>CM034701.1:281505967-281522335 GCA_020142125.1 Phrynosoma platyrhinos
GGATGTGAGATCTGGACAGTCAAGAAAGAAGATAGGAGAAAAATCAACATAATTAGGATGTGGTGCTGGAGAAGAGTGCTGAGGATCCCATGGACAGCCAAAAGGACAAACAAGTGGGTCCTAGAGCAGATCAAGCCAGAGATATCCCTAGAAGCCAAGATGACAAGACTGAGGGCCTTTACAGACTGCCAGAAATAGTGCAAATTGAAGCCACTTTAACTGTCCTGGCTCAGTGCTAAGGAATCATGGGAACTGTAGTTTATTGTGGCACCAGAGCTCTCTGTCAGAGAAGGCTCAATGTCCCAGAAAAAAATACAGTTCCCATGATTCCCTAGCACTGAGCCAG
The DNA here is from genome assembly GCA_020142125.1 of Phrynosoma platyrhinos. Classification (NCBI taxonomy): domain Eukaryota; kingdom Metazoa; phylum Chordata; class Lepidosauria; order Squamata; family Phrynosomatidae; genus Phrynosoma; species Phrynosoma platyrhinos. The sequence goes on from CM034701.1 coordinate 281,506,314, forward strand.
GGCAGTTAAAGTGGACTCAAATTGCACTATTTCTGGCAGTCTGTAAAGGCCCTTAGGCTGTCATACTTTGGACACATCATGAGAAGGCATGAATCATTGGAATAGACAATAATGTTAGGAAAGGTGGAGGGAAGTAAAAAGAGAGGAAAGCTACATGCTAATTGGATGGACTTTATTAAAGAGACTATGAATATGAGTTTGCAAGAGCTAGGCAGAGCAATAGAGGCCGGGGGGGGGGGGGGCTGGAGATGTCTCATCCATAGGGTCTCCATGGGTCGAGATCAATGCGAAGGCAGTTAACAACAAACATCCTCCCCCCCACCCTCCACTTATCCTCATGTCAGTGAAGCTTGTTTTCAAATATATATGTTTAGACAACCTGATTCTCAGGTCACCATGAATGAGATTTCACTTTCCATGCTATCTGTGAGTAGCTTTGTTGTTGCTGTTAACTGCTTAACTCATGGCTTAACTCAGTCTAGGGCTTAGGCACTTTTACTTTCCCTTCATTTGCTTGTGGATGAGACATATCCATGATTCCCTATTTTCTATTGTTCTGCTTAAATCTTATAGATTCATGCCTGTAACCTCCCTGGTTGAGTCTATCCAACTGGCATGTGATCTTCCTCTCTTTCTGCTGCCTCCACCTTTCCAAGCATTAATGTCTTTTTCACTGAGTCATGCCTTCTTGTGAGGTAGCCAAAATATAGCAGCCTCAGTTTCGTTAAGATACTTAGTGATTAGCTTACTGAAGTATAAAGGACCTTCTGTCCTTTAGGAAGCAGTCTGGGACTTTCCCTTCATTTGCTTAGCATCTTTGTCTAATATAGCTGTTAGTTGGATACCATTTACTAATGAGAAATGTAGAATTAAGGGGACTCAGATTTTGGAAGTGTAAGTGAGGGGAGGGCAAATGTGCAGAAAAATTAATTTCCTGCAGTCCTCACATTTCTAATTTTGCAGAGAAAGAGAAATTGAAAATCATTGACACTACAATGCTTATATTTGCTGTGTTCTCATTCCCTTGGTAAGTTTGCCTGCTCCTTGTCTTTGGATGTTTAAACTCTATTTCTAAATGGTCAGGGGAAGTTTTAAGTTTCTACAATGCTAGAAATCTGGAGATGGAAGGAAGATTTCATGTGTGTGGGGCAGAATTCTTATTTGGGGAACAATGCCCTCATTCCTGCTGCCCCATAGCTACACACCTGCCCAGATTTAAATCCCCACATTGGGTGTCCTTGAGTCAGCCAGTCTCTCGTCTTTATTTTACAGGGTAGAGATAAAATAAGCAATGTGGGATAGCTACCAAATACACACTGAATAATATAATTATTATTTCTATAATGAGAAAGGTCAACTTTTTCTGTACAAAAATAACTTAACCCAAGAGCTAGACAGAAGAGGAATTCTAGACTTGGGGAAGATTTGGATTGCACAGCAATATTGGTCATTGTTGAGTTATAGCTGGGCTGGAGAACATGTGTCCCTTCCAGATGGTGTTAGACTACAATTCCCAGCAGTCCAAGCTGGCATAGCCATGGTAAAGTATGATAGGAACCACAGTTCAATAGCATCTGGAGGACCTCATGTTGCCTACTCTTGAGACACAAACATACACACATGGAAGAAGTGGATGTAGCATATCTTAGTTTCAGTAAGGCTTTTGACAAGGTTCCCCATTATATTCTTGCACAAAAGCTAGTAAAACGTGGGCAAGCAAAGGATATTGTTAGATGGATCTGTAGTTGGTTGACTGACTGAACCCAGAGGGTGCTCACCAATGGCTCCTCTTCATCCTGGAAAGAAACAACCAGTGGTGCCACAAGAGCTCAGAATTGGTATAATTATACATGGACCCCTATGCTATCTAAAATTCCTAATTGCTCTAACAGCAATGGTGTGTGTATGTGTGGGGTTTTTTGAGAGAGAATACTTGATTTTTCAACATAAATGAACTGTTTCTGGCATGATTCCACCCTACGTAGTTTTGCCATTTGCCATTTAGGGAAGGGATATTCAGAATGATCAGCCAGAGAACTCCTCTAGTGCCTCACCAATCCATATACACCAGGATTCCAAAGGATGCAGCCATCGTAATTAAAGTGGAATCACAGTGCTATAATTGTGCAGTGTGAAAGGGCCTACAGATATGTGTGAAACTTGCATTTGTTTATTTGAAGCTGGAATCTGCCAGACAGAAAAGGATGTAACCCTGGGACTTTTACACCACACAGTTATAGTACTGTGATTCCACTTTAAATTCCATGGCTACATCCTACAGATTCCTCAGGTTTGCATTTTGGTCAGAGCTCTCTGGTTGAAGAGTCTAAATGCCTCTCCCTTAAATGCAAATCCCAGGATCCCATAAGATGTTGCCATGGCATGTAAAGCTGAATCATTGTGCTATAATTGTGTAATGTGAAAAGACTCCGGCTGAGAGTAGTATGCACTTTCATTATGAAATGTGGCTCATTCTCAACTCCTGCTTCCCCACAAGTTCCAGCCAATCAGTCAGACTCCATTTAGAATATCAAAACTAGCTGCCTGTCTGCCTTCTGTCACTAGTATCTCTGTGTCTTCCTTTCAGCATCTCTCCCTCCCTTCTCCCTCATGTAGCTCTTTTTTACACTGAAGCAAATTCATAGCGAATGGTAGGGTCAGACTGTGAGTGGTCTTGTAAAGCCCTAAATTCCTAAATCACAAACCTCAGTAAGCATTCCATAGGAAGGAGCAGCCGTGGCAGTTAACACTGAACAAAAATGTATAGGATTGCACTGCACAGTGCTTGAGCTCAGTCAGATCAACTTCTAGATATGCTTGATTTGAACATGAATGAATGAATCAGTTGTGTATCAATCAGTTTGATTTACCTCAAATTGCTGCCTAGGAGCTTTAGATTGTGTAAATGTGCATAGTCCCATTTTATTCTCCTAGTCACCTTCTTAGGTTGGGCTGGGAGAGCATGTGTGTTGACTGGCCAGGGATTGGTACACAATTATGATCTTTACCAACTGCAGTTCTGGGCCATCGAGGGCTGCTGCCACATTGCAGAAATAAAGTAGTTGGACACCACTTTAGTTGCCATGATATGGTTCAATGCTATGGGATTCTGGGGTCTGTAATTTTGTATGCTCTCAGCTTCAGGGGAAGGCAATGACAACCTACTGTGAACAAATCTTGCCAAGAAAACCCTATGATAGGTTTGCCTTAGCGTTGGCATAAGTCAGAAATGACTTGAAGGCACACGACAACAACACCAAGATATTTAGCCTTCTCTGACAGAGAGCTCTGGTGACCCACCAAGCTACAAATCCCAGAATTCCATAGCATTGAGCCATGGAAGTTAAAGTGTTGTCCAACTGCTTTATTTCTGCATTGTGACAGCAGCCTGTGTCAGTACTAACAAGAATAAACCCACTAATGCAATGAAATTCCTGTAAGTATTGATTTACCAATTTCCATTAATTGAACAAGTCTGTTTTATTAGGAAGTAGCAATTAGATTTTTTTGGAATTCATATGTTCAGGGTGAGAAGCTTTCATCTGACATTTGTCTTGCTGAAATAAATGAGATATGTGTTTTGGATTGGTGAACAAGTAGATTTACATAAAGGTCACCACTTTAGCTTTGGTGAGTTGTCGCTCAGGGTGTTTGAGGGCTTCAGGATGTGTGGTTGAAATCCAGCAACAGTGGCACAAGGATCAAGAGCAATACCCCAGGGGAAAATCTCCTTTGAATCCAAAATGGATTGTAAAGAAGTGTTTCAGCAAAGATCCCACAGGCTGCAATTCCCTTGAAAAGGTTGACATTGACACTAGATATATTGAGAAAGAATAGGAGCCTCTTGGAAACCATGGTATATAATAAATTTAAATTGTCTCCCCACCAACACACACATTATTAAAGTTGGTTTATTTTTAAACTCCTGTGACACAGTATTTTCCCCCACAGACTGAAGCAAGGAATGTTGGACTCTGTCTTTAATTTCCACATTTAAATGAAATATTTAAATGGGTGGTACATTGATTTTTTTCTTTTCTTGCATCTGTTTACCATTACAGTATTTCCATGTTTTAAAGCAATCACTGTTATGTGAGTCTTGTAGCATATCCTCCAATGGCATAGTTGCTTCATTTCTCCATTTTGGAAAACACAGCAGCAGTCTTATTTTCTTCTATTTTATGTTCACAATTATTGAACTAAAGAGGTGCTGGTGTATGTTTGTATGTTTGTGTCAGTACTGGCTTGCAGGGCAAGTGAACATTTGAGGATTTAAAAAGAAAGAGCTTGAGGCATGGAATAAGGTCAAGAAAGGGTTTCTAGATAATGGCAGTCTTGTAGAAGCTACAAAGAGGGCAATTAGACCAGCATCTTCTGTTGAGCTAAAAGGGCAGGAGAGTGTGAAAGCAAATAGGAAGTGGCATAGGAACAAGCCATATTGGAGAGGACCTGGCTGACAAGAAGGGAGAGCTTTGAATTGTGTGTCTGTCTGTGAGTCTGTGTGTGCAGCTTCAAGTTGCCTGTTGGCTTATGAGAATTTCGTAGGGTTTTCTTAGGCAAGGAATATTCAGAGGTGGTTTTGCCAGATACTTCCTCTGAAATATAGCCTACAGCACTTGGTATTTGTTGGTGGTCTCTCATCCAAGAACTAACCAAGGCTGACACCACTTAGCTTCCAAGGTCAGGGTGGATCTGGTGCCTTAAGGTGTTTAGGTAAATAGAATTGACACAGGAGAAAATTCAGGGGTAATTGTGTTGGCCATTTAGCAAATTCAAACAAAAATCCATCAGTGATACCTTTATTGGACAACCAAAATGCACAATATACCGTACTTGTTGCAAGCTTTCAAGGTCTCCAAAGACAAATCTGAGGAGTTTGATAGTTCAGAGCAGTTGATAGATATCTGCAACTTGATATCCAGGGGAATGAAAATTTGAATTACCCCGGTCCCATTTGAGTGAGTATATTAAAAAATCAGTTTGGATCCTTGTTAGGCAGCTGAGCTGGATTTTAAACTGCACACTTTCTTAGCAAGACTTAAGCCAGCTTGTAGAGTGTCTGATAACCTGGATCTTCAGATTAGTGGATGTGCGGCACTCATTTTCTCCACTCATCTTCTGCTCCACCATGTGAATGTATGTGACATATGAACTGTTTCCATTGCAGAAGTGCCTGATCACGTTGAAAACTTATTCCTAAGAAGAACCATAAAATCCAATAGCATCAATTGAACAACATGCTGCTACTCCCTGATGTGAAGGCCCCAGGTAATATCTAAATTGGTGAAGAAGCAAGTGTTTTTGGGGCCTTTTTGCAGGATCCCTTTATAGCACAAGAAGTGTACAGCTGTTTTTCTAGAGGATTTTTCCACACATGTGTATGTGCTGCTGTAGTAACAATTTCATATTCTGCCAGTACTGTACATCTGGACCTGACACCCTTTCATGGCCATCAGACACCATCTTGTTGTTACTGTTAGAATTGACTTTGATCCTTGGAATGAAATATCTCCATGACCCCCAATTCTCAACTTCTTAGCTCAGATCCTGAAGGTTCAGGTCTATGACCTCCCTGATTGTGTCTATCCATCTGGCATGCAGTCTTCCTCTCTTTCTACTGCCCTCTCCCTTTCCCTCTACCTTCTAATGAGTCATGCATTCTCACAATGTGGCTGAAGTACAACAGCCTCAGTTTAGTCATCTTGGCTTCCAGGGTGAGTTCAGGCTTGATTTGTTTTAAACTGTTTTTAAATTTGACGTTGTTTAATAAGTTTTTAAGGGTGGGAGGGTTGGGGTTTAGGGTTGATTTTACTGTATTGTATTTTTATGTTGTAAGCCACCTTGATTGCTACGCAGAAGGACGGGGTATAAATAAATTTTATTATTATTATTATTATTATTATTATTATTAGGATCCATTTGTTTGCCTTTTTGGCTGTCCATGGGATCCTCAGCACTCTTCTCCAGCACCACATCTCAAATCAGTTGATTTTCTTCCTATCCACTTTCTTCACTGTCCAGCTCTCATATCTGTATGTGCTGACAGGGAATACAATTGATTGGATAATTCTGACTTTAATGTTCAGTTGAATATCTTTACATAATTTTTAATCTTGTCTTGTTCTTTCATAGCTGCCCTTCCCATTCCTAGTCTTCTTATTTCTCGACTGCAGTCTCCTTCTGATCAATGTTTGATCCAAGCAATGGGAAATCTTTAACTATTTCAATTTCCTCATTATCTAAGTTGGATTTATGTACATTCTCTATGGTCATTATTTTTGTTTTCTTTAAGTTCAGCATTAAGCCTACCTTTGCACTTTCTTCTTTGATTTTCTTTAGTAATTGTTCCAAGTTTATTTCTGTTAGTGGTAGAGTGTCATCTGCATATTTTAGATCAGGGGTAGGCAACCTAAGGCCGTATGTGCCCCCCCTGAGGCCTTTGGACTGGCCCCAGGCCGGTCGTGCCGCTGCCCCCTGTTGCCCCCGCCGTCTGCCATGATGATATTGATTATTGTTGTTATTACTTGTTCCTGGGGTTTTCTTGGCAAAATCTCCACAGGGGTTTTGCCATGGCTTTTCTGGGGCTGAGAGAGTGTGCATGCATATTTATTTTTATTTATTATTTATTATTTTTATTTATTTATTTATTTATTTTTGGTGCTCCGGCTCCCCCAATTGTCTGAGGGACAGCAACCCGGCCCCCAGCTCAAAAAGGTTGCCTACCCCTGTCTTAGATTGTTGGTGTTCCTTCCTCCTATCCTCACTCCTCCTTCTACCAGTTCCAGTCATGATCTTCGTATGATATTTTCTGCATACAAGTTCAACAGCTTGGGTGATAAAATGCATCCTTGCCTTACCCCTTTGCCAATTGTGAACCGTTCTGTTTCTCCATATTCTGTTCTTACAGTAGCCTGTATAAACCTCCTTTATACACTTTAAAATGCCAGAAGCCTTGTCTTGCTTTGCATTTTGTACACTCCAGTGGGCTGAACAAATTTGGGGCACAGACATTTCCAAGGAGAAGACAGTTTGCTAACCTTAGTGGGAAAGAGATTTGAGATTTGAGGCCTATAGAAATTCTCAGGCTCTGTAATTTAGGAAGTATGGGTATATGGACATCTTTATTGTGAAAGATAGAAATCAGCCTCTCTATGAACTGCTACTGCAGGGATATCTTTACAAGACAAGTGGAATAATGCAGCCTTCCACATGTTGTTGCACTGCAAGCCCCAGCAGCCCTAACCCAAGATAAAAGATGCAAGGAGTTGTAGTCCAATAAAGTCTGGAAGGTGGCAGTATTTCCAGCACTGAGAACTTGAATAGACTTACTGAATCAAGTGCTATTGAATCAAGGAGGCTTCAGGTGCTGTGGCCATGAAGAAATAAGGCATTCAGAAATATGTGGCTTGGAACTCACCAAGTCTGTCTCCATTCCTTTGCCACCACTGTGGAAGCCTGCAAAAAGTGCAGCCATTAGCATAATGCACCGGTGGCCTTAGTGTCTTAGAGGCAGGGCTTAGAAAAGTTACTCATTTGGAATAGCACACTTAGTTGCCATGTTGGCTGGGGGATTCTGGGAATTGTAGACCAAAAGGCAACTTCTCTAAAGCTTGGGTTATAAGATAGGATAATGAAATGGGGGTCTCCAGCCTATGGGGCTCTTTTTCAGAACTGTGCTCCTGTGCCTCTCAGAGGACTTGAGTTTTGGAATGAATTGCTGTAGTTCAGGTGAAGCACAGAACAGTTTAGGAAGGTGTAAAGAACAGCTGCCTCATAGTCTGGATCAGTTTGCTCATGTTTCAGAGCAAGCAAGAAGAAATACATTTGTAATGTTGTTCGTGACCAGCCAAAATAACACTGGTCAGAGCCAGTGTGGCCTAGTGGTTTACGCAGTGGACTGTGACTCTAGAGACCAGGATTTGAATCCCAGCTTGGCCAGTTTGATAACTGGGTAACCTTGGGGAAGTCACATTCTCTTTCAATCTCAGAGGATGGCAATGTCAAACCCCCTATGATGAGACATGACAAAAAACAAACAAAACAAACCATTATAGGTTCACCTTAGGGTTGTCATAAGCTGGAAATAACTTGAAGGCACACACACAACAACAAAAATCCTATGGATAATTCCAACTAAAGTAGACCAATTGTTGCAATGGGTGTACTCAGTGTGTGTATTTTAGCTAATTAGCAGTAGCAATAGTATTCAGGCCATTGGCCTGGCTTACTTTAGAATAGTTAGAATCTGACTCAGCCCCCAAGATGTACACCCCCATGGCTTCATGGGGACCATGGAGACCTTTTGGTTACTGATAACAAGTAATTGACACATTTCCTCCTCTAGCCAACCCAACTTCTTGTGCCATGCTACTCCTTGTGACTTTTGAATAACATATTTAAAGAAAAGTGCATTATAACTGCTTTAAGTATATTTATTCCCCATCCCTATTTTTCCCCCCAAGAGGGTAGAAGCCAGTGCAAGTCAGTCTTTCCCACTTTATTCTCAAAACAGTCCTATGACTGAGAGATACTCATATTAACTTGCCCAGGATCTACCAGTAAACTCTGTGGTTAATGGGACTAGGGACTGGAGTCCTTCCAGGCCAGCCTTGCTACTCCTGTTCTCACTACTAATCCACACTGTCTTCCTTCTCATGCAATCTCCAGCCCTGGAGCATGTGTTTAATTTCATTTCATGTTTTTCAAAGAAAAAGAAAAGTAAAAGACTATCTCATCAACACTTTTCTTCTGTGTTCTTCTCATTGTTCAAAGCTGGACTGGAAGAAAGTACTTTGTTGTTGTTGTCCTTGTTGCTTACCTTCAAGTATGGCAACCCTAAGGTGAACCTATCATGGTGTTTTCTTGGCAAGGTTTGTTCAGAGAAACTTTGCCATTACCTTTGGATGAGGCTGAGACAGTGTGACTAGTTCACCCAGCGGGTTTCATGGTTAAGAAGGGAATCGAACCCAGTTCTCCAGAACTGTAGTCCAGCACTCAAACCATTACACCACACTGACTGCAACTGCTCCTCTTAGCACAGCAAATACATTCCACCACTTTGTTCTGTTCTGTGTGGAAATTATTTAGTATTTCTTCCCCCCCCACTAAACTCAAAACCAATATGGCCAGTCTCTCTCTTGTTTATAGTCCTTTAAGCATTGTTTTGTTTATTAACAAAAAGAAATATCTGCCTTTAAAGCGGGGGGGGGGGGGGGGGGAGGGTTAAGGAAAAAAGAAAATATTTGGAAACATGTATAGCTGAGGAAGAATAAACATTTTCTAATTCTCACGAGAAGAAGGGGTTTTAGCAGTATTAAAGACATTTATCAGGAACCGACCAAGAGTTCTGGGCTGCTGAGACAGAGCAGCAAATGAACCCCATCCACCACAACCACCCTGTCAAAAGTTGTGGGCCATGGTATCCAAGTGAACTGCATTATTTTGGTAGTAAAGGCACAAATCCCTTTCCACAGATTTACCCTGCTAGTAAGAATATGACAACAATAAATTCTAACAATTTGCTGCCTTTTCATGACACCAGAACTTTGCTGCCTGGTTAGCCACTTCTCTCCGCCTAATGGTAGGAATGATGCTGGTATTCGAAAAGGATCTGGTCAAAGAGACAGCCATTTCATATATTATATAGCAACAAATTTGACATTGCCGCTAACTTCACACTCAGTAGTGGACTTTAATAATAGCAGCAAAGAGCAATTTCTCCCTACCCCCAACATCTAAACAATTACACAAAGGATGAAGGTGCCAGTGTCATTGGTTCATAATTTGACAACGAAGCTTGATTTAGAACTTGAGGTTTACATGATTCAGATTCCCTTACTGCAGGAACAAGTCTATCAGCTTCTGGCCCAAGAAACACGTGTGCACCATCCTAGCTAGCCCCTTCTGGCAGCATGCTTGGTTCAGTGACCATGCACCTATTATCTCTCCACCCACAGCTGTCCTGGATCCCTCTCCAAGACAGATCAAACCCAAAGACTGGAAGCAAATGCTCCAGCAAGCAGAGTTCACTGAAGAAGCATTTTGACACAGAATTTACTGGCATGCCATAGAAACTGGCTGCCACCAAACTCTGACCTCTTTCCTCACAGTCATTCCACCCACAAGCATGCAGAAAATGAAATTCAGGGCTTGGGGGTGAAGCCTGTAGGGAGACTGCAAGGTCTTTGGGGCATGAACCAGAAGAATGTGCACTACCTTTGTGGTCAGTGACAAGGATGACAAGTGCCATGATGAATGATGAAGATGTTGACAAAGGGCAGAAACAATCTGGACAAATCAGAGGAGCATCCTATGCCATCCTAGACACTGTTATCTCTCTCTCTCTCTCTCTCTCTCTCTCACACACACACACACACACTTGCCATAATATTCAGACATATTTCTGTTTTATTAGTTTCTCTCTTTGACACATCCCCCCGAAACAAAAATATCACAAGATTTCTTTCATTAAGGGACACATAATTATAAAAATAGAAAAAAACCACACATTGACATTTCTGGAAACAGTATAGCAATTATCAGGGAAATGCCATGATGTCCAAGGAGCTGCGATATTGAACTTGAAATCACTTGTAAATGGAGACCCATATAAATCCTTTCCATAGAAGTACCCTAACCTGTTCAGATTTCATTTGGTTCAGTCAGCACAGTTTTCTTCAGGTAAAAGCACTGTTCTCCACACATATTTTGAGTGGAAATTTGTAGTCTTAAGTCTTTGTAAACAGTTTGTTTCTTGCTTGGCGTATTTGGTTGTGATTCACTGCACTGTAGATCTTTGCAGGTCTTTCAGATACATATTTCACTCAAGGCTATGTATTCCAAAAGTACAATGAGGGGATTTAATGCAGAAAGGGGTTAAAATGCTGTAAAAATGCTGTAGCTCGGGCTTGTGACAAAATATTTAAAAAATACTGATACTGAAAGATACCTAATAGTGCACATTGAAAGCATTGTGGATTTTGGCATAGTTGCCAAAGCAAGAATTTAAAGGACTTGATTCAACCAACATTAAGCATTTTTCCATTTGATTGCTACCACAAAGAGAACGTTAAGCTTTTGTAAGAAACAAAAAGAATTGAAAATGTGCTTATTATTGGCTGGATTCTGCTCCATTTTGTAATTCTTTTTGGCACTGAATCTACCCAGCCATGCTTCTTTCCTGGCCAGAAGAAAAGTAATACCTTATTTTCCTGCGTATAAGACTACTTTTTAACCTGCAAAGTCCGTTGTTAAAGTGGGGGGGTCGTCTTATACGCCAGGTATAAGGATACGGAGGATAGAGGTGCTAAAACTCTATATTTTGACTGGAAAAATGTTGGGTCGTCTTATATGCTGGGTCGTCTTATACGCCGGAAAATACGGTAGTATGTTGCAGAACTTTATCAAACTGTTATATACTGTATTGTTCCCTGCTCCAGTCCTATAATATCCCAATTCAAGGAATATAACACCCTGATTGTAAAGTCTGAAACATACTTGTAAAACCCTCTTAAAATGTTACTTTATGCTGTATATTTGTGCATATTTTCTTCCTTACTTTATAAGGATGGTGCTGGGAATTCTGCTTTCTCTTGATTTTAACTCAGCTTTCTGAACAATTTTTAATCACCAAAAAAATAAAAATAAAAATAAAATACCGGTACATTGGTGGTGTTGAAGAGAGTAAAATAGAAGGAGAATGAAAGAAAATTAGGAAGGCCTTGGAAACAATACTTTTTGGTCATATAGTTGGGAGTGAGTTCTGTGAGTTGTAATCCAAAACAGTAACTTTTCTAAGATCTGGGATTAGGTTACAATTCAGCCAAAGCTACATACATTTAAGCCCCATAGATCCCTACAGAAGTACCTACCAAGTAGCTTCTGAATTTTTCTCTTGCAATTATAAGTTATGCGATGTCTCAACAAAATACAATAAAACATATTGTAAATGCAGCTTTTCCACTGTAAATTGCTATGGTAAACAGCAAAAAGAGAGAGAGAGAAAGAAAGAAAAATTAAGAGCATTAAGAAGCTTGATTAGATGAAGAGTCCAGGATCCTTCCCCCGTCCTCCCACAATTGACCTGCCAAATGCTTTCAGAATCTGATAAACAGAAAATGAATGAAGCAGCCCACACCAGTTGTTTGCCTCTCAATTGGTATTCAGTGGTATACTGTTTCCAAACATAGAAGCTCCCTTTAATAATCATAGTAAATGAACTGAATCCTGTTAACCCCAACTAAAGTAGACCAAATGAATCCATTGTTGAAAAGTGCACCAACACACAGGTAGAACCCATTGATTCAATAGGTCTACTCTAGTTCAGAGTAACAATAGGCTTCAAACCAATCACAGAGCCTGATCTTTGGTGGATGTGTCTCAATACCCTGCTGTGGTAACCATTTTAATTACCCACTGGGTGAAGAATTGCCTGCCTTCTTTTGCTTGCCTTAACTCTACCATCAATCATTTCCATGGGATTATCTCAAACTCCAGTTTAGCAAAGGGAGAGAATTACTTTTCACGCCTCTTTCCATAGTCTCTATTTAATCTGTTAATAATTTTACAGACACCTATGCTGGATCTGCACTGCAGAAACAATGCAGTTTGACAGCGCTTTAACTACCATGGCTCAAAGCTATGGAATTCTGGGATTTATAGTTTTGTGAGATATTTAGCCTTCTTTGTCAGAGAGCTCTAGTGCCCCAACAAACTACAAATCCCAGGATTCCATACCATTGAGCCATGGCAGGTAAAGTGCTGACAAGCTGCATTATTTCAGTAGTGCAGGTACAGTCTAAGAGAAAATAGTTTACTTAAGGTGACCTCCTGAATTCAAAACAAGGTAAGATATCCTCCTGGGACATCAGAACTGGGCAGACTTCAGTCAAGTCAGGATCTACTTACAGTTATTATGTTTGCTAAGAAATCTGAAGTCAAGTAGGGTGCATCTACACTGTATAAATGATGCAGATTGACACCACTTTAAGTGCTGTAAGTCCATCCTATGCAATCCTGAGATTTGTAGCTTTACAAGGTCTTTAGCCATCTCTGCCAAAGAGTGTTGGTACCTCACAAAACTACAAATTCCAGGATTCTGTAAGATGGACTATGTCAGCTAAAGTGGTTATTTCTACAATGCAGATACAAGGGAACTGGGTACAAAAGATATGGAGATAGAATGGGGTGAGGAATGGAGTTGAGGGATTTGTTTTAGACTGAGATTGGGAACTGAGTGGAACTCACACCCCTTCCACACAGAAGCTCACTCCTGTTTACCTGACATTTGCTCCATTTCTGCAGCATGCTTTTGTATGGGTGAATCCCACTGTTGCAGCCAATGAGAGTCTGGAATCCAGACATCTACTTGTAGATGAGAGCCAGCATGGGGTAGTGGTTTGAAGATGACTCTGGAGACCAGGATTCAAATCCCAGCTCAGCCATGAAACCCACTGGTTGACCTTGGGCAAGTCACACTCTCTCAGCCTCAGGGGAAGGCAAGGACAAGCCTCCTATGAACAAATCTTGCCACGAAAATGCCATGATAGGTTGGGCTTAGTTGGCACACAGCACACACACACACACACACACACACACACACACACAGAGACTACCTGTACATGAAAATCTACCTTCTGCTCCTCTTTTGATCATCTTGCCCTAACTCTCTACTCCTACTACGTATTACTACAAATGTTGTTGCTGCTGCTACTTTTACCACTGCTGTTAAAGAGTGTAGTGCAGTGCCAGGATGTGCAGAAGACAGGGCTGGTTTTGCCTGTGACAGTATCATAGAATCATAGAATTGGAAGAGGCCACCAGGGCCATCCAGTCCAACCCCCTGCCATGCAGGAACTCAAACTCAATACTTGCCCATAGGGAAACATTGGGGAATACTTATCATAGAATCATAGAGTTGGAAGAGACCACCAGGACCATTCAGTCCAACCGCCCTGCCATGCAGGAGCTCAAAATCAAAGCATCCCCGACAGAAGGCCAAGAAATCAATAGACAGACATGTAATAAAACCTCCTAAATCCAACTGCTCATCCCAAATGGCTCCAAAAGAACTTGGCGGCGTCAGTACTTACAACCCTAAACCACAACTGGATTGAGCCCCCCATCTGTCTCAGGATGAGTCCAGCAGGGCTGCTCCTGCACAGACCTGAGGTGTCTTTTCTTTGGGGTTTCATTCAGTCAGGACATTTGTGGTGGCTTGCATCCCACCTCCCCTTTCCTTCTTCTCAGGAACATTTGCTGGTCTGGCAAGTCCCCCCAGTCCCAGGAAGGGAGGGCGATGGAGGGACCCCCAGCTCCTTTCTTTCGGGGGGGGGGTCTGTTGCATGGCCCTCTGTTTGTTTCCCTGGGCCAGCTTTGTAACTCTGCTCTCCGGGAGGAGGCTCCAGGCGGGTGGAAGGCCGGAGACAATGCGACCTGAGAATTTCTGTCACTCTCGGCATATGCTCCGAAGTGCTTTAATCCCAATTAGGGGCGGCTGACACACGGTCCTATTCATCCCTCTGGGCTCTTGAATACATTTGCCTAGAAATGAACTTCGCTCCTAAATGGGCCCAGCAGCAAGGAAAATCGAATGGAGGCCCCGCAGAAAAGGTATGAATTTATAAGGTGCCACCGAAACATTGCCATTCAGCCCCAATGTCGGGGGACTTTTCTTTGCACCCTGTCAACCGAAAGAGCCGGGGAGAGAGAAGTGGGCCAAGCCAAAAGGGTGGGTGGGGGGGAGAGAGAGAGAGAAAGAAGGAATGAATGAATTAATGGATGAATGAATGAAAGAGGGAGAGGAGGGAGAGAGGAGCCCTTCAAAAGGGCGATTTCTCCTCTCCGACAGCCTTTGAATACGTTAATGCAGCCCTCCTCCTCCTCCTCCTGCTTTGGAAAACCGCTCCTGGAAAAGCCAGCAGTCCCTGCCTGCCTGCAATCCCATGGAGTCACACTCTCTCAGCTTCAGAGGAAGGCAAGGTCAAACCTCCTCTGAACCAGCCTTGCCAAGAAAACCCCAGGATAGCTTCACCTTAGGGTCGCCATAAATCAGAAATGACTTGAAGGCACACAACACACACACCATGGGTGACCATGGACAAGGCACACTCTCTCAGCCTCAGAGGCAGCAAGGGCAAACTTCCTCCTCTGAAGCAGCCTTGCCAAGAAAACCCCGTGATAGGTTCGCCTTAGGGTCGGCATAAGTCCAGGGGGACCAGATGTCTTCATAACTGCAATGGAAGAACAAGGCAGCGCAAAATGTAGGACATTCAGGGAAAAAAATGGAGGAAAGGACCAAAGAGAAGCTTAAAAACACTCATACCAATATCAATTCGTGCTTTTTCGTCCTGCTCCAAAGGGAGGGGGGGGCTTTTGGAATTCCTCCTGGATAGGAGGCTGAAATGGAGGACAGGTCCAGGAAAAGGAGGACCAAGTCTGCATCCGCACTGCAGAAATAATCCGGTTTGAAACCACTTTAACTGCTACGGCTCGATGCTATGGAATAGTAGGAACTGTATTTTGTATTCTGAGAATTGTAGCAGAGGTCTGGTACACAGCACACCACAGTTCCCAGAGTTCCCTAGCATTGAGCCATGGCAGTTAAAGTGGTGTCAAACCGGATTACTTCTGCTATGCGGAAGTCTGGTCACCTTGAGCTAAAAACACTCCTTATAAACGTAAACTCACGCTTCTTAGTCCTGTTCAAAATGGAGGACCTTTTGGAATTCCTCTTGGACAGAGAAGGTGGGGATGGAGGACAGGTGCTGGAAAAGGAGGACGCGTCTGCATAAGTCGAAAAGGACTTGAAGGCACACAACAACCACAGCCACAAGCCCCGAAGAGAGGGGGGAAAGCTGAGATCCCAGAGAAGCCCCCAAAGAAAGCCCAAAGAGACCCCAAAGAGGACCCCACCCGCCTCTCGTCTCCTCCTGAGGTTGGGGTCCCTCGGCCGCCGCCACCAGACCAGAGGAGACTGAGCTTTTTCCTGTTGTTGTGTGCCTTCAAGTCGTTCCCGACTTATG
>CM034701.1:281556624-281570823 GCA_020142125.1 Phrynosoma platyrhinos
GCGGCGGCGGCGGCGGCTGCGGCGGCGGCGGGGCTGGCTTACTCGGGGGGCGTCCGGGGCTTCCCCCTCCTCTCCCACTTCGAGGAGACCTCGGCCTTCAAGCACGTCGAGCGGGGGCTCCACGCCAGGCTCTCCCCTCCCGCCGGGCGCTATCCTCCCCTCCCCGTCGGGGCCGGCGGCGGAGGCGGCGGAGGACTCCACTTGGAGCGCTTCGCCGCCGCTGCTTTGCCGCCCTTCGACGGGAGCGGCCTGAAGCCCTCCTCCTCCTCCTCCTCCTCCTCCTCGTCCGCCCCGTCGGGGGAGTGCCACCTCCCTCCCTTCATGCCTTTCACCGTCTACAACGGGGAGCTCCTCTACACCCCCCCCTACTACCCGCTCAAGCTCCACTTCGGGAACCTCCTCAAGTACCCGGACTCGGTCTCCTATTTCAACGGGGCGGCCGCGGCTGCGGCGGCGGCGGCTGCGGCTGCTGCGGCTGCGGCGGCGGCAGGGCTGAACCCGTCGGAGCTGGGCTCCCTGGCCAGCATCGACCGGGAGATCGCCATGCACACCCAGCAGCTGTCGGAGATCGCGGCGGCCGAGAAGAGCCGGGCCCGCTTGGAGGGCTTGGGCCCCTCGGGCCCGTCGTCGTCGTCGTCGGGGGCCCCGTCGCTGCCGGGCTCCGTCTCCGTCTCCGTCTCCGGGAAGGCCAAGACGGGCCACCTGTGCCTCTACTGCGGGAAGCTCTACTCTCGGAAGTACGGGCTGAAGATCCACATGCGGACCCACACCGGGTACAAGCCGCTCAAGTGCAAGGTCTGCCTCCGCCCCTTCGGGGACCCCAGCAACCTCAACAAACACATCCGGCTCCACGCCGAGGGCAACACGCCCTACCGCTGCGAGTTCTGCGGGAAGGTCCTGGTCCGACGGAGGGACCTGGAGAGGCACGTCAAGTCCAGGCACCCCGGGCAGAGCCTCCCCAAAGGGGGCGAGGACAGGGCGGGGGGTGCCGGACCCCCTTTGGGGACAGGGACAGGAGTGGGGTACGGCCGCCAAGCCCCGCTGCACCCGCCGCCCTCGGAGCCCAAGACGGACAACGAGAGCGACGTCGACGTCTGCTTCACGGACGATCAGAGCGACCAGGACACAGGCGGCGGCGGAGGCGGGGACGGCAATAGCAGCGCCAGCAGCGGAGGAGGAGGAGGAGGAGGAGGAGGAGGAGGAGGAAGCACCTGCAGGCCCAAAGAGCAGCAATGAGAACAAACCCTCCCCAGCCTCGAGTCCTTCTGGTGTAGTGACTGCAACTCCCATCATCCTGAGAGGGGTGGCTGGCAGGGTGGGTCAGCTGTCTCTGCAAAGCCCGCCTCGGTTAAGGAGGAGGAGGAGGAGGAGGAGGAGGCGACCGTCGGAACCCTTCTTTTCGAGGGACTTTGGGCTTTAAAAGTCGCGCAAGGTTGATGTTTCCAAAAAGTTTCATTAAAAAGAAAATGGAGGACGTTCCAGGAAAAAATGGAGGGCCTGCCTCAAATAAAAGCTCAAAACACTCACATAAATATATCAATCAGTCCATGCTTCTTTGCCCTGCTCCAAATGGGAGGACATGATGGCACTCACTCCTCCTGGACAGAAGGCTTAAATGGAGGACGTGTCCTGGGAAAGGAGGACCCCTGGTCACCCTGAATTGAAATCATTTCTGGAAATTTATATGGATTCGCTCCCCCCCCCCCCCCCCCCCCCCCCCCCCCCCCGTCTCCCTCCTTGGCTGCACACTTATTTGGGTATGCAAAGGGATCTTAATGTACCTTTGGTTGCAAGACAGGAGTTGGTAGCGGGAGCTTTGCTAGACTTGAACCTACTTCTTTCCAAATGCACCTGAGGAAGTAGATTTACCAAAGCTCATGCTGCCAACGTTTTCATACATTGTCCCAAAGGTGCTACGAGATCCCTTTGCAGACTGGTTTTCCAGACTAACACGGAATTCTACACTTATTTGGGATTAACAGTACGCCCCTCTCTATGTTTGCTGGAAAGTAAACCCCTCTCTCTGTTTTCAGAGGGACTCGCCTCCCACTCTTCGTACCATGGTAATAATCCGGTGAAGTCCTGGGATTCACAGTTTCCGGATTTAGTTAGAATTCTCCCCCAGAGAGCTCTGTTCTCTCCACAAACTATAAATCCCAAGATTTCATAAACTGCAGCCACGGCAGTTAAAGTGATGCCAAAGTGCTCTATTTGTGCGGTGTGGAGGACAGATTAAATTGAGGTTTAGGCGTGAACCCAGTAGGACTTCCCCCTCCAAATACCGATGCATAAAACTGGCCCCTTTTTGGCTCACTCCAGAAAAGCGAGAGCTGATGCATATTAGGGCACAAACTGTTAGGGCAGCCTTCCCCAGGCTTGGCCCCTCCTGGTATATCGACTACAACTCCCATGATCTCGCGTCTCCTGGCTGGAGATGTTGGGACTTGTAGTCCACCGGGGAAAGCCTGCATTAAAAGATTATAGACGAATTTTTCTCTTTCAAAGTTCTCCATAACCTTGATCCTGAACTCCCCACATCCCAAATTCGGTGCCATCTTGGAATATCTGCTCAGGTCCAAAATACACTGCAGAAATAATCCAGTTTGTGACGGCTTTAACTGCCCTGGCTCGGTGTTAGGGAATCCTGGGAATTGTGGCTAAATGTCTCCCAAAATTACAGTTCTCATAATAGCATTGAGCCAGGGCAGTTAAAGCGGTCTCAAACTGGATGATTTCTGCAATGTGTTTTGGACTTCAGAAGTACTGTAATCCCTTGATGATTTCAGTGGGACTTTCTTCGAGCTCAGCTCGTTTAGGTTTAGCCACTTTGGGTTACATATGGGAGAAAAGGAGGACATAAATAAAATAATCAAATAGGCTGCAAACGCTGGAGACGGGATTCACCACCTCAGCTCTTGCTGAGGGTTCATCTACACTGTAGAAATAATGCAGTTTGACACCACTTTCAGTGCTGTAGCTCCAGCCTATGAAATATTGGGATTTGCAGTTTTGCAAAGACTTGAGCCTTCTCTTCCCAGGAGTGCTGGTGCCTCACCAAACTACAAATCCCAGGATTCTGTAGGATGGAGCCAGGGCATTAAAGTGGCTGTCAAACTGTATTATAGATGCAAACTGTATATGCATTTGTTGCAGGGTTGTTTGGAGCACCTCTAGGTGAATTTTATTCCTAAATACGGTCCCTTTGCGTTTAAATCAGGGATGGGAAACAGCCTGTCATTCAGATGTTGTTGGACTGCGATCCTCCTAACAGTAAATGAGGGACTGTGGTGTTTTGTTTTGTTTTGTTTTGTTGCGACTTAGGGCCTTTGTAGACGGCCAGAAATAGTGCAAACTGAGTCCACTTTAACTGCCCTGGCTCAGTGCTAGGGAATCATGGGAACTGTATTTTTTTCTGAGCCATTGAGCCTTCTCTGTCAGAGAGCTCTGGTGCCACAATAAACTACAGTTCCCATGATTCCTTAGCACTGAGCCATGGCATTTAACGTGGACTCAATTTGCACTATTTCTGGCAGTCTGCAAAGGCCCTTAGTCACATCTGGAGCAGCAGATGTTTCCTCGTTCTGGCTAAAAAGGATCGGGTAGGTTCATGATTAAGATAGGAGTTTGTCTGGGCACTAAAGTGGTCTGAAATGAGTGGTAAATCAGTGCTAAATCAGAGGTAAGGAATATATGGCCGCCATATTGCAGTACCACAAGTCCCATGGGCCCCAGCCAGCATAGCCAGTGCTGGGCAATCATCCGTGTTGCAATCCAACAATATTTGGAGGGTCACAAATTCCCCAACTGTGAGAAAATCATAGCCTGTCGGACTGCAACTCCAAGCAGCCCCAGCCAGCTTAGCCATTGGTAAGGGTTCATAGGAGTGGCAGTCCATGAGCATCTGGAGCATCATACCCCCCTCATCTTTGTTCTAAGTCAGGTGTGGAAATCATAGCTCTTCTTACTCTCCCGCGGATGTTGGACTGCAACTCCTATCAGCCCCAACCAGCAGAGGCAGTGGCAAGGGATCATGAGAGTGGCAGTCCAACTACATCTGGAGGATCATACCTTCCTCATCTTTTTTTTTTTCTAAACTACTAAGAGTGAAAATCACAGCTCCTCTCCCTCCCCCGAGGAGGTAGGACTGCAGCTTCCATCCGCCTCACTCAGTAGATCATCATTCCTCATCAAAGGAATGGCAGTCCAACATTTGGACGGATTCCCACCAGTGTTGTAAAGTTGAGGACGGGATGAAACGTCTGCCCTTCTTTCCAAAAGGCCAATGTGTGGCTTTTGGAGGGCTGAGATGTGCGGCTCATGGGGTATAAATCCGCTTTCGCCTCCCTTTCCCACTAAACATCCCAGAGGCATCCACGACCCTTGAGCCTCCCATCCGTTTTCCCCACTGTCTTGTTATGCGAAGGAACCAGTGCCTTTTTGAGGAGGAGACAGGAGAAGGGAAAGCATTTTTTATAAAAAAAAAATACGCATTTTAAATAAAATTTAAAATATTTTAAATAAAATTTGAACCAGGGTTCGAATCCTCCCTCGGCCATGGAAACCCACTGGGCGACCTTGGGCAAGTCACACTCTCTCAGCCTCAGAAGAAGGCAAAAGCAAACCCCCTGTGAACAAATCTTGCCAAGAAACCCCCGTGATAGGATCGCCTTAGGGTCGCTATAAGTCGGAAACGACTTGAAGGCACACAACAGCAGCAGCAACAACAACAACACTATTTTAAAATAGGGCGGCTTCCAGGACAGGGTTTGAAGCGTTTAATTCCTGTTTTACAGCCATGCCATACATGTCTCTGAGGTCCAAAACACACTGCAGAAATAACCCAGTTTGAGACCGCTTTAACTGCCCTGGCTCTGTGCTAGGGAATCCTGGGAACTGTAGTTTATTGTGGCGCCAGAGCTCTGTGACAGAGAAGGCTATAAAAGCGTCCCACAAAACAGAATTCCTTAGCATTGAGCCAGGGCAGTTAAAGCGGTCTCAAACTGGATTATTTCTGCAGTGTGTTTTGGACCTCAGTGGAATATTTCTAGTCGAGTTCTCGCTCTGCTTTTAACATTAAAATCAGCACAAATTACAATTCTCCTCCAATCTCAACCCTCTTTACTTAATCGGATTGTTGAGAAGGAAATCCTACTGGATTATCTCCTTAGGAAAGTTCAGGACTTTAGGGGAGAGGGCTGTTTTAGGAAAGGCAAAGGGATTTTACACTGTCTATTGCGACTTTAGTTAAATCTAAGAGAAATCCGTGGGACTTACTTCCGAGTAAACCCATTCTCAATTGCACACCAGGGTTTAGGATCCCGAAGGGATGACAGACACCCTATTTGGAACTTATTTATGACCGGATACTATTTGAGTAACGTTTGTAAAATAAATACCGAAAAGCATGAATCCATAAAAGCACGCTCTATGATATCATTTTCAAGAAGATCATTTTTTGGGATTTGGTAGGTGACTTACGTGGTGTATGTTTGTTTTATAACGAATGATGTACAACGAACACAGTATTTTGGTCTTCGTTTCTGTTTGTCATGATAATTTTTTTTTAAAAAAATAAAGTTCCTGACAAACTACTGTTTGTCGAATTCACTTCGGATGGGTTTTATTGCTGAAAGTGCACTTTGGGTTTTTGTCCAGCACATTAAAATAAACCCTGTTAGATATAAGCATTCGCTTCTAATCGATTTGCACGTCGTTATTTCTCATTGAATTTCACTCAATCGCCTGGGATTTATTTGTAGCGATTAAAAAACGACAAGAGCAGTGGAAACCAACAGAATTTACCTCTGATTTTCCAATGTATTTGGTACACAAGGTCGATCCGCAACGAGATTACACAGAATCTAAGTGATCTTTTTTTCCTGTAAACATTTTTATAATAATAATAATAATAATAATAATAATAATAATAATAATAATAATAATAATAATAATTTTATTTATATACCGCCCTATGGGAAGCCAATCCGGGCGGTGTACAACAGTAAAATACATACAGCTTAAAACAGTATAATTCCCTCCTCCCCCCCTTAAAAAGTTATTAAATCACATCTCATTAAAACACTTTACAATTAAAACAATGACAAATTAAGAATAAAAATACAAACCGGTAAACCCCTGCAATTTCAAGTTCTGACTGGGGCCTATGGAACATTTGTTGTTATGGAAGCCGCCTTGGGTCCCGACCTGGGAGAAAGGCGGCATATAAAAAAATAAGTACATAAATAAATAAATAAGGATTTAACTATGTATAATTCCATGCATAATTTACATGGAAGAGATCCTTATTGAACTCAAGGGGATTTACATTTGAGTAGACATTTATATTTATATTTGAGAGCCAGTATGGTCTGAGCATCGGAAACCGACGGGGTGACTTTTGGCGAGTCACACACTCTCAGCCCCAAAAACCCCCTGACAGGGTGGCCTTAGGGTCTCCATGAATCTTGAAGACTTACAACAACAACAATGAAACAACAACGACATTGTACTTTAGGACTGCACTTTAAATGTGCAGGATTTCAGGCAAAGATGATTTTCTTATGCAGGGGTAGGCAACCTTTCCCCTTTAAGGGCCGAGGGACTTCAGCTCCCAGAATCCCAGGAGCTATTGGCCAACATGGCTGAGGCTTCTGGGAGCTGAAATCCCTTGGCCCTTAGAAGGAAAAGGTTGCTTAATCCCTGCAGTCTTATGCGTGTGCATGTGGTGTCAAGTCGCCTGTTGACTTATGGCTATGGCGACCCTATAAAATGCCATAGGGTTTTTTCTTAGGCAGGGAATACTCAGAGGTGGTTTTGACAGTTCTTTCCTCTTGGGCAAGTGGCACTCTCTCAGCCTCAGAAGGAGGCCAAGGCAAACCTCCTCTGAACAAATCTTGCCAAGAAAACCCTGAGATAGGTTCTCCTTAGGGTCGCCATAAGTCAGAAACCAATTGAAGCCACACAGCAACGACATCCTCTCGTATGTTCAATAGTGGCTGCAGCGGGCCTTTTATTCCCAATTCTTTATCTGCCTGAAAATTAGAAACAGAGCGAAATCATCAAGAGAGGCGGCTGAATGCCCCCATACCCCCAAACATCTTGTATTGTTACTACTATTTCTGCTCCTATTATTAGTCCAAAGAACTTTGGGCCTTTGCAGAGTGCTAGAAATAGTGCAAATTCACTCCACTTTAAGGGTTAGGTTTAGGTTTAGGGAATCATGGAAACTGTATTTTATTGTGGCACCAGAGCTCTCTGACAGAGAAGGCTCAATGTATCAGAAAAAAAATTCCCATGATTCCCTAGCACTAACCCTAACCCTTAAAGTGGACTCAATTTCCCCTTTTCTTCCTCCACGTTCAAGCAGTCTCAGGGGGGTTGCAGACTGCCAGAAATAGTGCAAATTCAGTTCACTTTTAGGGTTAGGGTTAGTGCTAGGGAATCATGGGAATTGTTTTTTTTCTGAGACATTGAGCCTTCTCTGTCAGAGAGCTCTGGTGCAACCATAAACTACAGTTCCCATGATTCCCTAACCTTAACCCTAACCCTAAAAGTGGACTCAATTTGCACTATTTCTGGCAGTCTCCCAGGATGGTCTCTCCTCAAACTTGAAATGTGAAAATAAATTCAGGATCAGTTATAGCGTAACCTGGTCTAGAGAGCAGTGCTTCTTCAGCTGTCTGATGTGGGAGGCAATTTTTCCCATATTTGCCTCCATTGACGACAACTGTTTCTTTGGGCCAAAACACACTGCAGAAATAACCCAGTTTGAGAGGACTTTAACTGCCCTGGCTCTATGCTAGGGAATTCTGGGAACTGTAGTATTGTGAGACATTAAGCCTTCTCTGCCAGAGAGCTCTGGTGCCACAACAAACTACAATTCCCAGAATTCCCTAACACTGAGCCAGGGCAGTTAAAGCGCCTCAAAGTGGATTATTTCTGCACTATGTTTTGGCCCTTTCTTTCCTGGAAACTCATCGAGGTTGTTGTTGTGTGCCTCCAAGTCTTTTCTAGTTTATGGCGGCCCTAAGGCGTCCCCCATCAGGGGTTTTCTGGGGCTGAGAGAGTGTGACTCACCCAAGGTCACCCCGTGGATCTCCATGGTTGAAGGAAGACTGGTTTTCAGAGTCGTAGTCCAATGCTGAACCACTACATCATGTTGGCTGTCATCTCACCAAGGATGGGCAACCAATGCCTTGGAGACTGGCACCAAGCCAGGGACCACGCAGGGGTAGGCAGCCTTTCCCCTTTAAGGGCCGAGGGACTTCAGCTCCCAGAATGCCAGGAGCTATTGGCCAGCATGGGACTATTGGCCAACATGGCTGAGGCTTCTGGGAGCTGAAGTCCCTCAGCCCTTAAAGGGGAAAGGTTGCCTGCCCCTGTGATAGAGTCTCAGTGGTCCAGAGCAGAGCTTCTTAAGCTATCTGATCTGATAGAGGAAGGGCTGGCAGGGACCCCCACCCACATTGCTCCTTGGGATCGGCACCATGCTTGTCCTCATTGACTTCAATCGTTTCTTTCTTTCCTGGAAACTCGTTGAGGGGCAGGCAGAAGCAGCCAATGGCAACCCATAGCTTCAGTTTGAGTAGAACTGATCTGGAATCCACTTCCTTTCAGGCCTTGGGATGACAGGATTCTGGTGAGCAGAGCTTCCAGTCCAAAAAGCTGGATCTAAGCCCTCTTTCCTTCTTGTTTCCTGTGAAAAGGAATCATCGCAGGAGCGGATCGTTCCCACAAGAAGTTGCCTTCTCTGACTCACAATTTCAAAGCCCCTCAATTTTGTCCAAAGAACGAAACAAGGATAAAACAAGAACAACTTTGGGCTAAAAGGGGGGGGGGGAAATCCTTTGGGTTATCTGGATAAAGCGTTTGATCCGAGAGTGAGATATGTGCCTTGATCTGGCAGCCTAGTACGAGGATTTGGAACAGGATTGTATTTACACGTAAATACAGCAGGTAGATACAAGTCACACTCTCTCAGCCTCAGAGGAGACCAATGGCAACCCCCTTCTGAACCAATCTTGCTAAGAAAATCTGGTGACAGGGGCGATTAGGATGGCCAGAGTTTGGAAACGACTTCTAAAGTCCCACAGTATCCAATGTGAGTGACTGGGATCTCCATAGGGATAGCCTTTGCAGACTGCTAGAAATAGTGCAAATTGAGTCCATTTTAACTGCCCTGGATCAGTGCTAGGGAATCATGGGAATTGTATTTTTTTTCTGGGACATTGAGCCTTCTCTGTCAGAGAGCTCTGGTGCCACAATAAATTACAGTTCCCATGATTCCCTAGTACTGAGCCAGGGCAGTGCCTCGATTTAATGTGCACTATTTCTGGCAGTCTGCAAAGGCCCATAGTTAAAAACTGAGCCCGCGGTGTCTAGTGTTTTGAGCAGCGTTGGACTAGGACCCTGGAGGCCTGGGATCTAATTCTCCCTTGGGTGGCCTTGGGAAAGTCATACTCTCTCAGCCTTTGAGGAAGGCAATGGCAACCCCCCTCTGAACAAATCTTGCCAAGAAAACCCCAAGATAGGGTCTCCTTAGGGTCGGAAACGACTGGAAGGCATATAACATCAAGTTAAAAAATCCTGGGGTCTGGTTGCTTCCCTGTCAGCAAGGTGGAGAAATCACTCTGATATATATACCTGTTGTAATCCGACTTGATTCCCATTGGGAAAAGGCGGAATAGAAATAAATTTTATTATTATTATTATTTAGTCCTGATTCCCAAGTAGATTCAGCACCTTTAAAATTGGGACTAAAATCCAGCAGATTAACCCTCGCACCGACATGGAAGCCCCCCTGAATATTTGAGGTGGTCCTCTTTTGGGATTTGCAGACTGCCAGAAATAATGCAGCTTGAGGCCACTTTAACTGTCCTGGCTCAGTGCTAGGGAATTATGGGAATTGTATTTTTTTTTTCTGGGACATTGAGCCTTCTCTGTCAGAGAGCTCTGGTGCCACAATAAACTATAGTTCCCATGAATTCCTAGCATTAAGTCAGGGCAGTTAAAGTGGCCTCAAGCTGCATTATTTCTGGCAGTCTGTAAAGGCCCTTTGTCTGTCACAGCAAAACTCACGGAGTTTGGGGCCACTTTCAAGATCAGCCGGATCTTTTTATGTGTGTGTGTGTGTGTTCTTCTGGTGGGCATAAGCTTTCTTGCATCTGATAAAGTGAGCTGGGGAACACCATTGTTGTGTGTCTTCAAGTCTTTCCCGACTTATGGCGACCCTAAGGCCAATCCTTCATGGGGATTTCTTGGCAAGTTTCTTCAGGAGAGGGTTTGCCATTGCCATTCTTTGAGGCTGAGAGGTCACCCAGTGGGTTTCCACAGCCGAGCTGGGATTTGAACCCTGGTCTGCAGAGTCTTAGTAGTCCAACATTCAAACCACTAGACCACGCTGCCTCTCAGTGAACCACCATAACTCACACCAAATCAAACGGGTAGGGCTATATAAGGTGAAATAGCAGACTTTCCTGAGGGGGCCCCTTCGGTGACAGGAGTGTTGTCATGCGCTTCTATGAGTGCTTCCACACTACACAACTATAGCGCTATAGCGCGGTTCCATCCCATGGGAGCTTGGAGGTTGCCATTTGGCGAAGCACTAGAGCTCTCTCGCTGAGAACTGCCCCCCCAAACTTCACATCCCAAGATTCCATAGGAAGGAGCCATGGCTTTTCAAGTGGAATCATATAGCTACAATTGTACAGAGCGAAGCTTGACAGAGAAAATCATTTTAAATGACTTTCTTTTAATGATGTTAAACAGATTATTTTATTTTACTTTATTTTATTTTATTTTATTTTCCAGGGGGGAACCGCTAACTCTACTGATAGCAGCGATCCAAAGGATCCAGTCTTACCTACAAAGGAGGAGGAAAGAAATATGGGAACAGGGTCTCAAAGAAGGAGCTGGGAAATGGGAATAAGGAACTAACTTCGGCCTCATATGAAAGTGCCATTCTCCTTACATTTTACCAGCCACATAGAAGAAGAGCCCTTTATTGCTTTTTAAAAAATACGTGGCTAGAGAGTAGTGGTTTGAGTGTTGGACTAGGAGACTGGGAGACCAGGGTTCGAATTCCGGCTCAGCCATGGAACCCCCCTGGGTGACCTTGGGCAAGTCACACTCTCTCAGCCTCAGAGGACGGCAATGGCAAACCTCTTCTGAAGAAACTTGACAGGAAAACCCCAGGACAGGGTTCGCCTTAGGGTCGCCATAAATTGGAAGCGACTTGAAGGTTCACAACCATAACCACAACAACAAGTTGTTGCTGCGGTTGCCACCAAACCTCAATGTTGGTGGCTGAGGACCTGAAAGAGTTGACAGAGCAAGACAGCTCCCTCTCCAACCCCAAAGGGTTGCTTGCTTGCCCAAACCCCCAAAGGACCCTGCTGCATAAAATACTGAACGTATTTACTCAGAAGAAAAGGCCACACTGGCTCCTAGGGACTTGGCTCTTCTGGCTTGGTCACTTTGGATTCCTTGTTTTGGATCCCATCCTCGTGTGTGTGTGTGTGTGTGTGTGTGTGTGTGTGTGTATGGGGTGGAATGGTCTTCCTTCAGAAGGAAGGCTCTCCTTCCTTATGGACCAAAGCAGGAAAAGCAACACTGATTATTACATTGGGTCTGGGGTGGAGAGAAGACCACCTTTCTCTCCAGCCAGGAAGGAGATTCGCAACCCTGAAAAATAATAATAATAATAATAATAATAATAATAATAATAATAATAATAATAATAATAATCTTTATTAACAAATCAATTTACAATAAAAAACAAACAGACATATTTACATACTAAAACAAGATAGACATGAATACAAGCCCTCTATGCATACATAAAACCACTTCCCTCAACCCCATAGTTTTTCCGTCCTACAAGAATCATGATCTTCAACCACAACCCCCAGTTATGCCTCTATAACCAATCCATCTTTAACAAACCAACATTTCTACATTTCCCTACAACCTAATTAATAATAATGTCCTGTTTAAAAAAGCCTTCCTATCTCACCATCAAAATCTGTAACCACATTTTCTCCAGTTCTTTTTTGACCATAATTCACAAAAGGTCGACATGTTAGCAAATATCTTTGTGTTGAATGACCTTTTAATAGGTTGGTTAACTTACCGGATGAGGCCAGAGCCCACAGTTTTCCTATCCACTCCTCAATACTTGGGATACACTTCTGTCTCCGGTATTTAGCATACAGTATCCTTGCTGCAGTAATCATATAGCAAAATAGTACACTATGCTATTTATCTTCTTATCAGTATCTACCATATTAAAAAGAAACAGTTCTGGCCTAAGTTCACTTTCAGACTCAAAAATCTTATCTACTAATTTCCCTATTTTTTGCCAATTTTTTTTTTTGCCTTTTTACACCCCATCACTGATGATAAAAGGAACCAATGCATTTTTTAGATGATGATGATGATGATGATAATTGGAAGAGCAGTCTGATAGGGTCCCATGTAAGCATATCAAGCTGCCTCCAGACAACACAGTCCTGGAGGCCTTCTGGTCCTATATTTATGGAAGTTCTTCACATTTTACAAAGATCACTCCCTCTAACTCTACACAATTACAGCATTGTGATTCTGCTTCGGTTTCCATGGCTCCATCAAGGAGTCCTGAAATTTGCAGTTTGGTGTGAAGCTGTCCCGCTGGGGAACTCTAAATGTACCTCCTTGAACTGAAAACCCAGGATTTCACAGGATGTTGCCATGGCAGTTGAAATGGAATGATAACGGGATAGTTATGTAGTGTGCCAGGGGCCTAGGCATGTGTATGGGTCAAGTCAGGGAATGTGTGTCTATCCTGACCATGGAAACCTTCACACATTTGCCTTGGCAGTATTTTCTTTCGTCTTCAGCCTCATCTACTTGTGTCAAGAGTCTCTTCTAGCTTTTTGGATTGTTTTTAAAAGCACACTTCCTGGCAATAGGTTGGAAGCAAAATTTGGGCATCACACTTCCAACTACTTTGGATCTTTGAAGGAAAAAAGAATTTGGGAAGCAAGCCTCTTTTAGATTAACCCCCCCCCCCAATTTATAGATTAGGCTGGGCAGAATCGTTGGCTAAATATGCTTCATTCTTAATAGATTTCCTTCACAGAGATGTGGATTGGTCTCCAACTTGGCTTCCATGTCAATGAGATGGTGAATCTACTCTGGGTTTTAGGCTAAATATGAAAGGAGACATCTAAGGCAGTGAATCTTATCCTCCAAACAGTGCCAGCACCTTGGCTGTATCTTTAGAGTGGATCCTCTCTCCCACTGGCATGGAAATTTGCAAATAGTCAACCTTGGAAGACATATTTCTATTCATAAGGAAGCTCCATTTTGAGTTCCCAGCAGTTTACTCCCAGGTAAGAAGGTAAAGGACTGCATAGGGACCTCACTTCTCAAACTAGAAGTTGGTCAAACCAAAGGAGACTGAAGGAAATCTATGGGATTCATTTATTATTATCGGCCCAAACTAACAAGTCCATTCAGAGGTGGTTCTAAATATATTAAATTAAATTTGAATAAATTCAGTTTTGTGGAAGGATCAGACCTTCTTACATCCACCAAAAATAGTGCAATGAGGGAGCTTACTGCCCAGATAATCATCCAATTGGTCTAGATGGAATAGAATTTAATCCTTAGAATTTAAATTAGTACTTTTATTTGAGAATTATTCCCCTTGGAGTTCCTTCCCAAAAAGGCTTCAGTGCTAAGCACATTTTCTTGGAAGGTAAATTTCACTGAGATTAGGGTTGCCATAATTCTCTTCCACAAAACTTTGACAAAATGTAGGAAAAATGTAAGACAAAATGTAGGACATTCAAGAAAAATGGAGAACATAACCTGCTAAGAGCCAAAAACATTAATAAAATAAAACATATTACTATAAATTCATGCATTTCAGTCATGCTCAAAATGGAGGGCATTTTGGAATTCCTCCTGGACAGAAGGTTGGGATATAGCTTTGTGTGGTCTGTGTGTTTGTTGGAAGATCTTTGGATTCTCTCCCCCCCTTTAGATAAACAGGGATTCCTACTTGCAAACTGCTTCCCCCCCTCATTTAAATTCAAACTAACCATGTGACTTAGGTCACTCCCTCTGGGGACTAACACATTTTCTCTCAAGATTGAGAGCTGGTCCCATCTTCCTGCTCCCTAAAGGTGGTGAGATCTTTCCCTTTACCATCACTAG
>CM034701.1:281584838-281600020 GCA_020142125.1 Phrynosoma platyrhinos
TGACAGAAAGTTTGTTTTGATTTGTAGTTGTTAACATATTTCTACATAATCACCATCCTCATTTACACATTTTCCCAGAATTTCTTGACCCTCCAAATACCTGATATTGTAGAAGTCTGCAGATTGTGCCTTACAAGGGAGTATTGTAAAGTAATAATTATCACCCAGAAGTTATTATGGTATATTGATGAAATTTTGTCAGTGTCATCATTCATCCCTAAGCACATGATGTTGAGAAAATCAGATCATTGTGTCCTTTATTTTTGTGACAGGTTCTGCCAGAAGTGACTAAAGGGCCTTTACAGACTGCCAGAAATAATGCAGATTGAGGCCATTTTAACTGCTCTGGCTCAGTGCTAAGGAATCATGGGAACTGTAGTTTATTGTGGCACCAGAGCTCTCTGACAGAGAAGGCTCAATGTCTCAGGAAAAAATACAGTTCCCATGATTCCCTAGCACTGAGCCAGGACAGTTAAAGTGACCTCAGTCTGCATTATTTCTGGCAGTCTGTAAAGTTCCTAAAGTGTAAAATCCTCATAAGGCGCAATCTTTAGACTTCTACAATAATGGTATTTGGAGGGTCAAGAAACCCTGGGAAAAAATGTGCAAATCTGGATGGTGACTACGTAGAAATAAATTAACAACTACAAATCAAAAGAAACTTTCTATCAATTTTTTAAAAGTTGATAATTAAAACTTTGATACCCCCTATATTTTGAGGAAGCTATCCAAGGGTCTAGTTGAGGGATATGGTTCAGAACTTTGGATAGCACCTGTAAAGTTTCTCCTGTAACACAGAGCAGATTGATTTTCCCATTGAGATGAGAACCAGCAGCCATTAGAGGGCCATCCAATCAAAAATTCCCATTCAGCCTCATTGAGGACTGCTTTAATTAGTAGGAAGGAAGAAGGGACTGTGCTAACAATTGCCTGTAAAGGAGTAAGCAAGTTTGAAGGTAGGAGCTCCTTAAAAGGGACATGGTGGTGGTGTATGCCTTCAAGTTGTTTCTGACTTATGAGGTATTCTTGGCAAGATTTGTACAGAGGAGATCTGCACTGTCTTCCCCTGAGGCTGAGAGAGTATGACATACCCAAGGTCATCCAGTGGGTTAGATGGGTGAGTTGGGAATCAAACCCTGGTATCCAGATTCGTAGTCCAACACCCAAACAACTATGCCAGGCTGGCTCTCAAAATACCAGTTGGGATTCAAATTCCTGGGAACAGGATCATGGGGACTATATTCTTAACTGCTAGGCAAACCCACTAGTTTAAAAGAGGGATCCTATCCCCATTTCTCTGCTCTGCTGCTTTTGGCATGATGCTTAATTTATGATGATGTTAGTGAGCCCTGCCTCCTTCTGAGTGCATGTGCATGTCCTTCCACTCACTGCAGGCTCCTGAAGCAGATTAGAGGACTGTATCTGAAGTGGTTATTTATTGTGTCAATGAAAATTACACTTTGGTCCTTTTCCCTCTCTGTATGGGTCAACAAATATTATCTCTATATGAAATAATATTTTACCATGGGATTTTAGATTAAGACCACAAACCACTAGAGCATAGATACCCGCTCTTAAGCCAGGTGATTTCCATTGAGTTTAGTGTCTCTTTTTCAAAGAGATTCTGCATTTGTGCATTTTCAAGGTGTTTGTCTGTGTGAACAAAGAAAGGCTTTGTTACAATGAAGCCATGTAGTTGCTCTGTAGGTACAAGGTTAAGAAAACAATTTGAAAACAGAGTTGAAGGGTTAACCACTTGAATCAGTCTCTCAGTGGGATGCTGAACAGTCAATCAACATTTTTGTTGTATTGTCTTAAATGATTATAGAGAGACACTGTTGGCACTTTAGGCTTTTAAAGGTTGTGCAAAAACCTTGTTGTCTATCTCAAGGTTTTGCCTCAATTAGTTCTTAGTATTTTTTCCTTTTCCTATCTTCCTTCTGCCTTCCTAGCCTATTTCTCATTGTTAGTTACTCTCCACCATGGATTGTTTTGCTTCCACAGAAAGATATGGTCTGATGCCAAGTCCTTGATTTAGAAAAGAAAGAAAGGGCTTCATTCACCTGGTGCCTAGCAGGGGATGTGCTTCTGAAAACGAAATGCATATTTATTGTACAGCAAAGGCAAAAGGAGAAGGATGTGACCCCTGATCTTGGCCACATTTCATAAGCTTAATGTAACCTATATATATATTTCATATGTATGAAATTTGAATTGAATTGACCCAGAGCTGTCTACATTTGATACCTGCTTTTCCTTCCAAAATGTCATCTTCCAGGAGTCCAGAAATAGTCTCAGCATGGACTCTGAAGCTTAGAAGCCAGCAGAGGAAATGCTAGGTGTTGGTCTCATTGTTGAGCTAGTTAGACCTGATACCCCTGAGACAACCAATGAGGGCTGACCCCCAGAGCTGTCTACACTCAGTATCCCTGAGTATAGTCCCAACCATGTTCTCAACAGCAGGCAGACAGGAGCTCCATGATCTTGGGATCAAGTGATCTAACACCAGCAATATGCCAATGAATTTGAGCCTATCACTCTGTATTAGCTTACTCTACCCCATAGGTTTGGCTTATGATATGGAGGGGGAAACACATGTACCCTGCTTGTGTCACATTCAGGCCAGTGGTGAAAGCCCATGGAGCAGGGAGCAAATAGGTGCTATACCAAGGTTAGCTCCAAGTGAACACCTTGATCCTGTGATGGCTGGAGATGCACTTATTACACTCCTGCCCTGGATTACTACTCTCCAGGCCCTGCCCTTTTGATCAACTAGTAAACCTTAAAAGGGTAAATCGCTGGCCTATAGTTTGGCCCTTTGCAATGTCTCCAGGAGCTTTTGGCAGGCATGTTGCTGGTGTTACAGTACTGGATCCTAGGATCCTAGCACTATTGGAGGATATAGTAGTAAAAATTTGGTATTTTATACATTAAGCACAGCGGCAGTAGCATATGCTCCAACAGTATATATCTGAGCATCTGGTAAATAAACAGGATATGTTGGTAAGCTAAAATTTAAGACTTTATTGTTACAATGTATTCATTTAGCATCTAGGAAAGTACCGTAAGTAATCAGTAAAAGAAAGCTATACTTAGTAGAAGGATCCCTAGAGCTGACCCTCATGCATGGAGATAAGAAGAAAAACTTTAGAAGAAGAGCCTTGCACCTGCATCCATCTTCAATCAAAGCACGGAGGAGAGACACTTAGAACAAAGGGTCATAAAAATTCTTAACCTTTTGTAGAGAGGGAGGAGATAGCAAGTGACCTCTTTACAGTGATCAAATGAGCTTAGAGATAATCAATGTAACTATAAGGATGTCATTCCCCCCTTTCTCCCAATTCCATATGCACAAGCATTGATGCAATACTCCAACAAACACTCCTGGCAGTGGACAGCCTGTCCACTGCTGGGACTGTGCCTAGAAGGTTATCACAGGTGTGAAGACCTCAGGTTCAAGGGTATTGAATGTAGACAGCTTTGGGTGTCAGGCCTCACTTTCATGTATATGTATGAAAAATATATACTTTACATTAGGCAGGATGTCATAAATCTGGTCTTACCCTGCTCATATCTCTAAAAGTGTTCATTTGTCTCAAAGCCAGAGCTAGAGTGATTGAATGTGGAGGCTGTCACTTTCATCTTCCTTAAATTCCATCTGAGGAGAATTTATTTGAATTTGTTTACCTTCAGCTAAACTGCAATGGCAGAAACTTTCAGCACTGACCTGAACATGATACAAGGAATGGGATGGCAGGGCGCATGAGTTTTCCCTTCTGTGTGTGTTGTGTGCCTTCAAGTTGGTTCTGACTTATGGTGACCCTAAGGGAAATTTATCATGGGGTGTTCTTGGCAAGATTTTTTCAGAAGCAGTTTGCCATTGCCTTCTCCTAAAACAGAGAGCATGTGACTTGTCTGAAGTCAACCAGTGGGCTTCATGGTCAAGTTGGGAACTGAATCCTGGTCTCCAGAGTCATAATCCAACACTCAAACCACTACATCATGCTCACTGTACCATAAGCCAAACCTATCTATTAAAGCAGGGGTAGGCAACCTTTCCCCTTTAAGGGCCAAGGGACTTCAACTCCCAGAATCCCAGGAGCTATTGGCCAATATGGGACTATTGGCCAACATGGCTGAGGCTTCTGGGAGCTGAAGTCCCTCGGCCCTTAAAGGGGAAAGGTTGCCTACCCCTGTATTAAAGTAAGGATGGGCAAAGAATGGCTCTGAAGTCATACAAGGTCCTTGAACCCTGCAGTCTTCCTAGATTGCCCTTTTTTCTGGAGAGAGAGAGAGAGAGAGAGAGAGAAAGAAAATATTAGATCTCCTTGAGTCCTTCAGGAGTGGCAGCTCATCATTTAACTCAGTTGCAGTCTTTCACTGTGTTGTTTAAAATGAAAAAACAACAGCAAACCAGTTTGTCAAACTGGGAAGTAAATTTTTGGCTATGGTACTTCCATTAGTTTCATTTTTTTTTTGGCAGTCTGCACAGCCTCTGGCACAGTCCTGGGGTAGAAAATTGGACCTTGGACCAGCCACAGTTGCTCACCCCTGACACAGGTGTTTTAACAGCATGCTTTTAAAATGCATTATGAGTGCCCAAGTATTGCAGAATGTCAATACCATGCTATTGTCCAGGCAAATGTTGCAAATGTCCCAAAAATCAATTTTACACTTTTGAATGTTAACATTTACACAGACTTAGCTATCAGCATTTACCTTTTTATGCACCTCAAAGTGGCAAAACATCTATGTTCAGACATCATAAAAATGTCAGAAGTAACAGCTATGAGTGTAGACCAGGGGTAGGCAACCTAAGGCCCGGAGCCGGATGCGCCCCCCCCCCGAGGCCTTTGGACTGGCCCCAGGCCGGTCCTGCCACCTCTGCCGCTGCCTGCCATGATGATATTGATTATTGTTGTTATTACTTGTTCTTGGGGTTTTCTTGGCAAAATCTCCACAGGTGTTTTGCCATGGCTTTTCTGGGGCTGAGAGAGTGTGCATGCATATTTTTTAAATTAAAAAAGTAAAATTTATTTATTTATTTATTTTTGGTGCTTTGGTGCAATTGTCATACTCTTGCATCCAGGGCTGCATCTACACCTGGCCCCTGGCTCAAAAAGGTTGCCTACCCCTGGTGTAGACAGTTACTAAATTTTCTACATTCATTCTCTCTCTCTCTCTCAATCTCTCTCTCTTTCACACACTTATACACTATTACCCTACTGTGTCCAAAACATTCTTCCTTTGACTTAAGGAGGAAGAAAGTAACATTTGTGAACTGCTGCTGGCAATGGAAAATGGACAAGACCTTGAGCCTCTCTTATAGGAGAGGCATTCCATCCAGAAGTTTCTGTCTTTAGACCCTGAGTTCTCCCATCGTTTTAAGGTTTGGGTAAGTAGGTAATGGGAAAGTTATCTGCCTGAGATCTTGGAGAAGTACTTCCAATCAAAATAGTCAATAGTGGGCTAGATGGACTATTGGTCTGAATTGGTAAAAGACAACTTCCGTTGACTCCAGTAGAATTGTTGCAAAGCTAATCATGTAAGAATTACTGCTGTGATACTTCAAGGCCAGTTACAATTATTCAGTCCTCTTCATGTACCCTTTAAAAACTGGTGTTATGATGAGTCCTATAACTCTGGCCAAGATTAAAATCTGCACTTTGTCCTGATTTTCATTTTCTTATAATAAAAGAAGCATTGTTCTCCCCCCCTTCTTTTTGTGAATATTATTTCCTTAGTACCTGCTTTTGGGCAGCCACTTTCTATGGAGAGATGTCTACACTGAATGTGGCAGCTAGTAAAATCAGCTGCCAAGTCTTGTGGCCAGGTCCAGAGTACAGCTCACACCAGCTGTGGAAGACTGGTAGCACACTCTGTCCAAGGAACAAAGACATGCAAATAAGATGCACTTGGGAATCTGGCACAGTGGAGGCCGCATTCATTTGTAAATGAGTTTCCGTATTTGATCTGAAAATAAATGCAAGTGTCTTTATTAAAGACCAGGACTGCTACATATTTACACCTCAGTGCATCTTTATGAACTCCTAAATAGTTTGTAACATTTTATTGACAGCTGTTATTTTCACATTTCTTTTTTTTTTTTAAAAAGTCAACAATCACCATCGTAACTCAGCTTTCTCCAATTCTTCTTCACAATTTTTCACAAACAGGTTGAAAGTTGGCAGGGAAAGAATGGCTTCTTAACAATTTCCAATGCTACTCAGTGAATGAATGTTTATTGCTCAAAGCTATAAGCCATCACAATTTGATATATTTAAGATAAAAAACAAACACAATAAATAAACACAGTAACAATAATAAATTTGAATTAGATTACAGATAACAAGCAAATAATACAGAACATTTACAAATATGGAAATATAAAAAAATTAACATAAGTTAAAAGCTCTCAGATAGTATATCTTCATCACGCATGCAGCATGTAGTGTCTCTCTAATCTTGTTAATACCTGACAAGAATGTGGACTGCAATCTGAGATAACTTAATGTTTGCATGCTAGCTGCCTCTCACTGTCTTTTCTTGTCAACACCTGCTTCAAATTAGCCCAAGACAAGAATAGCAATCCACCTTTGGCTTTGGGGATGTTTCCTTGGTAGAAAGAAGATAGTCTCTCTTAACTAAGCTTATAGCCTTAGAACTGGTCTTAGTCAGTGTGATAGACTGCTTAAAAAATGGCTATTAAGAAGTTTAAAGGAAGCTTTGTGGAAGGGTCTGTCCTTCTCCATAAGTGCATACTCTTGCATCCAGGGCTGCATCTACACTGCAGAGTTAATGCAGTTTGACACTGCTTTAACTTCCATGTCTCAATGTTATAGAATTCTGTGATTTGTAGTTAGCCATCTCAAGGTGAACAGAGAGTTCTGGTGCCACAACAAACTACAAATCCCAGGATTCTATAGGATACCGCCATAACAGTTAAAGCAGTGTCAAACTGCATTAATTCTCCAGTGTGGCAGCAAAAAGTCTTGGGCTTTCTTCAACCTGACAGGTTTGAAAGTATAGAATACTTGTTGCAGCTACTTAATCCGTCTCATTACTACTCTTGCTGCTTTCAAGAAAGCAGTAAAGACGGATCTCTTCCGGCAGACCTTCCCGGAATAACTGCTGTCTGGTGAGAGATGAGTTTTTAATTTGTTTATTTTCTGATTCCTTGTGTTATTGTGGATTGTTTTATTTTATTGCTGTATTTTTAACTTCTTAACTTCTTTCTAATTTAATTCTGTTTTAAGGGGATGGGAGGGTTGGATTATGGGACCAGGGAATGTTTTAACTTGTTTGTTTTAAAATGTTGTACCCCGCCCCGACTGCCATGCAGAGGGGCGGGCTATAAATAAAAAATTATTATTGTTGTTGTTGTTGTTGTTGCACTCCCCCTATCCATAATGGCATTTGCAGAAAGAAAAAGATAGGAATGTATGCTACATAAAGAACTGTCTTCTTACATTTGGTCACAACTCCCAGTGTCCATGAGGGGGGAATTAGAATCATAGAATCTTGTCATCCAAAAAGTAATTTTGTGAAGCTCTGTATTTACTATGTGTCACTGTTTTGGCTCCATGTGGTGGAATGACTGAAAAGCCAACCTTTGTGCACTTTCTTTCCCAGCACACTTGTTTTTCTAGGAAAAAGAGCACATGAGGAGAATCATGCTTCTGTGCAATGTGTCCCAGTGAAGAAACACAAGAAGCTGTATTGAACAACGTGAGACCATTGGTCCTTTTAGCCCTGCAGAGTGAACTCTGACTGGCAGCAGCTCTACAGCATTTCAGGAAAGCTTCTTTCCTAGCCTTGCCTGGAGATTCCCTTGTAGTTTCCCACTCAAATACCAATGAGGCCCACACTTTAGTTTCTAAAACCAAACAAGACTGTGTATGTTGGGGGTTCCCACTCCATAAACTTTCTTATTTTTTTTCTTTTTTGTTTTACACTGTGGAAAAAAGATATTGTCCAGCAGAACAAAGTATCAAACAAAATATCTAGCAATACAGCAAGCTACCCCATCAGGATTATACTCTACTAACAATCAAAAGGAGTTTCACCAGAACTTCATAAAAAGGGTGGGGGACCATAAGGGGAAGCTCTTTTGTTGGTGGATAGGATAAAGTTCTATTACATTTGCACAAACTTGTCTTCTATTGAGACTGGTGAAGGTGTTATGGTGGCAATCTCATAAACCTGCCAAAAGACTGATTGGTAAATGCTTTTAATATGTAACTGCACTCAGGGAGGCTTCTTAATGGAGTGCTTGCTTTTTGTAGGTTTTTAATATATTTTGATTTAAAACTTAGTATGTTTTAAATTTTAGATGTTTAATATTTTAAACTTAGTATGTTTTTAAATGACTTTATATTTTTATTTATTTATTTATTTATTTTATTTATTACGGCCGTTCGGCCAGCACAGACTTTATATTTTAATTTGCTATATTAATATATTTTTGATCATTTTATAAACAACTGTACTGTTTTTAAAAGTATCTTTTGTGCTTTCAGTTCAATTTAGGAGAAAGGTGGCATATAAAATAAAATAAAATAATTTGACAGTTCTTAGAGTCAGAGATTACTGAGAAAGATATGGGGATTTGGTTTTTTTGTTATATTTATGGCATCAGCTGATGAACCAAAATATTTCTCTTCTGGGCCAAGACACATGATGATGTTTGTTTATAAGTTAATAAATATGGCATCAGCAAAAAATTGTGCAGTGGGCAGAGGTCCTGTTCAGTTTTCCAGTCAATAATTATACTCCCCTTCCCAATATTTCATTCAATTTCCCAGCTTACCCAATTCTCCGTATTTCACTCCCTGCGCTATGAACAAGTCAGCATTCTACGGCCACTGAACATGCTGATTCCTCAATGGGGTGTTTCCCTAAATACAGTTGGCCTTCCATATCCTTGATTTCTTTATCCATGGATTCAACTATCCATGGCTTGAAAATATTCCAAAAAGATATACATTCCAGAAAACAAACCTTGATTTTGCCATTTTATATAAGGGACACCATTTCACTATGCCATTGTGTCTAATGGGACTTAAGCATCCACGGATTTTGGTATCCACAGGGGGTCCTGGAACCAAACCCCAGCAAATACCAGCAGATTCCAAGGATCCACTGTATGTTTTTTGGTTCTTCTTCAAAGCTTAGACTTCTCCAGATTATAGAATCCAGCT
The DNA here is from genome assembly GCA_020142125.1 of Phrynosoma platyrhinos. Taxonomy (NCBI): domain Eukaryota; kingdom Metazoa; phylum Chordata; class Lepidosauria; order Squamata; family Phrynosomatidae; genus Phrynosoma; species Phrynosoma platyrhinos. The sequence continues at coordinate 281,594,039 of CM034701.1, forward strand.
GATACCTCCCTTGTCTGTGATGAGTGGCACTATTTTGTTCTATAAGGATCCCATACTCACTTCTGAACTTCCAAAACAAAGAGAACAATGACTTGGGAGGGGGTGGATCTGTGAACATAAATTGGACCGGTTCTCTACCTGTTCCTAGCAGGCAGTGATGACTGCAGAGGCAGCACTGGCATTGTAGTTTGCACTTGTGAGAGCCTCTGACCCTGTAAAGATAAAAGAACCTGCTTTTGCAGGCACCCACTTTGTCCCACTTCCCTTATTTCTGGTTGAGAGGGCAAGCACTGAATAGAGAGCATGGGAAACGGCCGTCTGGGTCTGCCTTAGAGCTGCAGTACAGAAACTGTTTCCCATCTGCCTGTCTGTGTTCCCATCCTAATTTTTCCTCTTTGTTATTGATAGATTACTTGTATCTGAAAGCTTAATTATGTTTTGTATCCCATGCTGTTTTGACCATTTTGAGATGGAGCATGCTGTTGTTTCCACAGTGTTGCTGTTATCTTTTTTCTTTCCCTTCCCTTCTTAACTGTCTGAAACCTATGCCTCTTTGCTACAGGGTCTTACTTTTATCTGGTGTTTGTAAGATCAATCCAAAGTCTTGGCCAAACTAGTTTATGTCCCAGTTACATAGATGAAATGTGTAAAATAGTCACAATAGTAATAAAATAACAGTAACCTCTTGTATATATATTCAAAGACACAGCTGTGTTAGTCTGTGTCATTATACAAATGGATCTTTGTAGTACCTTTGAGACTAATGAGAAAGAAAGTTAAGACATAAGCTTTTATATATTCAGTCAACGTTATTTTTGGCTTGATATATTTATTAGATTTTTTTCAACATCCATGTAATAAAATGGTTATCTTTTTATCAACATTCTCTACCAACACAACTTAATACCTTACGTATAGAACAAATATAAAAGCAACATATATAACATACATAACTAACATATAACGTACTTACTAACTTTCCTATTGGTTTTAGTAATAACAATTTGTTAGTATGTCTGTCTCTTCAATGCACTTTCCAATATCACTCTCTAACTAGTAATCTTTTTGTTTTTATTTCACTGTTGGTACCATTAAACTCTATTTCTATTCCTTGAATCCCTCAGTTGCTAATTCCCTCCATTTTAGACTCAAATATGATATCACACAATCCCAGTCCTTCTTAAATTTCTTCAGATCTCCATTGCTCATCAGTTTTGTCAATTTGTCCCTCTCTGCCATATCATAAATCCTCAGTCAACATCATGATGCATCTGATGAAGTCATTTATGAAAGCTTATGCTTCTCTCTCAGTTAGTCTCAAACATACCGTACTACAAGTTCCCTATGTATCTTGTATAGATGTTTACTTAGGCCTTTCCCACTTAAAAAGCAGAGCTTAAAAGTTGTAATTTTGTCTGGACCATTCTTGTCAACAATAGGAATATTTGGCTTAACTGTCAGTAAGTATATCTGTCCAACTCTTGCCATTTAAGAGGCCTACCAGTACAAGTCTGGAAAAGTTTGGAACAGTTTGGATAGAGTTTGGAAATGTTACTATTGAACTACAACTCTCAGAATCTCCTAGCAAGTACGGTTATGCCTATTCCACCTAGCATTACTGGTTCTTGGACAGAGGGTAGTGCATTGCTGTGGCCTTACCCAAAGAACATGTGTACACTGTTATAACAGCTTCATACCACTATCATTGTCATGGTGCTATCCTATGGAATCCTGGGATCGGTAGTTTGGAAGGTACTTAGAATTCTCTGCTAGAAAGCTCTTGTTATGTAGTTCAGCAGAGTGCATCTTATTGACCACTCAGTACTGTAAACATGAATGAATAATTTGATGTTATGGAATAAGATAAGCACTTTTCACTTAGTGATGGGTTGATATCTTCTGAAAAAGAGCAAACTGGATGGCTGGGAATTAAAAAAACCCATTTCAGATGTTCTTGTAATGTTTTAAGATTTTTATATCTCTGCTTGAAATTGTTACCTCTAGAAGCTTTCTTCCAAACTAGTCTGGGAAAGGAAAAACAGGACTTCATACAATAACAGTAGTGGCTATATGTTTTTTTTTAAACACCTCTCAAGGTTGGAAATTGATCCTATCTTACCTTTGGGAGAAATAATTGTTAAGCTTCTAGGTTTTTTTTTTAAAGGCACAATTCATTTGCTGCGAGCTGTATGACTAGTTTCCTGATGAAACTTATTGTATTTGCAATTTCATAATCATTTCATAAAAAGTATGCTTCTTTTGTTCTTAATAACATTGTTGAAAATAACCATATTATATAATTATATAATGACTGCAGAAACCACATTTTAAATAAATGAAATGAAAAATTATATTTATTTTTAAAAAAGCCTATAACTCCAATTTTTATGTAATTACCACCTATGAAAGAACCTTCCTGGTATGCATAATGACCACCTTTTGTCCTTCCATGAAAAGTCAAGGTGTTTTCATTCAAGGCTTTGTTCTCCTCAGCTTATGCCTGGCTGGTTGAGAAAGGCAGAGGCAGCTGTTTTTCTGACATGTCTCACAGCCCTTCTTCAACCTAGCAAACAGATCCACATAAAAACCAACAGGGTGTATTCCACCTTTTTTTAAAAAAATCTAAAAATGACTACCTGAGCCTTATTATTGCAATTATTTAAATTTTTTTACCCTGCTTTTTCTTTCCCCAAAAGAAATCAATTAAAAGAGCTTGCAGCATTGCTTCTCAGGCTATCTGATATGAAGGATTGGCAATTATTTTTGCAAATGTGCCAGGCACTGGTAACATGTTTGGATACAATTGCTTCTTTCTTTCCTGGAAACTCTCTATGTACCAGCAACTGATGGCACATGGGCTAACACCAGAGCGGGGACCACCATTTTGAATACCACTGCCTTACACCATACCAAAAAATTAAAATTAAAAATAAAAATAATAAAAAAATCATTATCATGAATTATCAATAAGTGAAAAGTAGCAGCATAAAAACTCCCACACAAACAGAAAGAATTGCCAGTAATAAAATTAACTGACAATGGAATCATTTCCCAGGATGACTACAATTTGAACATCAAGAAAATACATATTATGCAAGCATTCCCAGCTAATTTTAACTTTGTGGTTGATTTTATTCACTATAAAGGGTTAAATCCAATTGTTGTTCCCTCCTTTTGCTCAACCCCAGGACTCAAGGCCACCTATGAAAACTAAATCAGAAAGAGAAAAAAAGCTCACATCATACGAAAGTTAAAATATAATGAAACCATCAATAGAATTAAAAGCAAAGCCTCTTTCCTCTTAGGCAGTCAATTTTTCTCAAAGGCCTGTTAAAATAAAATAAAAAAAGTTTTTACTTACCAGTACCTATGGAAGGATAGCAAGGAGCATGCCATTTTAGTCCTTCTTTCTAGGGAATTCTGGAGCCTGGAAGAAGCCACTGGTGAAGCCTTCCACCATGTTCCCACCAGATGCATCAATGAGGGCTATTGGGTGGACAGAAAGGCCACCACAGAAGATTTCAATATATGGGCAGGTTCATATGGTCTTTCAGCTAATCTGGATCTGAGCTGTATAGGGCTTTATCAGTCATGACCAGCACTTTGAATTGTTCTCAAAAACAAGCCAGGAGCCAGTGGAACTGTTGCAACTAGAGAGTTCTGTGCTAACTGAAGCCAGTCACCATTAACAATATGGTTGAAGCTCTTGAGACCAGCTGCAGTTTCTAAACACATTTCAAAAGCAGACCCATGTAGAGAACATAATAATAATAATAATGATAATAATAAAATTTATTTATACCCCGCCCAGTGGTAGTCCAATCAGGGCGGCTTACAAAATTAAAACATACAATCCATGATAAAACATATAATACACATACCCCCCTCCCCCCTTAAAACAATATTAAATCAAAAACAGTTTAAAACAACAATTCAGTTTAAAATTTAAAATTCTAATACCAAATTAAGTCCAAAAAAGCCTGGCTCGACAATCCTCTCCATCTAATCGATGGGGCCACATTATAGTAATCCAAATAGGATGTAACTGAGGCATGTGTCATCTTAGCTAGATACTGCATTTCTAGAAACAGTCAGCTGGCACACAAGCCTTATCAGTGCAAATGGACTCCTTGTTACCTCTGAAACCTAAGCTTCCAAGTTTAAGACTAAATCAAGAGTACACCCAAGATATGGACCTGTGTTTTCAGGGGAATACAGTGGGCCCTTGGTATCCATTGAGGTTTGGTCCCAGAACCCACTGTGGATACCAAAATCCATGGCTTCTCAAGCCATTAAATATAATTGCATAATAAAATGGTTTCCTTTATTTATTATCAGGGTTAGCTTTCAGGAATTTATATATATATATATATATATTCAAACCATGGATGGATGAATCCATGGATACAGAGGGCCAGTTGTATTACTCCATCCAGCAGAAACAGAACCCTTATTCTCTGATCTACTTTTTAGCTAGGTCCTAGCTTATTATCATGCTGAAAGACAGCTTGTGGGCTAAAATCAATTGTTAACCACAACTACTTTATTTATTTATTTATTTATTTATTTATTTATCAATGTATCCCATCTTTCTCCTTGAAACCCAAGATGGCTTACAATAAGAGTAAAACAAGATGAAGCTAAAATAGCAATGTTAAAAGAAATAAAAATAAAAAAATAAAAAATAGAATTAAACAAGATACCATATTAAAATACTAATAATTTAAAAAGTTTAAAATAATTTGAAACCATAACATTAAAGATAAAAATAAAACACACAATCCCCATTTAAAAAATTTCCCCAACCAATTGACCATCAGATGCCCATTTAAATAAAAAGGTCTTTGCCTGCCAGTGAAAGAAGAGCAAGGGCCTTTGCAGACTGCTAGAAATAGTGCAAATTGAGGCCACTTTAACTGTCCTGGCTCAGTGCTAGGGAATCATGGGAACTGTATTTTTTTCTGAGACATCGAGCCTTCTCTGTCAGAGAGCTCTGTTGCCACAATAAACTACAGTTCCCATGATTCCCTAGCACTGAGCCAGGGCAGTTAAAGTGGACTCAATTTGCACTTTTTCTGGCAGTCTGAAAAGGCCCCAAGTTCCACAAACTAAAGAACAGCTACTGTGTCATCACTAGATGAAGAATGAAAGGAGACAACGGGGGGTTGCAGACTGCCAGAAATAGTGCAAATTGAGTCCACTTTTAGGGTTAGGGTTAGTGCTAGGGAATCATGGGAATTGTTTTTTTTCTGAGGCATTGAGTCTTCTGTCAGAGAGCTCTGGTGCCACAATAAAATACAGGTCCCGTGATTCCCTAACCCTAACCCGAACCCTAAAAGTGGACTCAATTTGCACTATTTCTGGCAGCCTGCAACCCCCCAAAGTTTCATGTGCTATAAGATGGTCAAAAACTTTTATTTCATTGGACTTTTTAAAAAAGTTTTTGATCATTACGGTATAAAGCACATGGGACGTCTCCTTTCATTTTCCCCTTGTGAATACATATGTTCCAGTTTTTTGTTTTGTTCTTCACCGAATGAGCTATTATGGTGGCAGGCCCCTTTGCAGAGGATCTTAAGACTTGGGTAGGCTCCCATAGATCCCTTGAATCAATGGAAAAGGTGTAGGTTAATATTTATATAACTCCCATTGATCCATTCCAGTTGTGGTTAATATGCATATGGGCATTATAATAAATAGAGTTTATTTAGAGTTTAAATTATAATAAACTAGAGTTCTGGAGACTCCTGGATTATCATGACAGCCTATTTTTTGCTGCTATCCATTTGTGGATGAAACACATTCTGTGTCTGCAGCACATTACAATTCTTGCTTATAAACTTCATTTTCAGATACATTCAGTCTAATTAGTTGTCATCAATAAGGCAAATACAGCAATGTGTAGTTTTAGGTATGCTTTATAGTAGATTCTCCAGGGACGTTATCACACGGGGGCAAATCTGCTGGTTAATCTACACAAAT
>CM034701.1:281600406-281612874 GCA_020142125.1 Phrynosoma platyrhinos
GGGGGGGGGGAAGGGAGAAGGGAGGAGACTGAGCTCATGTGACTGGCCAATGCTGGGACTGCTGCTGGAAGTTTATCACACACAGAGATAATGCCACAGCAGCAATATTGGCAACTATTGATGGGCAAAGTTTGTCAATGAAAAGGTGTGCAACAGCAATGGTCAGAGGACAAAGCAGCTATAATTCACATAGAATGTTGTCTGATAGAATTTGGCCATAGATATGACTGTCTTGCTTTGATTCCACTTTTTTGCCTCATGTGATAATCTCCTTTCTTCAATAATCATTCCAACTCCTTACTATTTTCTGTAAAGTGTAGTATGGTGTCATCTGAATATCCTAAATTGTTGATGTTCCTTTCTCGAATGTTCACAGTTCCTTCCTCCAAGCCTAATTCATCTTTATCTATGACCATGATGGCAAACCTATGGCACACATGTCAGAGAGGGCATGCAAAGCCATTTTTGCCTGCACACAGAGGGCGGGGAGGAGGAAAAGGTGTGTGTCTGTTCTTCTTCTTCTTCCCTTGCCCCCAGGCCTTCAGCTATTTCTGTAGAGGAAGCTGAAGGTCCAGGAGGGCGGGGGGAAGTAGTCCCACCCCAAAGTCCCACACCTAGAGGTCACTGTCCTCTGGCCCCCAGAGGGCAGAAGTTCTACCCCTGGCATCAGGTAACATCTGGTGCTGGAAGGCTTTGTAGTTTGGGCACTTGGCCCCTAAATAGTTTGCCATCACTGACCTATGATAGGATACAAGTTAAACAGAGAGGGTGATGAAATGCAGCCTTCCTGACCTTGCCAAGCTGAAACCATACCATTTCTCCATATTCTGTCCTGGTGGTAGCCTCTTGTCCTGAGTTCAGGTTACACATCAGGACAATCAAAGGTTGTGCCACACTCATTTCTATAAGACTGATCCATAGTTTTTCATGATCTATATAATTAAAGGCTTTGCTATAATCTATAAAGTACAGCCTGGTTTTCTTTTGAAATTTTTTTGTGTCCTTCATTATCCAATATGATCCCTAGTGCCTCTTTCATTCCTGAACCTAGCTTGGCTGTCTGGCATTTCTCACTCTGTATATGGTAAAAGTCTTTGTTTTATAAACAAACACAAAGAAAGAAGACATGGGACGTTATCACATGGGGAGTTGCGGGGAGAAAGTGGAAATAAACCAGATGAGTGGAAGACTTTAATTTACGGGATTTGTCCTGTTCCGCCTCATCTGATATCTAAATTCGAATTTAAAAGGGGGTTACGGTAATTCGAAAAAAACCCTGATCTTTTCATTTCCTCAAAAATCCCGAAAATGAAAAGATCAGGGTTTTGTTCAAATTAGTTATCAGACAAGGCGAAATTGGACAAATCCCGTAAATTAAAGTTTTCCGCTCGTCTGGTTTATTTCCACTTTCTCCCTGCGACTCCCCGTGTGATAACATCCATGGAGAGGAAGTAAGAGGATTCTAGCCCAGAAACCATCTTCCTTTCAACAACCTGGCAGTGAATATTCAAAGCAATGTGAAACTTGCATTGTGCACACATCCTTCCCCACTCCCTGTATTGCAGCACTTTGTTGAGCATGGGTGAGCAGAAGAAAGATCTGGCCCTTCTGGTGGACCTCTTAATGATTTGCTGAGATTCAGCAATGATTTCTGACTCTGAGTTCACCAACAACTTCAGGAACAAATAACCCCTTGCCCTAAATTATATTGTTTAAATCAGGGGTAGGCAACCTTTCCCCTTTAAGGGCCGAGGGACTTCAGCTCCCAGAATCCCAGGAGCTATTGGCCAACATGGGACTATTGGCCAACATGGCTGAGGCTTCTGAGAGCTGAAGTCCCTCGGCCCTTAAAGGGGAAAGGTTGCCTACCTCTGGTTTAAATGAACCAAGTGTGGAATGCTTGTATATTGAAGGATGGACTGTGAACTCCATTCATGTCTAGCTCTCAGAACACATTTTGAATGGGCTGGGGTATTTTATTGTTTTCATGGGTTTTAAATATTTTTATCTTTTTAAACTAGTTGATATTTTAACATGTACAGTAGCCCCTCCATTTTTGCAGACTTTGGATCCATGTCCCTCACTTATGTGTGAAGGACAAATGGAGGGACATACAATGGGGTGCTCCCCTGTGTTGCATGCCTGCGCGCCCCCACACCCCCATGCTTCCATTCAAGCCTATGGGTTTCCATTTTCACAGAGGGATCCAGAACAGATCCCCTACGAAAACAGAGGGGCAACTGTAATCTGTTTTAATTATTGCAGTAATTTAATTCTGTTTTAATGTACGATTTTTGTATGCTTTTAAGTGTACTATTTTTTTAATGTTGTAAGCCACCCTAGTCCCAGTTTTAGGAGAAGGGCAGGGTTAAATGCCTGTCCTGCAGCCACTCACTCATAGACCACAAGGTTGTAAGTTCAATACTAACCAGGGCTCAGGCCAGACTCAGGACTGCATCCTTCTGAGGTCGCTAAAATGAGTACAGTACCCAACTGTTGGGGGGCAATGAGCTTACAGTTGTAAACTGCTTAGACATTCCATAGTATGATATGAAGCGGTATATAAATGAAGTTGCTTTGCTTTGCTTTGATGATGATGATGATGATGATGACGATGATTTTAGAGCTCAGAATTCTTTCATTCTAAGTATATAACATCTACACAATGATCTGAGTTTTGGACCTGGGCTAGTTAAAAAAAGCCTCAAAGCAGAACCTGTAGTTTGAAGTCTGCACACCCTTGCTATGGGCCAGGCTTATTTTAGTTCAGCCTCTTCCCAGAAAGGTAGGCAGGTGGGTAGGTGTGACTTGAGCTAAATAAAGACACTCATTGAAATGGGTTGAATTTATCTGCTTTAGTTGTTGTCCACAAATTTGGGCTAATTGTCCATGTTCAAGCCATATCAAGCCTATTGAGAAGATGGCTTTCCAACAGACTGGGGGGCTGTTACAGTATTATGCATCTGGAAAGGGTTGTAGTCATTTGATGCCTTCTGTTTGTTCTATAAAAATAGCTCATTCTTAGCAGTGAATACAAGAAAAGGATGAAGATAATATGCAGCATTTTAAAATAAAGCATACAGGTAAATGACTGACTACCTGGTTAGCAATAAGTGTTTTTCTATTTAATGTGCTGGCATTGTTCCAAGGACATCCTTTCAATGAGAAGCAGGGGCTGATGAAGTTTTGAAGAACTTGGGCTACATGTTTTCAATAACACATTTAATTAACAAGCCTGAACACAGTGAGGCACTTGAAATCATATTAAAACAATAGTTGCATATTAAGTTGGCTTGTGAATTCAGTTCTGGAGTGAACAGCTTCAAAGAACCATCCAATTGCTTTGCAATTAAAAATGCATTTTAATTTTCTTTCAAGGGTTTTTCTTTTTCTTTCTGTGAATTCTAAGCTCTGAAAAGAACTTTTCACTGTCATTGGGGGAAAATCCATCTGCAACCTACCAAAAACACACACAAAAAACCTCTTGCAAAAGACAAAAACCACCTTATTTATAATGCTTCTACCACACAGGAGCAAAAAGAAAGCATTGACCTATGTTCTGAAGCACCTTGCTTAATGGTTGGCTTTTTTGCTTGGGAAAAAATATTTCTGCTGCTATCATTATTCTGTATGATGTGACTAGGATTTTGTCATATCACCTTTGAAAGAAAAACAGTAATAAAATATTAAGGCATGCTGAATGAGAGAGCTTAGAAAACAACATTAAGTTGCCAAAAACATAGACTTTAATTTGGAGGGTGGCTTATATCATTAAAAATTTACATAAATACAATCCCCATCCCATCCCAATCAACCCCAAAACCCTCCCACTCCTAAAAAATTATTAAACAGTATTACAAATTTAAAATCACATTTAAAATAAATACATTAAGAGGGACCAACCCTCATTACCCTCATTACAACAAAAGTAGGGAAGGAGAGGAAGACTAAAGGCCTCGGCAGACGGCTTAAAAAGCCATCCTCGGCGCAAGGAAGGGGAGGGGCAGCCGCATGCTCGGCACCCCATCCCTCTCCTGAGGTCGTCCTCGGAGCTGCTGGCCCTCCGCATGGCCAGCGCTCCGAGGACAACCTCCCGCCGCAGCATCCGGACACGCTGCGGCGGAAGGGTCGCCGAAAGTGCGCCGCAAGCTTTTGAGGTGCACTTTCGGCGACATATGAAAGGAGCGCTATTTTAGCGCTCCTTTCCAGGTGCGCTGACGGTGCGCCACTGGATCGAGGCATGGGGATGCCTCGGTCCCACGGCGCATCTTCCCTGGGCGGCCCACCGCCGCCTGTCTGCTTAGGCCCTAACTCTTAGGCTGGGCGGTCTAGTCAGGAAAGGCCTGCCAGAAGAGATCCGTCTTGACAGCTTTCTTGAAGCTGCTCAGAGTAGTAATTTGACAGATCTCATCCAGCAGGCCGTTCCATAGTCTGGGAGCGGTAGCAGAGAAGGCCCTCTGGGAGGTAGCAGGCAGCCTAGTTTTTATAGGCTATAGCAGATTCCTCCAAAGTACCTGAGTGCACGGGGTGGATTGTATGGAAGGAGGTGGTCCCAAAGATAGGATGGACCCAAGCCATTTAGGGTTTTAAAGGTAGTAACCAACACCTTGTACTGAGCCCAGAAACTAATAGGGAGCCAGTGAAGAGGCTTCAAGACAGGTGTTATGTGGTCTCTCTGTGATGTTCCTGAGACCGATCTGGCTGCCATGTTCTGTACTAATTGAAGTTTCTGGACCAAGCACGAGGGTAGCCTCATGTAGAGCACATTACAAAAGTCAAGACGGGAGGTTACCAGCACGTGTACCACAGTTTCCAAGTACCTTACTTCCAGGAAAGGGCGCAGCTGGCGTATCAGCTGAAGCTGATAACAGGCGCTCCTGACCATCGCATTTACCTGATTTGTCATCTGGAGCAACGAGGCAAGGAGCACTCCCAGACTGCAAACACAGTCCTTAGTGGAGAGTGACCCCCGCCTAGGACTGAAGGTTGTATCCCGATACCTAGTTTTGGGGCTGTTACTGCAAGCACCTCTGTTTTTTCTGGATTTAGTCTCAATCTGTTTTTCCTCATCCAGTTCATTACTGCCTTAAGACAGTCACTGAGAGGAGAGACACCATCAGAAGTCAAAGCCGACGACTGAAACATGGAGAAGTATATCTGGGTGTCATCAGCGTACTGATAACACTGTGCCCCATGTCTCCAAATGATCTCTCCCAGTGGCTTCATGTTTATATTAAATAGCATCAGGGACAGGATGGCACTTTGGGGGATGCCATAAACTCTTTTCTTGTAGAACAAGTGTCCCCAAGCCTCACCCTCTGAGATCTGTCCGAGAGGAAGGAACGGAACCACTGCAATGCAGTGCCTCCAATTCCTAACCCTCTCAGGCGATCCAAGAGGATGGAGTGGTCTATTGTGGCAAAAGCTACTGAGAGTTCCAGTAGCACCAACAGGGTCACACTATCCCAGTCGATGCTCAGATGCAGGTCATCAGCCAAGGCAACCATGGCAGTCTCCACTCCAAATCCTATCCTAAAGCCAGTTTGAAATGGGTCTAGATAATTGGTTTCCTCTAAGACAGCTTGGAGTTGAAGAGCAACTGCCCTCTCCATCACCTTGCTTAACAAAGGTAGTAATGAGACTGGCCTGTAGCTATTCATATCCAGGGGGTCCAATTTCACTAAAAAAGTAGTGACATTATCCCTTATTAAATTCCAATGGTAATGTTACTGAGCTATGTCTTAGTTGTTACAAAAGGAATTAATTACAAATGACTAGTTATTTTCAGTTAGTTAGTTAGTTACTTGCAAGCTTTTCTTTTACCTGATATACTGAGGAAATGTTCACCAATAAGCATAGAATTTGTCTTGGATTTAGATCAGTGGCAGGGACCACTGGGGCTGACACCTTGCCCACTCTTCTGCCCATTCTCAGGAACCTAGGTTACTGGGCAATAATGGTGCATAGCACGATAAGTGCCATTTTGGCAACAATACTCTGGAGCAGGGTAGACAATTTGTTGCCTTCCAGATGTTTGGAACTCTAATTCTCCTAAGAGCCAGCCAGTATGGCCAGTAGAAAATGTCTGGAGGGTGCCAGGGTGGTGAACCATTCTTAGAAATTATATTACATTAGTTCATTACCAATAATCAACTCAGGGGGAGGCAATAAAGGTTACCTTCTCTATTAGAAATTGCAACACTCTCCTGCCCTCATAGCCACAGGCCCTGAAAGACTAAGGTTGCTGCCACACTGTAGAATTAATGCAGTTTGACACCACTTTAACTGCCATGACTCCATTATGTGGAATCCTGGGTTTTGTAGCTTGTTGTGGCACCAGAGACAGAGAAGGCTAAATGTCTCACAATTCCATAGCACTGAGCCATGGCAATTCAGGTGGTATCAAACTGGATTAATTCTGCAGTGTGGATACAGCCTATATGTACTCTTCCATCATGGAAACTTGTGGCTTCATACTAGCTGTTCATGTTCTCTTTGGAAATTGCTAAGTAACCAAAGACTGGTTGCTACTTTTCAGCACTAGTGAAAAGTTGATCAGCTATGGTTCAAGGTTCAAGGTGGTTGCAAGGAAGAAATAAGTGGGCATAGGACTGCAATTATTCCAGCTAGCAGAATAGCTGTGAAGATGCAAAATATTTTGCTCTGGTTTTTTTTCTCTGTCATATGCTCAAGTCATGCATACTATATCTCCACTGACATGCTGCCCAGCAGAGTTATTCCAAGTGATAGGCAGCCTCTTAGGATCAGGCATAGAGAGACAGCAATGGAGCCGTTAGTTACTTGCTGTGATAAGTTTGCTAAGCACGTTGGGGAGAAAGTATCTCCTATTTGCTCAAAAAGTTAACTCTCAATTATTGTAGAATCTGAGAAAGTGTCTAGTGGTCCATCTGCTCAGGTTTCCTGGGATCAGTTCCTGAGGCTGATGAGATGGACAAGATGCTTCAGTTAGTTCAGCCCCCAACATGTAAACTTGATCCTTGTAGATCAAGTAGGAGTGGATCCAGGTGGTGGTAAATACCTCACTCTGTCAAGTGGAGGAGCCTCCTGCTTTGCAGGATGAGGAGAACCTCTGAGTTAATTGAGTGCAAATGCAAATTACTTTTGCATTTTGAATTCAGTTTCTGAAGTAGGCAGAGGACAAAAGGGAACATGGGAGAAGGAGAGAAAAACAGGACATTTTAAAAAGCATCTAAAAAAAGTGGGATGGCAGAGGATTAATTGGAATTGTCCTTGTGAATTTGTGACTCTTGGAGCACATGAGATTATCCAGTTTCTAGACAGAAAATATTTGGGGGACAGAAATGGTGGGTCTAGCCCTCCAAGGAGTATGGTAATGGTATGGCTCTCCAAGCTCTGGATGTTGCCTACCTTCTTATACAGAGAAGAAAGCCAAAATTTAGTCACATTGTTGTTCAGTATTGGCAAAGAATAGACTAGAATCATCAACAGAACAAAACAGTGTTTTCTAGCTGTCACCAGAGAGAAAGATCTGGTTGTATTTTAATTAATTGATAACTTAATTACAGAAATATTTATGTCCTACTCTGTCTACTGATTTAGGGATTACAGGACAGGATAGATACATTAAAACAGTTTAAGAAATTATCAAACAATGTAAAATTGAATCCTATTTGTGGGAGAAAGGCGGGATATAAATCCTTGACAGAAATAAAAAGAAATACAAATAAAAAAATTCATCAGGATATTGTAATGAATTAAGCTTGTCATTATTTCCCTTATATTCTTATGGTGTATTTTATTTTATTTGAATTTAATATCCAAAACACATCAATATGTTTCTCTTTCCATCTGTTGTAATGATGCAGCCTGAAATAGGAGTGCCTCTTTCCTAATCTTTGTCATCCATTTAATGATATCATGAGGGCTAGTTAGAACATGGACATCAACAGACACAAAGTACTCCTGTGTATTTTAGTTAAGTTGTAAAATCTGGTTCTTTTCTGTCCATTTTTGACATTTGATTCTACACTGCAAAGCTACATCTTAATTTTGTTCCCTGCCAGTATGATACAACTAGGTACTTTGAATGCTATTTTTTAGTAATGTTAAATAATGCTGATACTTTTTTTTTTGGGGGGGGGCATGCATCTTATATTTGTTTGTAACATGAAATACTGTATATACCAGGGGTAGGCAACCTTTCCCCTTTAAGGGCCGAGGGACTTCAGCTCCCAGAAGCCTCAGCCATGTTGGCCAATAGTCCCATGTTGGCCAATAGCTCCTGGGATTCTGGGAGCTGAAGTCCCTCGGCCCTTAAAGGGGAAAGGTTGCCTACCCCTGGTATATACTGTACGCTGATCTCATGTATAATCAGGTTTTTGGAGCCAAAAATTTAGATTGTGATATGACCTGTGGATAAGGGTAAAACTTAGGGGTATGTAGCAATGGATGTAAAGGATGAAGCAAAGAAAATGGTGACTACATTAGCAGTGATTATAACCTTTTAATTTATTGTGATAACTTTGCCTGATTTTAACCCAGAAGAACTGACAAACATACACAAATGTCTTTGTTAGAGTCTTCAAAGCCTGATTCCTCTTGATGCTCCTTTGAGGGTAAATACCAAAGAGATGCCACAGCCACCATTTTCCATTCAATAGGCCAGAAGTGGCATTATGGTAGAGAAATTATAGAGGATTGGTGCTTCTTTTAGGTGCTCCTGGGATGGACTAAGCTCTCGCCTTTTGTCACCTCTACTCAGAGAAGAGGATGGTTCCTTTTTTCTAAAAAAAAGTATTAAAGTACAGTCCTTATATTGACCTGTGGTTGACCCAGTCTTTTGGGGTCATTTTTTTTAACTAAAATTTCTAGACATACATGAGTATATACAGTAATATATCTTCTTATATTGCTATAATAAAATTATATACATCAGAAAAAAAAAAGAAACAATCTGCTATAGTTTGCCAGAAGAGAGAAATACATTTATTATTTCTCTGGAAATAATGCTGCACCGATTCTTTATTTCCTCCTGTTCCTAACCTTGGGATGCACTAGTTACATGTCATCTAGTTGCATTTAACTAACCCCGCATCATTGTTCTGGAGGTCAGTTGCCCAATGTGGTATGGAAAAGTTGATTTGTTAATTAATGTAATCATCTCTCTTAATAAAGGCAGGATAGGACTGGCAGAGGAAGCTTGTTATCAATCCGTGGGCACTGGCAGACAGTAATTATAGGTAATGATGCTTTTGTCTCGTGGCATGCTGAAGATCATCTTGAACTCCTCCTTGCAGACAGAGCAAATGGACTGCCACAGCAAATCCTCCTCACTGACCTTTCTTTTCCCTCTCTCCAAGGAGAGAAATTATAGCTTGTTAGGTGGAAGCAGCTCATTCAAGGCTTCAATTTTCTTGAGTGTCCCCCTCTTATCGGAAGTACCAGGTGTGTTGTAGTGGCTGCAAAAGCTACTATTGACTTCAGTTTCATGTCCAAACTCACATGGCATTCTACAAGTCTTTTGATATTTCCTTTTTTGCTGAAGAGGCTGTTGTTGAAAACATGGGAAGAGAATCATCATTGCACCAAGTCCTTTTCAGAACATGACGTTCATTAAAGCATTAAAGTGATCTTACCCAGGCTGTGGAAAAAAAGCATATGTCTCTGTGTGTCATAAAACAAGTCAGAAGAAATGTTTTCTTTTTCTTATAACTTATTTATTACATTTTCACCTTTATCTACTTCCAAGGAGATCAGGATTTTGTGTGTCTCCCCTTTGATCCTTGTAATCTTCTAGCTACATAGAAGAAGTTGACTGGGAGGTCATCCAGTGAGTTTCAGGACTGAATTTTTATTTATAATTAATTTTATTTATATCCCACATTTTTCTAAGCATGAGGTCCAAGGGGGCTTATAAAATGGCTAAAACAAGTAAAAACTAAACACCTGGCTGATAATAATAATAATAATAATAATAATAATAATAATAATAATAACGAGATACAATTAAACCAGTTATCATATTAAAATATCATTGGATTTAAAAAGTGCTGGGAATCTGAAGGCATCCCATGCCTTCCAACAACAGATGGGGAAGTTGTGCCTTTCCAAATCTCAGCCTGAAGATCCCATTAGCCCATATCAGGATAGTCAGTGGTAGCAGATAATGGAGTTTGCAGTTCAGCATGTGGATGGCCAAAAATCACTCATTATCCCAATATTCTTGGCTGGGGGAAGCAATCTGGAGATTTCTAGATAGTTTGGACTAGCCCTGCACCCAATCATCAGTCACATTTTATGGGAATGATAGGATCTGTAGTTTAAACCAGTGCTACTCAAAATGGGGCCTGTGGACCAATGCTGGTCTGTGAGCTATTGCCTGCCAATTGACTGTGAGTATAATGCCTTTTCAGAAAAGAAAGAAACGGTTGCATTCAGTGAGTGCAAATGTGGTGCCGGTCCATGGTACATGGGGGTGAAGGGATCCTGTCAGTCTCTGATATTAGATAGCTCAAGAAGCATTGGTCTGGAGCAGGGATAGGCAACCTTTTTGAGCCAGGGGCCGGGTTGCTGTCCCTCAGACAACTGGGGGGCCGAAGCAAAAATAAAAAATTAAATTAAAAATTAAAAAAATATATGCATGCACACTCTCTCAGCCCTAGAAAAGTCATGATGGCAAAACCCCTGTGGAGATTTTGCTATGAAAACCCCAAGTACAAGTAATAACAATAATCAATATCATCACGGTGGGTGGCTGTGGGCAGCAGGGGTTGGCGGCGGCAGCGGCGGCAGGACCAGTTTGGGGCCGGTCCAAAGGCCTTGGGGGGCCGCAGGTTGCCTACCCCTGGTCTGGAGAGTGTCGCAGGGGTAGGCAACCTTTCCCCTTTAAGGGCTGAGGGACTTCAGCTCCCAGAAGCTTCAACCATGTTGGCCAATAGCTCCTGGGATTCTGGGAGCTGAAGTCTCTCAGCCCTTAAAGGGGAAAGGTTGCCTACCCCTGCGATATAACTTCTAGGCACTAAATATACTGGAAGTTTTAAATATCTTTCACACATTTTAACTCCCAAGAGATCAAGAACAAATATGTTTATTTGTGGCTATTTGGCAGACAAATAAACCTCTTCAGAAGCTTTTAAGCACATAGATAGCTGGTCAGCTTCCCTGACATGCAAGTTGTGCAGGGCACTTTGAGAGGTGGGTTTCCATGGCTGAGCAGGGATTTGAACACTGGTCTTTCCAATTCCTGGTCTGACATTCAAACCACTATGCCATTCTGGCTCAGTGTATTTTTAAAATGAAACTAACACTACCGTACATTTTAACTAATGGGAAAACATTCTAGTTACTGATGAAAAACTGAAAATGTTTTTAAAAACTGTAACTATAATACTGAACTACTGTTGTTTTTTGGTGGGGCACAATAACCAATAACTATTTACTTTTTAAAAATTCCACAAACTCTGGTCCTAGGGTGGTTCCTGCAACCACTTTACTCCATCTTTGTATTATTAGAGACCCCTAAATAGAGTTTGGAGTCCTGGACCATGATATAGGAAATGTCTGAGCCCTATTCAATGCTCTTTTGATGTGAGTGTAAAACTGATCCCACCTCACACCTCTTCTGATATAATGCACATAGTCACACTGCCATTGCATCAGTAATCATATCTTTCTTCTGTAAAGATAAGCAGGTTGGTAGCACATTGAATGTGCAACTAATAATAGGCATAATGTCAGAAATGTAGGATCTGGCATGTCAGTGGAATATTCACTGTGACATTGATGTACAGACAGATATAACCTAATTTTCTTCATTTTTTATGATATCACTACTAGATCTTAGAATAGTTACATTTTCAGATTATAGTTCCAGGCAACCTCCAAGGAACTTGGCCAGGGCTCTGTTGGGAGAGAGTGTCTTGGATGATTTCTTGTGTCATTGCAGCAGGGTTGCCTCTTGCCTCATCAAATGTTCATATTTAGCACAATCACAGGACATATCCAGATTGATCAAAAAGATCAGACAGTCCTAATTTTTGTTTCCTGTTCTTTCCAATTTTACTTTGGAGATCTGTGGACTTTTTGTTTGTTTGTTTGTTGTTGTGTGTCTTCAAGTCATTTGTGACTTATGGTGATCCTGTCATGGATTTTTCTTAGCAATATTTTCAGAGGACGTTTGCCATTGCCTTTCCCTGAGGTTCAGAGCATGTGATTTGCCCAAGGTCACCCAGTGGGTGACCTCAGTTTCATGGCCCAATGCAAATCAAACCATGGTCTCTAGGGTCACCATCCAGCACTCAAACCACTATGCCACACTGGCACTTTTTGTTTATCCTATAATACCTTCTGCTAGCTCCTAGTATGATCAGAGACTATTTATGCCAAATTCCCCAGTTGGGGAAGTAGAAAATTGGAAAGAACAGGAACAAAATCTGGGACTTTCATAATAATAATAATAATAATAAATTTTATTTTTAACCCGCCCCT
>CM034701.1:281612974-281627234 GCA_020142125.1 Phrynosoma platyrhinos
AGCCTGAAAAACTCACAAAAACCTATGGATGCCAGCCATGAAAGCCTTTCACTTCACAAAATCTGGGACTTTTAAATCAGTCTAGACATGTGAATAGATTAGTTAATTCCACCATTCCCTTAGGCTTACAATCTAAAATAAGATATGACACACAAGGAAAAAAGAATGGCAGTTGAGGAGGAATCATAGAATAATAGAATTGGAAGAGATCCCAAGGGCCATCCAGTCCATCCCCTGCCATGCAGGAGTTCACAACCAAAGCACCCCCAACAGATGGCAATCCAGTTTCTGTTTTAAAAACTCCAAAGGAGGAGACTTCACCACATTATAAGGGAGTGTGTTGACTGTCAAAGAAGCTCTTACTGTCAGGAAGTACTTCCTAATGTTGAGGTTGAATCTCTTTTCCTTTAGTTTGAACCCATTGTTCCATGTCCTAGTCTCTGGAGCAGCAGAAGACAAGCTTGCTCCATCCTCCATATGACACCCTTCAAATACCTAAACAAATACTTGCTCCATATGACACCCTTTGCATATTTAAACAGGGCTATCGTATCACATCTTAACCTTTTCTCCAGGCTGAACATACCCAGCTCCCTCTCCTCATAGGGCATAGTTTCCAGACCCTTCACCATTTTGGTCACCCTTCTTTTGACACTCTCCAGCTTGTCAACATCCTTTTTGAGTTGTGGTGCTCAGAACTGGACACAGTATTCCAGGTGAGGCCTGACCAAAGCAGAATACATTATTACTTTAGTTGATCTAGACCAGGGGTCAGCAACCTACGGCCCGCGGGCCAGGTCTGGCCCCATGAGGCCTTTGGACCACCCCCGCCACCTCCTGCCACCCCCTTGTGCGTTGCAACTGCCATTTTGTTTTCCAAAATGGCAGCTGTGACTTGTTTGCGCATGCGCAGTACTCCCGTGCATGCACGAGTGAGCCACGGCCGCCATTTTGTTTTCCAAAATGGCGGCCGCGACTCACTCGCGCATGTGCAGTACTCTGGAAGTACTGTGCATGTGCAAGCAAGTGCGCACATGCATGTGCATTACTTTTGGTGTACTGCACATGCACGCGTGCATGCCGCCATTTTCCCCCCACACCATTGGCCCGCGGAAGACCAGGGGATCCCCAGACTGGCCCCAGGTAAGGGGAACTTGCTGACCCCGATCTAGACACTATACTTCTATTGAGGCAGCACAGAATTGCATTGTCTGCCACATCACACTGTTGACTCATGTTCAACTTGTTGTCTACTAGGACCCCTAGATTCTTTTCACATGTCATCTTGTTAAGCCAGGTGTCCCCCATCCTATAGCTATGCATTTCATTTTTTCTGCCTAAGTGCAATACATTATATTTCTTTGTGCTGAAATTCATTTTGTTAATTTTGGCCCAGCTTTCTAATCTATTGAGATCATTTTGAATTTTGATCCTGTCCTCTGGAGTGTTACCTACTCCTTCTGATTTCATGTTGTCTGCAAATTTCATAATCATGGCCTCTATTCCTTAATCCAAGTCATTAATAAAGAGGTTATGTTCAGCAGAGGCTGGCTGCTCTTCTCTCCTTCCCTGGCCAGAAAAATGGCAGCTGGAGTCTAGAGGGAGGGCTTTTCACCAGTCCCAGAGGCCAAGTCAAAATGGAGCTGTTCCTGGCTGCTCTTCTTTCCTTCAGTTAGTTTGATATCTGACTACTTAAAAGGAGGGTAGGAGGGGGAGTGTGGCAGATTTCAGGGAAAAAAATAGGAAGGATATCATTATAACAGCATGCCCCAGTTATAGGGAGCTAGCATAGTGTTGTTTATACTTAAAGAGAAACCATAAAAATAAACCTTTTACTATTCAGCATTCAGTCACTTTCTGAACTTATTTTGTTAGGGGATTTATTGAATCCTAGCCATGTATCCCCAGAGACCTGGAGACACGCACTTGTTGTTGTTTTTGTATGCCTCCAAGCCCTTTTTGACTTATGGTGACTCTATGGCAAACCTATCATAGGGAGCCCTGGTGGCACAGTGGTTAAATGCAGATATTGTAGCCACAATGTTGTCAGTTCTCCAGGTTGACACAGCCTTCCATCCTTTCGTAGGTCGATAAAATGAGAATCCAGCTTGTGGGAGGCAATTGGCTTACAGACTGTAAACTGTTTAGAGAGTACTTAATTCACTATGAAGCAATATAGACATGTAAAGTGCTATTGCTATCATAGGATTTTCTTGGCAAGTTTCTTCAGAGGGGATTTGTCATTGCAATCCTGTGAGACTTATAAGCTTATTGCATACTTTAAAAAATTGCCTTACCTGATCCAGTTTAAAATTTAAATCAGGTGGCATCCTGATATTATCAGAAGGATTTAGCCACTGAATCCACTGCCCAGGTCCATCCCAGGTCCATCCCTGCTCACAGGGGTGCTCAGTCCAGAAAACTCCCAGCTTTGAAAACAGCTGTGCTGAGTGCCTCTGTGAGTGGGGATAGACCTG
Source organism: Phrynosoma platyrhinos (assembly GCA_020142125.1). Classification (NCBI taxonomy): domain Eukaryota; kingdom Metazoa; phylum Chordata; class Lepidosauria; order Squamata; family Phrynosomatidae; genus Phrynosoma; species Phrynosoma platyrhinos. The sequence continues at coordinate 281,615,452 of CM034701.1, forward strand.
GGTGGCAGATTTGGCAGCTAAATCCTTCTGATAATATCAGGATGCCACCCGATTTAAATTTTAAACCAGATCAGGTAAGGCAATTTATTTAAATATGTGGTAAGCTCCTTAGAGAGTGTGACTTGCCCATGGTCACTCAGTGGGTTTTTATTCTCATGTGGGGAATCAAACCCTTATTTCCAAGAGTTGCAGTTCAACATTCAGACCTCTACATCATGCTGACTTTGGGGGGTTGCAGACTGCCAAAAATAGTGCAAATTGAGTCCACTTTTAGGGTTAGGGTTAGGGTTAGGGTTAGGGAATCATGGGAATTGTATTTTATTGTGGCACCAGAGCTCTCTGACAGAGAAGGCTCAATGTCTCAGAAGAAAACCACTTCCCATGATTCCCTAGCACTAACCCTAACCCTAAAAGTGGACTCAATTTGCACTATTTCTGGCAGTCTGCAACCCCCCCTTTGTTAGTTTCCTTGTTCTCTTTGATGTAGCCCATTATAGATTCTGGAGAAAGAATAAGGCAGGAACCAGAAGCTCCAGGATAAGAAAAAGAAACTTGTGAGTTATATTATAATGGGCAAGCTTCCCTCAAAGAATCCTTCAAATTTAAATTCTTTTTCTCCTGGTTATGAAATAATTTGAGATGTTGAGCAATTCCTATACAAAAGAAAATCAGACACAATTGTCACCCAACTGGGGATACAACTATTCCCAGCATGGAAATAACAATGTAACTTTTAAAGGTGATGAGTGGCTACTATAATTCACCACCACCACCAAATAGCTGATTGTACAAGATTAACATCCAGGCTTTTTAGAGCTAAGCACTCAAAAATCCTTTGCCTGTAAATTTTGTTTTTATTCAGATTTGGTTTTCAATTTTTCAAGTTCTTTCCATACAATCACTGTAAAAATATTACTACATTATTATAAATATCAAATCAATATCCTCACTCATTCCTAGCATTAAGATATATCCCAGAATCCCCTGTAAAATATCAGCATCCTGTGATAGGTAGTCGAAGCCCCTTAACAAATACATCCATTTGGAAAATGTCCCCTGGAGCTAGAAACTCTGAAAAGCTCTGCCAAAACATCATTACTATTGACTGTAATATAAAGAAAGCGATAACAATAATAACTACAATGATGATGATGAATGCCAATGAAAAGTGATAAAAAGTCCATATGCAAACACAATTTGAATAAAATAGGACTAGTTTATCTCTGTCCTCTATGGCTGTGGATCTCAAAGAGATGATGTGTGAAAATGAATGCCTGGAACTCAAAAGTAAACAGCATGTGCATTCCCCACCCCACTCAACTTATTTGAATTCAAACAATTTGCAGCAAATGGCCCTGCGGTGAAGTAGATATTTCCTTCCTAAGTGGCTTTCCCTTTACACTTGGCTAATGTTTAGTTGTATATTCATAAGCGAGAGAAAAGATCTGAGGACCTGTGGCCCAGGCCTATTATGTGCTATTCCATCTGTTTGTGATGAACCAGAATGAGCTCTGTGTTAGGTCTTGCCTTATGGCAATCCCTGGTCTGCAGTTGCTATTTTCCCACACTTACTTAAGCTTCTCTGCACATGGACACACACAAAGCAGATGCCGGTGCCACAGCAGGCCTGAGAGGCTCCTCCTGAGTGTGACATATTTTTATATAGCCAGGTCCTCAGGACTTGCTATTGGCAATACCAACTACCCAGACAGAAAAAGCTGCTGATGGTTGACATCAGACAACCTGAAACTGGTTTATTGATTGTTTAAAGGAAGCAAATGTGGCAGTTCATCAGTTATAGATGGCAATGCTTTCACAAAACACAGTTGTTTTAACTACTGTCTGTCTATCAACTATGATGGATGGATAGTAATATAGAAAAACAGAATGAATTAATTTAAACAAGGCTATAATGATGGTTTAAATGTTAGTCTTCAGATTACTTCAAGTTTAAAATGGGCTGGTATAGATAGGCTAGTGTAGTTGTTTGACTACACCTATGGAAAATAGAGTTCAAATCCCTGCTTAGGCAAGGAAACTTACTGGGTGACCTTGGGCAAGTCACATTCTTTCAGCCTCAGGAGGCACTGGCAAACACCTTCTGAACAAATCTTGCCAAGAAAACTCCATGACAGGTTCACTGGAGGGTTGCCAGAAGTCAGAAACAACTTGAAGACACATAATAACAAATGTTTAAAAAACTCCATAAAGATATAATAGAATTTTTCCTGCAGTGAAATTATGAGAGTATACATCAAAGTACTACCACAGCCTGATGCCTTCCAGATAATTTGAATGATACCTCCATCAACCCCATCCATCGGTCAATCAGCTTGGGTGGAAGGGAACTGTAGTCCGTATGGAAGGTAATAGGTTGAGGACAGTGCTTTAAAGTAGAATGTGGGCAAAAATGAATAGTACTCTTTTCAAATCTATTCAGTAATCTTTGGTATAAACTGTCATGTACATTCATGTTCAAATGAATATGTATGCTTAGCCTTTATATAATGGTTTCAGGTATTCAGAACATTTTGCTTATTTTATTTTAGTAATGTTTTATATAGTTCTGTAAGGCAGAATAGAACAGTCACAATTTTGCAACAACAACATTTTTGCATTGCTTTCCTCAGTTGGGGAAGTGAAACAGTGAGCGTTCTACTCAGCTGATGCAACTCTGCCTCTGCCCATCCATTTGCACAACAGTTAGGCCTTTAAAAAAGTTTGCATTTCTTCCAAAGGAAGCTTTTTAGAAAAGCTAATTGTCATGGGGATGTTTGGTGGGGGACAGTGCAGATGGAGAAGGAAAGATTAATTTTCTTCACCTCATGCTATGCAAGTGTACTCAACTACTCCCACAGAGTTTTTTCAAAAAGCTTCCATTGGCATCAATGTGTTTTTAAAAGCATAACATAGCAACATAATATTAATACTATACTCATATTTGTTCATATTTGTTCACATTTGTTCATATTTGGGATGTAAAGCAAATTGACACTATGGGCCTCAGCACACGGAGGCCCTGGAGCTGCCGCCGGACGGAGCGCCGCGGGGATGCAGCCTTCACATCCCGGCGCTCCTGCGGCGGCTCTGGAAGGAGCGCTAAATCAGCTCTCCTTCCTCAAGACAGGGAAAGTGCACCCTAAAAGCAGCGGGCGCACTTTCCCTGGCTCAAACGCTGCGGCGCGTCCGGTCACCGTGGTGTGAGGTCATCCCCGGAGCGCCGGCCATGCGAACGGCCGGCGACTCCGAGGGCGACCTCAGGAAGAGGAAGGGGTGCCGCTCGTGCGGCTGCCCCTCCTCTTCAGGGCCTCGAAGACGACCCTATTAGTCGTCTGCCGAGGCCCTCAGTTAGAGATGTATTGTATTTGTTCTATACTGTTTTGCCCTGCCATAGCTTTGAATTAACAATTTGGTGGTGTCTTATCTACCTTACATTTCTGGATGGAGGAAGCAGCTATTATAATAACAAAAACATTGTGTATCAAGCATATACACTAGCTGCATGTGAATTCAATATCATGTAGATTTAAGAACAATAGGTGAGTTGCCTGTGTCTGAAATCTCACATCACCTCTGCAAATGCTCACTTGACTCACTCTCCCCATACAGACCTCAATGTCATCTGAAAACCCTACTCTGGAAGGTTTTCTGTCCCTCCAAAGCAGGTTCAGAGAGCATCCCGAGAGGCTGAAGGAAGTGGGAGAATTGCTTTTCCTTCTAGTTCCACTGCTAGAAACAGTTCCATCCATGGAATGATAGCATGAGTTCCCACCCTTTGCTTTTGTGATAATTATGAGACATTATTAAGAGGGCCTATAGAGCTCAGATTATATTCAAGACCTGAAGCTTTTTCCAATGTGAAATGAACACTAAAAATATACATCTATTCAGACAGAGTGCTATTGAGCAAAGTTCATCAAAGTTAAAGTGTGCATTTTCAGAAAGCTGGAGATAATTATGCATTCATTGGCTTCACTGACAAATAACTAACTTTGTTGCAAAAGGATAATTAAATTATAGCCTGCTTTCAGCTTGTCTTCTCCATGCCACTAGGATTTTCAATTAGTTCATTATGTTTATTTCTTTGTATCGAGAGTCTTCCAGGCATATTGTTTTAAAAGCATTAGACTTAGATATCAGGTTTTTATTCTATTTTGAATACTCTGATTTTTTATTTGTGGTGATTCTAAATCAAACCTGCTCGAAATTACTTCCAAGACCAGTGATGGCTGGTGGTCACACTAATGGCTTTCTGTGCCTTGTTGGACATTCTCTCAGGAATTTTCCCAGGATTGGCTCCCTGAGTGCTCCTGATCCTTCTTCTTCTTCCCACTTTTCCTCATTTGCTTGCATTTCACAGGTCATTTCACTCTCCATTTGTTCTTTCCTTCATCTCCATCCCTACACCTTCTCATTCACATCACCTTCCTTGCTGCTGCTTCTTTCTATTTCTCCTTCCTTTTCCTTCCCTACTCATTCTCTTCCCTCCCCAGATATTCCACAAAAGAGCAGGGAAGGAAGTGGGGGAGAGAGAGTTATGTTAACACAGGCTGTTCATTGGTGTGGCAGGTGCATTTAGAATATCCTGTGCAAATCCAGTTGACAGGAATGATGTGTTCTTAAATAACACCATGCATGCCAGGAAATCACTGCCTCTGACACTTTGGTGAAGTACAAAGGAAGAAATATTGCTTCACCTCTCCCCCCTTGAAGCAATGACCATACTTCTGATGCTCATTGCCCTTGGCCTCAATTCCTTTCTTTGCTTTGGAATGATGCCTTGTTTTTGGTGTTCAATGTACATACATACACATCAGTTATCAAAGTTTCTGACAAAAAAGTTCCTTTTTACAAAGCTGTTTTACAAAGTTGTTTTACTCTATTCAGCACCCCCTACTTCCCTCATTGTCCTTAAAAAATAACATCAGCATTGGGAGCTTAATGAAGGATGGATGGAGAAACACAAACTTTGAATTGCAGCAGCATGTTTACAGAATATGTTGCAATAAAGCTTGAGCTGGGAAAGAGTGGAATTCTATTGTAGTTCATCCTACTGTAATTGTGTGTGTCTGACTACAACAGGCAAGGTAAACAGCAGCTGCCTCCAGAATACCTCATTGAGCATGCATGAACAGTAAAACAGAAAGAAAAAGAATAGACTGCCTAACCAGTGTGTTAAAAAAGCATAGATCTATATGTTTGGATACCACAGTGAAAATCATAAGAAAAGTGGAGAATGTTGAAAGAAAGAAAGAAAGAAAGAAAGAAACCATCTCTGGATGTATTTTGGAAAACACTTGGTGTTTGGTGGTTTCCAGAAGGTTCAAAATGATTTAATTTAGTAATGCAAAGCTTACTGACCTGGTTGTTTCATTTCACATGATATATTGTTTAAATTTGAATTAAAAGTTTTCTCAACATGTTGAACTGTTTCTTTTCTAATCTTATTCTTTCCATGTTATTTCTGCCCCATTACCAAATTTTCTGTTGAAGAAGTAATGACCAGGAACACATCTACTTTGTTAAGTGAGGTGAACTGAAGCTAACTGAGATAAAAATTTCAGATAAGTTTTGCAAAGAGTTGGTTGCTGGTTCATAATACAGGTATATAATGCCTGTATATACCTGAGGGTATATAAAAAAAGAAGCCCTGGTGGCACAGTGATTAAATGCTGATACTGCAACCACAAGGTTGTGAGTTTGATCCCGGGGCTCCAAGGTTGACTCAGCCTTCCATCCTTTCATAGTTTGGTAAGGTGAGTACCCAGTTTGTTGGGGGCAATTGGCTTACAGATTGTAAACTGATTAGAAAGTGCTGAGTTCACTGACAAGTGGTATAGAAATATAAATTCTATTGCTATTGAGGGTATATAATACAGGTATATCTGTACTATGAAGCAGTAACCAATCCCTTGCAAAGCTTATTTGAAGTTTCAGAACATCATCTGTGCACAATTAACCAAACTTAAAAACAGTGAAATAACTGTTCAATTATTAGAATATGAGCCGATTCAGCTTGGATTGTTCTACCTGTAAATTCTAAAGATTTTATTGATTCCATTTAAACAATGTTGTGGATGAATTTTATGCTTGCTTAACTCATAAATATAGGACTTGCCTCTTAAATTCATCTTGCTAAGGGATGTATAATTTCATGACAACATAAACTCTTGCTACAACAGCACTCTAAATTGTGTATCTTGTACACATCCTTCCTCATCAAAATTTCATTCCTGACATATGTACAGAGATTATTTCTAACAATGAACTTTGTATCATTATTTCTAGCCTGAGTGAGAGCTTCTGTGGTGGGAGTTCATTCTAGAGCACCTTAAGCCTTTTGCCTGCTCCCCTGCCCAACTGTGGATGTTTGCGGTTGGTGTAGTGAAAGTCCCATGTAAAATAAAAAGAGGCTAAATTGTAAACAATCTGCAAGAAAGAATATTACGTTTATTGCTCTCATGGCATGGAAGCTTACGCAAATCAACAATTCCCCTCCTTTTAAAACATTTGACACAACCTATGCACATTTTAATACTACTTAATAATTTGCCTATTTTGTTTTCCTTTAATTACTGGTGATATTGTTTCCTATTCTTGCTTCTCAGTAATACTGATATAATTAATTATGCCTTTCCTTTTTCTTGTTCTGCAATTTTTTCACCTTGTGTTTTATTGAACACAACTGGAAGGCTGTTGTACTCTTTTTTTGTGATTGGTTATCACGTTTCTTCTCTCGTTAACATAATTTTGTCCTATAGTCCTCTCCCTTCCCCACACATTTTTTTATGCATGCTGTATGGTTTGAATGTTGGATGAGGACTCTGAGAGACCAGGGTTCAAATCCCTGCTCAGCCATGGAAGCTCACTGGGTGACCTTGGACAAGTCACACTCTCTCAGTCTCAGGGGAAGGCAAAGGGAAGGGCAAGCTCCTTCTGAACAACTTTTGTCAAGAAAACCCTGTGATAGGTTTGCTTTAGGGTTGCCATAAGTCAGAAATGACTTGAAGACACAGAACAACTATTCTGTACTATGCTGATGATTTACAAAGATGCTTTTCTTTCTGCTCTTGATTTTTTTTTTGGTAGAATCTTTCCCTTTATAGGACTTTTTTTATCCTTGAAACTTGCTCCCTTCTTGTTTCTGTTCCTTCCCTCTCCACTTTTTGAAGACTTTGAATTTATTGCTTTGACTTTTTCTGCAGAAATGTACAGTTCAGCTTTGGGAAATTTTTGGAGGACATTTTCATCCCTTTAAGAGAATTTTCTTATTATATCTTAGCTTTGCTGAAGTATTCCTGCTCACATGGTTCCGGTACTGTTAAGTGTCTTCTTGACACTTCATTTGCACATCACTTTTCCTTCTTGCCTTCTACACATTGGATAAGGATGTCTGAAGCGAGGTCCTGGAGCCTGCTGTATATATGTCTTAATAGCTTTCCAGGTTTTATTTATTTTTTAAAATTTATATCACACCTTTCTCCTTGCACAAGACGCAAGGAATCTTACATCCACCTGTGATTTATTACCTACATGTTCAGTATTTTAGGAGATTATTGCACAGCTTAAAAAAAAATGACTTAACTCTCCCGAACTGAAGTCTCATACGGCTGAAGCTGGGTTCTATTGCATGGATTTTGCTGCCAAATCCACTGGCTGAGTGCAGCCAGGCTGCAACCCAGGTCCCAGGAGCACTCAGCAAGCTGCTTTTCAAAGTTGGGAGCTTTCCGACTTTGAAAAGCGGCTTGCTGAGCATGCCTGGGACCCAGGCTGCAGCCTGGCTGCACTCAGCTGGTGGATTTGGAGGCAAAATCCATGCGATAGAACCTAGCTGCAGCCCGAATGAGATTTCAACTTGGGAGAGGTAAGTCACTTTTTAAAGCTGTGCAATAATCTCCTTAAATTGAATGGGAAGCATATGTATGTAGATAGGATTGCCAGACCTCAGGACCTAGCCTTAAATTTCAGGGTGTGATCCCTCTTCTCAATTTCTCAGGGTAGGTAGAAGGAAATTCAGGATGAGAGAGCTGACTTGAAAGGTGTGTGTGTGTGTGTGTATTCCTCATTTGTTAGATTTTTATCTTTTTTCTATGAATGGCATACTCTGTGCAAATGGGATTGATGCTTAATTGAGGATCAAGGCTATAATGCCTGTACGCTCAAGTTCTCATCCAGTCAGCCAGAGAACTTTTCTTCAGCCACTCCTAGACTATGGAATGACCACCCGGAAGAGATTCAACAGCTGTATATCCTGTCCGAATTTAAAAGAGCATTAAAGACCAGTCTCTTCTGGCAGGCTTATCCTGATTATTTTTAAACTGTGAATTTTAAATGTGAATTATTTTAACATGTACACATCTTATTTGTCCTTTTAAACTGTGAGTTTTAACTGATGTTGTTTGTTAATTGTTGTTGTCCCCTGCCTCGATCCATGGGGAGAGGCAGGTAACAAATGCTACTACTTTTACTATGACTAATAATAATTGAAATTGCCAGGAACTGCCTCCTTTGACACCCACCTCCTTTGACATCACAAAAAGTCATCCATAGGTCTCAGGTTTTGTGCCTGAGATTTCAGGGAACTGGGGTAGTTCTAATATGACAACTTTATATGTAGAACAGAGTACATGTGGAAAGTGGTGAGGAGAGATGATAGGGATGCAGGTCAAGCAGCCTAGACCAATGGTATGGGATTTAGATTACTAAGGGAACATGCCCAAACATAGCTCTTGCTTCTGGTGTAATGGTGGTACCACCCATGTAGGGTCAAGCCCTTGTACCGTTCCCTTCCATCCCAATGAACTGTGCCCATGCTTTGCAAATAAAATGGTCCCTATTTCATGATGTGAAACTTGTGCTTATCTGATAGGAGCTGCTGCTCTTTAATAATGCCAAGACTTTTCTGAGATGTTTCTAGCATTGTGGTACAGAGGAGCAGGTGGCCCTGTTCTTAGTGCTCCAACTAATACGAAGATTATATATACAACTTATTCTTCCAAAAATGCACAAAACCATGAACCAGTATGGCTTTTCATGGTAGCGTAGAATTGTACATTGTAATTCTTTTTTTTTTTGAGGGGAGGAATGGTATATATACTGGCTGACCATATGAACATGTTCTCATTCCCTACTCAGGCCTTTGAGCAATTTGCAGCCTTTTGTTAGCACATAAAGGCTCCCTGAGCTTCCTACTTGAGCGCAGAGTTTACCAGCTGCTATCCACTACTAGGCCTCATTAGAGGCCTGCTGTTCTGCTGAGAACCAAACCACATGCTACACCCTTCGTTGTCTGCCTATTAGCCTGTTGCTGCTCCTTAAATTATGAGCTACAAAGGGGTGTTCTCTTTCTCCTCAGAGAACAGCGATTCTTATTCCCATTTCAAGAGGCTCTATATCATGATCTCTCTAACTAATTAAGGCCACAGGTTGCTACAGAAAATTTCTCCCCATGGTTGATAATCCCTCTGCGTTTCTCCCCACTTCTCCCTCCAAAGGTTTGAAGCTGGTGGGTCTCATGGTCACTGGTGTCTAATAAAATTAAATACAGACGTTATGTTGAATATATTTTTTTAAAAAATGAAAATCTTGCTTCTGATCAGTTGTCAATACAAATCTTGTAACTGTCACTCAGAAAGATGAAGAAAATTCTTAAGCGTAAGATGCTGCAAAACTGTGAGTGTTGATTTATGAAAGTAAAAGGAAACCTCCTTCCTATTTTTTTCATTCCATACTGTTGACACATTGTAAATCTACTGTGTTTGATTCATATCTGTGTTTGTTCTTACACACAGTATCTGCCAACCTCATGCTCTCTAGATTTGGGTATACAATCCCCATAATTCTAGCAACTATACTGGTCTGGTGATGGGAGTTTTAATATAAGAAATTTGGAGACTTCCAAGTTGGATATATATGCAACTGGATATACATGAAATTGATCACATTTAGCTAGATGCAGCTCCCACTAATGTCAATAGAGCTTAGTCTACTACTGTGTTGGATAAGTAATAGGAATTCTATAAGCTGTTAATGAATCACACATGGAAATATTCAGAAACCCCATGCCTGCTAAAACCAATAATGAAGCATTTTCTGCTGCTTGAATTTGCCTTGGTATTATGATTGCCAGCATAGACCTTTCTGTGAGGAGCCCTTATCAGGAAAATAAGCTGAAATTGGAGCAAGGGCCTTTTCTGTTTTGGCATCTTGCCCCTGAAACACACAACTGAGAGTAATAATGTAAGTTGACTATTTCAGCTCTAGATATACCTGTGAGGCTGATGGGACAGATAGAAGCGCCTTCTCAGGAGAGCTCAAAACACAGGTAGGTTGATATGTGGTGATATGATATGCCAGATAGCCAGGATCTAAGCTATATAGGCCTTTATAGATCATAACCTTCACCTTGAATTGTGCCCAGAAATGACTGGCAGTCAGTGGAGCTGTTGCAGCAAGAGGGTTGTATGCTTCTTATAGATTTACCCAGAGCACACGTGACAGAAGGGGAGCTTCGACAGATGCCATAATGCTGCAGTGGCATGTGGAAGGCCCATGGCCAGATGTCCTGTGTTGCTGCTTCCATGGTTAGTAGAACATAAAGGCTCACAAGTTGTATCTCTAAGCCCTCTACCAAATAGTACAATGGGCCCATGTACATGCACTTACCACCTCTCTTCCCAGTCCCCTCCCTCGTGTCTGGCTTTTTTGTGTAACCAATGTTACACAAGTACAACACAATGATGCCTGATGATATGGCAGGATGCTTGGAGAAGTGAGAACTACTACATGTATACTGAATCCTTGCCTTTCCTGGCTCCTGAAAGCAGCTAGAGGGAGACTGGCTGAGTGGGTAAAGGGAGTGGTGAATGCTTCACTACAGCAAGACACATTACCATCCTACCTAAAGGAGGCTGTGGTGAGGCTATTACTGAAATAGACTTCCCTGGATCCTGCCATTCTGGATAATTATTGGCCAGTCTCTAATATTCCATTCTTGGGATAGGAGTTTCTGGATGAAACGGATTATCTCGATCCATTTCAATCTGGCTTCAGACCAAGCTATGGGATGGAGACAGCTTTGGTCACTTTGGTGGATGATCTCCGCAGGGAACTGGACGGGGGAGTGTGTCCCTGTTGGTTCTCCTAGATCTCTCAGCGGTTTTCAATACCATCGACCATGGTATGCTTCTGAGCCACATTTCTGGGATGAGACTTGGGGGCACTGTTTTGCAGTGGTTCCAGTCCTTCTTGGAGGGGCGTACTCAGAAGGTGGTGTTGGGGGACTCCTGTTTGACTCCTTGGCTGCTGGCCTGTGAAGTCCCACAGGGTTCTGTTCTGTCCCCCATGTTGTTTAACATCTACATAAAACTGCTGGGAGAGGTCATCTGGAGTTTCAGGGTGTGGTGTCTTCAGTATGCGGATTACACCCAACTCCATCTGATTCCAAGGAAGCTGTCTCAGTACTGAAGCAGTTAGCAATGGACTGGATGAGGGCAAACAAACTGAAACTTAATCCAGGCAAGACAGAGGTGCTCCTGGTCAGTCGTAAAGCAGATCTGGGAATAGGGACATTGTCTGTGATGGATAGGGTTACAGTCTCACTGAAATCTCAGGCTTGCAGCTTGGGTGTGCTCCTGTATTCCACTCTGAGCCTGGATGCCCAGTTTTCAGCAGTGGCCAGGAGTGCATTTGCACAGTTAAAACTTGTATGCCAGCTGCACCCATTCCTTGAGGCGTCAAATCTGGCTACAGTGACACATGCCTTGATTACATCCCGTTTGGAC
>CM034701.1:281644058-281666797 GCA_020142125.1 Phrynosoma platyrhinos
TACCTATTTATCTACTTGCATTTGAATGCTTTTGAACTGCTAGGTTGGTAGACACTGATACTAGTGATGGGAGCTCACCCCATCATGCAGCACCTGGGCCTTGAACTGCCAACCTGACAATCTTGCAATCATATCCATAGCAATATATATACCCATACATGTTTATGTATATATGCACACATATATATTCTCTATTGATTACATATCTATCTATCTATCTATCTATCTATCTATCTATCTATCTATCTATCTATCTATCTATCTATATAAATACAGACATGAATGAGTCCTGCTGCTGGAATACATGAACACACTAACACACACTAGCATACACACGCACACGTCTCTCTGTGCACACATGCACACACAGATATATACATATACAAAAATCACTCTTTCTCTCACACACATACATAGATATAGCAATATATAGATATATTTCTCTCCCTCTCCCTCTCCCCCTCTAGCTCTAGCTCTAGCTCTAGCTCTAGCTCTAGCTCTAGCTCTATTTCTCTATCTATCCATCTATCTATCGGGGGGGGGGGGGATTCACCTAACCTTGTTGTGGAGATGCAGAATGCCTGTCTGGAGATCATTCTTCCTCAGTGGTGTATGAGAAAGTTTCCTCTACTCTCCTCCTGCACCTTGCACCTTGAAATATAAGGGAAAAGAATAAAGCTTTTTAGAAAATGACTACCTGGGGGAGTTTTATTCCTTCCTGCCCTGTGACCCCAAAAGGTGAGAAATTGTCAAATGCCTGTGAGTCTCCACTTTCTCCAGGATGGCCTCCCCACTACTATCCAGAGGTCTTTCATCCTCCGAAAGAAGGGAGGTTTGTTGGTGGGCAGCGGGTCCCCATTGAAAGTTTCCATGGCTCTATAAAATGGTGCCTTAAAAGTTTTACATTTTGTTCTGCACTGAACAGCAGACCTAGCATACCCTTTAAGGCCTAGGGAATGGGAAGTCACTTGGTAGAAATTTATGTTCCTCCTATTAGAGGACTGCATTAGCTTCCTAGCTGCACCACACTGCGTGGCAATGCTGTCCAGAAGTAGGTTTGTCTCCCTCTTCCTCCAGTACTCAATTCTATAGTACTCAATTCTATATTCTCAATTGCTGCCATATTTCCTAACTGACAGAATATTCGCTGGATCACATTTATTACCAATTCATATTCAAAATTGTTCAAGAAAATAATTTTGACCAATGCAATATCAGTGTCTGATTAACAGGCAGATATTGTGATACATTATAAATCTTTTCAATGCTTGGTGTCTGGAGAGACAGAGGATTTTAGAATATTTTCATTGGTCCGGAAGCAGAAATACGGTGGCCATAGGGAGTCAATAAATTGAATGTGTGCATCTGTCTTCTCAAAAGAGGCTGCAGAAGTGGAGCAGTCTGTGTTTAAAAGGCATGGCCAAAACTCTGCAATGGGCTTGGGCAGGGGTTGAGGGAAACAGGCTTTGGACAAGCTGCTAATGATGTGGATGGAAGATGGGGTAAATTGGACATGGCATCCATGGCCTTTTGCAGAGGTTGATTTCCCCCTTTTCCATGAGAACATCACTGTGTCACATGCATAGTGCCTTTGGCATATCTGGCTGCTGAGCCATTTTGTTGTTAGATACCATTTAATGCTTCTGGGCCATACTAAACTGTGTTGCACATAACTTCAGGTTGGACAGAGAGAATGTGACCTTTGGGGAAGAAGCAATGGGGAGAGAGAAGAGAGGCTTTGGAAGTGCAACAATGAGAAAGGGAGAAGAGGGATTACATGGGGGAGGACTACAATGGGCTTCTGCATATGTTGGTGACAGCACACATAAACAGAGACTGAGATAGTGTTAACTTTCGTGATGATGCTATATCCTGAAGTGCTATTTGCCATCAAAATTGCAAATACACATGGAGGGAAGGTTGAAGTGTTGGGGACAATATAGCCACCATAACAGCAACCCATATTCCACCAATCCATGGCTATAAGTCAAAGTGCCCACAGGGAAAAATCCACTATCTAGGCTGCAGATTGAAGAGAAAGTCATATCAGCACTTCGCCATCCAACTCCACTATGTTGTGTAATATCACACATGCAGCAATCACAGAGTTCACATTTTCCTCTGCCACCTCCAAGGGGGCTGTGAGGCATCTCCACCAAGCCTTAAAGTGGCCAAATGCACTCTCAACCACATTTCTAACCTTGTTGAAATACTTGTTGAACAGTGCCTGGAGAGGATGCAGGACACCCTTGAAGAGTGTCATGACCTGTGGCTTAATGGGATACGCAGCATCAGCTACCAATAGTGGTCCTACTTGTTGTCCAAAGATTGTCACTGTGGGGTTCCCAGAAACATAGACACCTGCCCTCAAAGCTTCATAAATGGCAGAGTGACGAAACACAAAAGACCCATGATTTGAACCTGCCACCTGGTCACAAGGTCTATGAAACACCCAGTATGGACCCATGTCCCCTGCAAGAGCATGGAGTATCTATTTTTTCTGTTGATGAACTGTCCACCGTAGTGCATTGGAGCAATGATTTCACAGTGGCAGCCATCCATAGTTCTGATAACCTGTGGAAATCCCATCACCTCAAAGCCATAACCTGTAGGGACATTAGAAACATAGAAATGGCAATAAGTAGTGTGCAAAGCAAAGCAAACAGGTACAAAGTAACACAAGGATACAAACACAAAGCTACAAATGAAGATACAAAGTAATACAAAGACATCAGCTAATGCACACCATTCTATGGACTCCGAGATACACAGTCTTCCGCAGTGGCACCAACTCCATGGCAATGACCACTTGTACAAAAGCATTGCAGGCTGTGGACTTCCCAACACCAAACTCTGTAGCAGCAGTAGAATAGGAACCGTGGTTTTCCAGCAACCACGCAGCAATGGCAACCCTTTTCTTCACTGAAATGGCCCGGTGTAGACCAGTGTCCTGTGTTGTAATATGTAGACGTAGTTCTTCCATGATTATATGGAAAATTATTCATGACATGCGGTACTTCTCCTTCCACTTCTCATTGGACCACACAGTAGTGACAAAAATGTCAAAAATTTCCTTTGAGTTGGGGTATACCCACCACCTCCGGGGCATAGTTTCATAAAAGCACTGCATAGTGCTGTTGAAATGAGTGGCCTCATCCACATAGGAAAATGAGATTATGTGAGGCATCATCTTATTGTTGCAGGCACGTTGCCTCTTTCTCTGATGATCAACACTCACATCATTCACGTCCGAGGGTGCCCCCAAAGCATCAAGTTTTTGCTGACAGGCATTCCTCATCCAGAGACAGATGAGAAAAGTGGATTGCAAATATGTCAGCATTGCTTGCAAAACTGCAATGGACACAGGACCCATGACCTTTGTCAGCAGACCACAAGGTGAAGTGACCAGAAATAGCAACAACCGATGCTTGTGTCACCGGAAAAACACATGCTTGCATTACTGGAAACATGTAGATGTGCATCATATGATTGACATTTTAAAAAAACAAACTGGGATGGATATCGATTGCATCTGATATTGAGGATAAATTTTGTAGTGGTGCAAAATGAGTGTGAATGAAAATCGTGTTAAATAGACACAAATGCATTTGGTAATGGGACAATTCACTTCAGATAGTATGAACTTCACTTCAGATCAGATCGATTTTGCAGACACTAATCTATGCGGTTCATAAACTGGTTTAAATGCAAGTGGGAATGAACCCTAAGTGTACTACAATCTGGTACCTGTGTCCTAGGAAAAAGTCCCATTAACTTGTAGTCAGGCATGATACCAATCAAGCAGATGGAGATGAGCAGAGGCTGCATGTGCTAGGTGAGGACAGGCTTCCTTGGCAGACAAGGAAACAGAAGTTTATTTTTTGTTAGGAGCTAATAGGCAGACCCAGCATGGTGTAGTGCTTTGAACATTGGACTATGACTCTGGAGACCAGGGTTCAAATCCACACTTGGCCATGGAAATCTACCAGATGACCTTGGGCAAGTCACACTGTCTAATCCTCAGAGGAAGGCAAAGGCAAACCTCCTCGGAACAAATCTTGCCAGTGATATGTTCACTTCAGGGTCAGAAATGACTTGAAGGCACAGAACAACAACTTCAAGGAAACAGACAAACTGGGAAATCCACCACAGCAAGCAAGCAAGCAAACAAACAAATAATGATTTTCACCAGTAGGCTCAAAATAAGCATAACAATGGCATATTTATGTATTTAAATGTGAGCCTGTCCCATTTGTGTGTGAAGTATAGAAAATACATATGTATGCTTTGTCTTTCTATCTGTTTGTAATGTAGCCTTCCAAAATACTTTTCTTTCAGATAGGCTCCTTTGTAGTTGTGGAGAAAATGTTTCTGGATGCATGGAACATGAAGGCAAGAGTGGTGGATTAATGAAAGATTCAATATCTCTCACGCACATACATCTTTGGCCCCTTCAGTTGCTTTCCTGCTGTACACTGGAATGTGAGCTAACAGTTATAGTTTTGATGGCAGAACATATTTTTTTACAACATTAAATATTCAGGCAGTGTCCCAAAGCACTGATTATAAGATTCTATGGAGCTATGTCAGCTGGTATCGCATTTTCTTTGATGCTGGTTTGTAAATGTATCTGTACTGTGTATGTGGAACATTTCCAAACACTGAGGAAAATATGAGTACAGTAGTCACTCTAGAAAAGTCATTATTCTCATGGATTGTGATCTACCAGTATTGTACATTCAGAGCTAACTCCAGCTGTTAGTTTCAGCTACGGTATTTAGAATGGCCTAGATCCAGTCCTTCCTGAGGCCCTGGGAACTTCTGCATTTAGATAATAATGTCCTCCACCACTGAGCTATGATGCATCCGAACTGATCTGTCCCTGTTTGCATGAGAATTTGTATAGTCTGGAGTGCCTACATTGGCAAGGGTGCATCTGAACACATAGCCTGAAGTGTGACACAGAAAAGTGGGATTTAAATTGACCTAAATAAGAATCAATATACAGACAATAGCTTTGTAAAGTTGGAAGGCCTACTGATACAATCCCCTACATATTTAGGAAATCCACTATACACTTGGAAAAGGCCTCTGATAAGCAGCCACTTAGATAAACTGATATCAGAATGGAATGGGTATACATACACCATTGATTTGTTGGTGTGTGCATTCTACATAGCTAAAAGACAAGTAAGCAGAAGGCTTGTAAAGGGTTGTGTGAGCTTCTGTAGGAGTGATCTTGGATGCTTGAAGGAGACTATCCTTGGGCAAAACATTTCAAACTCGTATGCCTAAATTTAGGTACCCTCCATAGGATATATTCAGCCCATATTAACTTAGACAGGAGAAACATTAATTAGCTTCAGAAGAGGGCTTGCTGTAGGTTGCAGAGCAATTCTTTGACAGATCCATTAATAGAAACAAGCTCCTCTGACTCCATGTCCTGTGCTTTACATGTACAACCAGCAAAAGGAGTAATCTATTAGTACAACAGTTCATAATAAGTTGATCTTTCTTATTTAGTGCCTTTGGCTACAAGACCAGATAGTTCCATTGGTAACAATGATTTTAAGCCCATATGATGTACAAACCATAGTACAGACCAGCTAAACTCTGATTTGAGAAGCTGAAAATGAGGGCCTGACCAAATTGCCACCATAAAGGGAGAGTAAAAATTCAATTTATGTTTAAGGTTTGCTAGTAAGTTGTCAGAATTATTCAGCTGAACTTGCAGTAGCACAGTGTTGTCACTTGCAGTGGTTTATAATAAAGCTCTATTGGAGAAAAAGTAGAGTGTTATTTTCCCCCTGTGGCATGGTACATACAGCAAAATGGTCAGCAGTGGTACTTTGAACATAGGCATGAAGGCATTTTATCCATGGGGGGAAATGGGCGAGTCCTCAGAGGACAACAATGTGTCCTGGGAAGGCATTATAAAACACAGCAGATGTAGTGAGAGTGGATATGCTTTGCTATGAGCATGATGAAGTGAATGTTGCCTGAGATGATGATGGTTCAAATCCCTGCATAGCCATTGTATGGCCTTGAGCCAGCCATTATCTTGCACTCTAACCCGTCTCATTCACAGGGCTACTGAGAAGATAATTGCGAAGGAGGACAATGTATAGTGCTTTAAGTTCCTTGAAGGAAAGTTGAGAAATAAATGCAACAACAACAACAACATATTTATATGAAACAATATTATACAGTGTGAGTAGGAATGGACAAAGAGCCAGTGTGGTGTAGCAGTTTCAGCATTGGACTATGACTCTGGTTTGAATCCACACACAAACATGGAATTCCATTGGGTTACTTTGAGCAGGGTAGCTTTCTCAGCCTCAGAGGAAGGCAAAGGCAAATCCTGTCTGAACAAATTCTGCCAAGAAAACCTTGGGATAGGTTTACCTTAGGTTTGCCATAAGTCAGAAATGACTTGAAGGCATACAACAAGAAGTGGACAATTTCTGTGAGTCTGGAGGCCATTTGTGCCCTCCCTTGACTTTGGCAGGTCATGCATACAAGAGAATCATGGAATTATAGAATTGGAAGGGGGTTTGTCATTGTCTTTTCCTGAGGCTGAGATCATGTGATTTGTCCAAGGTCATGCAGTGGGTTTCATGGCCAAACCAACACTCAAACCACTATGCTATGCTGGTTCTCTGTTAGTTCCAAGAGTTGGCAGTATATTGTTATAGGAAAGAACCAAGTTGTTTGATTTCTCCCATATGACTTGGGGAAGAATTGCCAGAGTAGTGAGGAAAGAGCCAAGCCACTGTGGCACCATGCCACTAAGGCTCAGGCAGGGAAATTGTGGCCTTCAGATATTGTTGGACTTTAACTTCCACCAGCTCTGTCCAGCATAGCCAATGATCAGAAAAATGGTGGTGAATCTGCTCTGAGATTTAGCCTGAACTTTAAAGGTGCTAGCCAAGGTATTTGGCAATATGCTTCAGGACCTTGGAAGTTCCTCCAACATTTTGGAAAGTTTCAAATATCCACCTTCTTTTGCGGGCACTCTTCAGCACCCTGGACAGCCCTTTGAAAATACTAACCACACCATGGACATGGAAGCCATCAGCCACCATAGTCAGGGGTGATGGAAGTTATATGTCAAAAAAATACTTGGTGGGCCATACATTTCTTAGCCCTGCAATAAATATGTATGCTCTCTAATCCAAATTTAAAACAGTGGAAAATGGCTCTGAAAAGCAATGAAAATCATTATGTAGGTCATACATTCAAATGATGTAAGAAAATAGGTGAGGAAAAACTAAGCTGGAGAAAGAAAAATGCTGGTAAGTAGCTAAAAGGATTATTTTATGCAAACCAATATTTTTTTCTTTTTAATTTTAAAATTTGTATTCAAAAGGGATCTAAGTTACATACAGTAATGTTCCAGTAGTAAGCTATATTTCAGAGGAAGGAACTGGGAAAACCACCTCGGAGTATTTCTTGTCTAAAAAATATTGTATGGAATTCATAGAGACATCATGAGTAGTCAGGTGTTTTTAAGGTGCATGTGCGCGTGTGCACACACAAACACACACAGAGTGAAATGGATTAAAATAAAGTTAATTTTGACATCAGCTCACAAGTGTTGTTTTCAAGTGATTAGCTTTTTACCTGGGTTGCATTGATGGGTCTCAGAAAGGATTTCCTTTACATTTCCCCAGATTTATAGCACATATGACTAATCCAAATGGCATCTTGAAGATGGAACCAGAATAATTAACATCATTAATTAAAACAGAACAAAAACAGAACAGGGCCAGGGAACTTTTCACCTTCTGGATACTTTGACCTACAGCTTCCATAATCTCTGTCAATTGGTGATGTTAGGTGGGCTAATGGGAGTTGTTGGCCAAAATATCCAGAAGGACAAAAACTCCCCAGCCTTGGTCTAAATCCACAGAATACTAAAAATACAGATGAAATGAACCCGAGCCACCCAAACTCTTCCTAAACAGGGAGGCTTGGGCTAATAGTCTAATGATCAGATAAGGTTCCCTGGGCCATAGCATGTTCTACTGAAGCTGCTTTTACTTCCTAGGCTGCCATGTTTGAAAACATATAAATATTATTTTATATTATTATATTGTATTAAGTTATTTTTGCACAACAGCTCTTGGAACCTCTCCCATTTGACATGGTCAGTGTTAATAATAATAATAATAATAATAATAATAATAATAATAATAATAATAATAATTTTTATTTATATCCCGCACCTCTGCAGAGCAATCGGGGTGGATTACAACATTACAATTTCCATTAAACAAAACATAAAATCCCGAATCCCACCCATCCTTTAAGAAGTAAGGGTTCTTCTTATTCTAGGCTGGGTGTGCTGGGCTTAGTGTCTCTCCCCCAGATGACATCGGATGGTAATGGAGGGAGGGCTCTTCTTATTATTTTAGGCCCGATGGTGTTCATGCTGGCTTCAGGATTCTAGGTATTACAGTCTAAGACCTACTGTTTACAAGTTCTGAATATTATATTGTTTTATATTCTGTATTGAAAAAATATTTTTTAAGGTGGAAGGAAGAAAGAAAGAAGAAAAGAAAGGGAGGGAGGGAGGAAGGAAGGAAGGAAGGAAGGAAGGAAGGTTGGTTAACTGATTACATTAAAGCACTACTCATGATGGGTTAGGTCAAGAGTTGCTCATTCCATTTGTAGATGGTTGCCAGGCCAGCAGCATCCTATTCCCTGAGACATAAGGGGTCAGGTGCTTTGTCATGTCCCAGAAGCAAGGCAGGTGAGGGTTGCAAACTACTTCTAGGTCAGTTGATTGTGGAAATTGGCATGAGGGGAATCTTGGTAAATGATTTGGGTAAAACCCAGCAGACTGGATAATCCAGCAACCCAGAACCAAGGAGAAAACAGCAAATAGGCCCAGTACCTCCAGCTGTTGCCATCATTCCCAGTAGGATTCATATGCCATGTGACTTCAGCTATGGTGTACAAGACTCATGGTTTTTTTTCCCAGGGCCTATATCAGCGCAAAGTCTTGTGGAAGTCTCATAACTGGATATCAGGGAGTTCCCCTTCTAAGGTCTAGTGCTACAGCTGCCAAGCCTTGTTCAAGAAGGCTCATGAGTGGCTCTCCTGGTGCAAATACACTGTGCCTTGCTCAAAATGGCACAGTGAGCTCAAATGTAGGCACCCACAGTCTTTCTCACAGCCCCTCTCACTCTTGGCTTTTTTTGGTAGATCCATTTACACAAGCCTGAGAAAGAAACCAACATCTTTGCATTGAACTACAGAGCCCGGGTGCCAGCTGGACATGAGTAAAGATGGATGTGCAGATTTTAAAGTTACTTCACATATAAAAAATCAAACAACCTCCCTCTCCACTTCCTCCAGCACTGCTAGCATCTAACACCTCTAGTCATCATAATCAATCTTACTTTTCATGCTTACCTGCAGAAGAGATTCCAGCAAAATGGTGCCCTCATTAGTATCTCAATGATGTGCAAAAACAAACAAAGCAGAGCCTCATCCAAAGGCCTTTAAGTGCGAGTGAGAAGGAGATACACGCCTTGAGATGTTCTAGGGCCAATTCATTTGGGGCATTAAAGGTCAACACCAGCACTTTGAATTAGTCTCAGAAACAAACTAGCAACTAGTGCTGATAATAAATTTAATATGCTCCCTCCAGCTAGCACCAGTTAAGAGTCTAGCCATTTCTGGATTAGAGACACTTTCCAAACTCTGTTTAAACATATCCTGGCATAGAAAAATTTGCATTCATCCCATTTAAAGTGGAACTAAAATTAAACAGAGCAGGTTCCTTGGGGGAAATTCTCTTCAGGCAACTACTTTCATCTTCATTTTGGACACAGTTCTCAGTTTGTTTCTAGTTTCTGACTTATTTTTTGGAGCATTTTCAGTTAATTGCTGAATAGTCCTTGAAATAATGAGACCACACAACAAAGCTTGGGTTGAAATATGGGCCACTTTGTCACCTATTTAGGGTCCCCCCCCAAAATGTTCAAGAGAGGAGAGGAGACCCAGTGGTGTCACTTGGTGCAGTAACTCATGATGACATCCTTACATTGACTTCCTACCATAGCACACCATACAGAATCTTTAGTAATTTTTTTTTTTACAAATTACTCATAAATCGTAATTCCCATATATTGCTCAATGTAATTAATGGTAATAGTTGTAACATAAAAGAACTAGCAAAATCAAACTTATACTTTTAAATTACAATTATCATACACACAGCCTAAATGTATTTACATGTACACAGTTTCATGTAGTTAGAGTGAAAATTTGGTAAGATTTGATGTTTTTAAAGAAAATTTAAAAATAACATTCCAGATTAATTATCCCAGCCTCGGGTACTCCCACCCCCAATGATCTTTGTGTGGCCCCATCTACTGATGGATAAAGAACATTGCCTTGGGCCAATGTTGTGCTTTGTAATGTTTTAATTTTTTTAATTGTTTGAATTTGTAGTTTTAATCTTCATTTGATTTAATACTGTTTTAAGGGGCGGAGGGATTGTGTTTTGGGATATATTGTATGGTTTTATTGTTGTAAGCCGCCCTGATTGGGTCCCCAAAAGGCGGGGTATAAATAAATTTTATTATTATTATTATTATTATTATTATTATTATTATTATTATTATTATTAAATTATTTTTTAAAATAAAATAAAATTTAAAATTTTAAGTTTCAAAATTTCTTTTAAACCTGGGACCTCTCCTCCCACCGAGCCTCACCTCATTCACATCACCTCTTCAGCAATTTGAAGAGACACAGGCAAATGCCACAGCCTGTTTCTACCAAAAGGCAGATGACTGGGGAGCAGTGGTGTCACCCCCCATAGGGTGTCACCTGGTGAACTCTGCACCCCACTAATGATGTCCCTGGGGATGCAACCTAGTGCAGGAGAACTGAGGCAAAGGACCCCCAACTTCCCCTGGGAGACACACTTGAGCCCCAAGGAGAATCCAGAGCAGGGGTAGGCAACCTTTCCCCTTTAAGGGCCGAGGGACTTCAGCTCCCAGAATCCCAGGAGCCAACATGGGACTATTGGCCAACATGCCTGAGACTTCTGGGAGCTGAAGTCCCTCGGCCCTTAAAAGGGAAAGGTTGCCTACCCCGATCCAGAGGCTGGGTTACTCCCTGGTCTAGAAGGCCAACAGAAGGCCCCCAGACAAAGGTTCATGACTTGAAGTGAGGGCTAAATCCTCAGACCAGCTGTGAGGGTCCCTCTTGTGCCATGTAGGGGCAGTTACAGAGGCCTCTTCTTCACTGAATGGGTGCCATAGATGAACAAACTCCTGCTTTCTACCCCTAATACCTGCCAAGTGACACCACCCCGGTCCATTTCTCCAATTCCCTCTTTCAACAGTGTAGAGGAGGCAAAAAATCTGTGGAAAGGGAAAAAAAATCCTACCTGGCCCTGAACAGCAAACTTACCCTGTGTCAGAGGTAGGAGGATGGGCACTAAAAAACAAAAGGAGGAAGATGAGGGGGTGGCATGAACTTTAAAAGTCTGGCTCTACCCCAATGCACTACAGCCTGGCACTTATGCCACAATACCTTTTGTTGGCCTCTCTTCATTGTAGGTCAGCAAAGACACCTCCCTTCTAGCAATATTGTGTACTGCAAATGGGATGTATGTCATAAAATGGAGCCTACTTTTATGGAACCCCCTCCTTTACAGTACACAATATGACCGATACATAATTTCTGTGTATCGCAGTACACAATATGACCAATACATAATACATTTTGAACACCCCTCCCTTTGCAGTACACATATTATTGATATATATTTTTTTCCCTTTCCAGATTGCCACTAAAGCCATGTCTTCCAATGTTTCTTTGCCCTAGCCACTAAGGGGCTTCATGTGTGGGCTGCCCTTATCTGTCCTTCTTGGGGTCTTATCAAAGGGAAGTTCAGAATGGATGTCTCATTTCTAAATCAGATTTATCATGGAAATTATGTGGATGAAGATCTCTTTGCTGTGTCTAGTGATGTAACAGACCCATTGATGGCTGGTAGTGTCCATATGATTAGAATGATCAATCTACTCTAATTTTTAATTGGAACTTTGAAGGAGCAATCCACTTTTCTGCACTCTGTCTCCAAAATTTATTTAGCATCTTCAATAGCTCTTTTAAAGCTCATATTGAAACTAAATGCAGATTCACTGCCCTGCTGAAATAGAAGCCATTAGGTACACTATTGAGTGGAGCCAGGTTCATAAAATCATAGTTATGGAACTTTTTGATTAGAAGGAATGATAACATCATTTGCCATCTCCTCCAGAGGCCAGGCACCCACAACAGCTGGGATGCAGATTGGCGGGAATGGAATTTCCCCCACAGTAATATATAGTTTTAGGTCCTTCCCATTGAAATGCAAAATATTTGGGGGTTGTTTCATCTTGAATGGGCCATTAAGATCCAATAGTTGTGTATGCCTCCCCCAAGTAAAAATAATAATAAAAAACCAGGAGATGGAGGAAGAAGCAGAACATCCCAAAGGTGTGGCCAAATGTTGAGGTCTGTCATTTGAACCTAATCTCCAGATAAAGATTTGGAGGCTGTGTGAATCACTGAATGAATCACAGGTATCAGACTACTTCTAGTGTAACAATATTTTGGTGGAATATTTTTGATGTCTTCATGGATCATCACAGATCTCTGCTTTTTAAAAGGAACTTGTTAAAAAAACACTTTAAGGGCCTGTGTTTAATGAGACATATAATTCTCTGTAGTGTAATACAAAAGACCCTTTACTAGTATTGTAAACATAGGGAATCAAATATCAGAAGATAAGATAGCATTGCTCTCTGTCAGTTCAAGAAACAGGATGTACTTTGATTCCTACCTAAGAAATAGGAGTGTTGCATGCAGTAGTCCTGGAGGCTTTTCTCTTTGCAAGGTGATGAGATTATACACTTGCCCAGGATGATTTGAAAATGAATGTACTACACCAAATTCTCACACTGGTAAATGTGTGTTTACAGTGTGCATGTTCCAACTTCCTACCGTATACATTAAAAAAGCCTGTTGTCAATAACATATATCTACAAATGGGATCTGCAGGCTGGAACAGAAGCCTTGCAGCCATCTTCAATCTTCAAGGTGCAGTTTTTCAAGCCATATAATGGGTATTGGTGGGAGGAAGAGCTAGGAAAGGAAAGCATTCCCTTGAAATCCTATTCTCTCTTCACCTGTCCAAAGATAGCTACGATAAGCTTTAACTGGATATGAAAGCATATTTTCCAGGTCCAAGCAGAAGTATTTTTGGACATGTGGTTATCTCTCTCTCTCTCTATATATCTGTGCACTTTCTTTTTTCTTTCTCCTCTCCTTGTATTTATTTTTTAAAGATCCATTTTTTTAAAAAAATGATACATTTTCAGTTACTTGAACAGGCTAGTTTCCCCTCCCTCTACTCTCTGTTTTCCTTCTTTCCCCAATATCACCCTAGTATTCAACATCTCTTGATCACAGACTTCCTAGAGTTTCACAATCTGCCTGATTTTTTATTCTTACAGGGTGCCTCTACACTGTAGAAATAATGTGGTTTGACAAAGCAGCTTCATTTATATAAATACCAAAGCAGCTTCATTTATATACCACTTCATATTGCACATGGGATGTCTAAGCGGTTTACAACTGTGAGCTGATTGCCCCCCAACAGCTGGGTACTCATTTTAGCGATCTTGGAAGGATACAGGCCTGAGTCAAGCCTCAGCCCTGGCTGGTATTGAACTCGCAACCTTGTGGTCTATGAGTGAGGGGCTGCAGTACAGGCATTTAACCACTGCGCCACCAGGGCTGCTGGTTTGACAACACTGTAGCTCCATCCTATTGAATCCTAGGGTTGTAGTTTTACAAGGTTGTTAGCCTTCTTTGCCAAAGAGTGTTGGTGTTTCATAAAACTACAAATTGCAGGATTTTTTTTTTTGGTGGCACCTTACAAAACTTTATCAGCTCAACATTTTCTTGCATATCCAAGCAATTGTTTGCATAGATAAAAATTGCATTCTTATTTTTGAATGGTATTGTTTTACTTTCAGATTTCTGAATTTGCTAATAGAGAGAAGTGTGACCACCAACAAAATGTACATGACTGTTTAGGGGTCCAGCTAATCTGTCATGCCCACTTCCACATTACTATGAAGCAGCCAGTTCACTTGCACCCCTCTGTTTTTTTAAAAATTATTTTGCAATTAACAATTCTGTGTTTTCTGGAGGCCAGTGACCATGCTCAGAATTCATTAGGCTATTGGGAAGGAGCAAGATTAGCCCCCCTTTATTTTTAAAATGTTTTATACTTCTTCCTATCTTGACCTTCATCTGGGCCTATGGAGAACATAGCTACACTACTCAGTAATAACTTTCATGGCTCCACACTATGAAAACTTGGGATTTGTAGTTTGGTTAAGTTAAAAAATTTCTGCTACAATGCTCTAATCCAATTAATTAAACTAAGGCAGTAGGGCTTTCTGGCATAGCATTCTACATACCTCACCAAACTACTAATTCCACAGTTCCATAGGAAGAAGTCATGATAATTAAAGAAAGTGGTATCTGACTTCTGTAAGTGTACTATGTACTGTAGCTATAGTCTGATGTGTGTGTATGTGTCTTCAAATTGCCTGTCAACATGTGATGACCCTATTAATGTTATGGGGTTTTTTAGGTGGTGGTTTTGCCAGTTTCGTTCTCTAAAATATAAGCTACAGCACCTGGTATTTGATGGAGGGCTTTTGATAGTACCATCTTATTTCTCAGTGGTCTGGCTAGTTACAATCCTTGATTGAATGGATTATTAGAGGGAATACTGATATGCAGTGAGCAGCACCAAAGAGAATCATGGACTTAAGTGTGGTAAGTAAAGTCCTAAGCCATCTTAAGTCTGTAGGCTTCACAATACTGTTTGACCATTTTATTAAAAGCATGTACACACTATTTCTAAAATTCCTCAGTTCTTCTCTTTTTCATTGATAGCTGCCATGCAAAGTGTGGGCACTTTTAGTTGTAGGATTTATTACCCAGTCTTAATCATCATGACCTTCTTTACAAACAAAAAATGCAATTTGCTTCCTCTGTTCAAATGTAGGCCTGAAATTACTAGACCCTGGAGTAATTACTTTAATGATGTTCTTCTGCTATAAGAGCATGCAATTATTAGTCTCCAATGTAAGAAACTTTGGAGGAAACATAGTGGCCAAAATGAAAACCTCATTAGGAGTCATGGGATAAATGAAGCTTCTCTGCTTTTCCTGTATTGTACTATGACATTAAGGTCCCTGCACAACAAATTTAAAATATAGGAAAAGGTTGGGGTAGTGATTATGACCTGGCCAATCAGGTAGAAAATGACATGTACCATCAGTTCAGACCATATTTCCAACAGTAATAATAAAATAAAGTACATCATGGCAAAGAAGTAAATATGTTTGTGAGTCATTAGTGTTGTCCATCATGACTTCTTTATTGAAAAAGATGGCAGCAATGTGGGATCTGTCACCTAGAAATAACATAACTGAGAGGTGACAACAAGCAAAAGGAAGAACTGCTATCTGCAGGTGCTAGTGACCTACAGTAGCAACATGGTTGGAGGTGAACTTGTGATAGCATATGACTTGACCAAGGAAAGAACAGGAAACTGCTGGGAGTGAGAAACTGAAAGGGGCACACCACTGGCATCCACTCCATCAAGCCAGTCCCCTCCAATGGCTTTTGAACATTCACTTAACTGCCAAAGATGGTGGCCCTGTACTTGTTTAAAGAAAAAAGAAGAAAGATGTACATAGATGTAGGAGATTATCACATTGCCTTTTTGCTGATCTGGGCATGGGCTGAGACTGGGCTGGGAACATGTGCTATCATACAGCTCCTTGCCCAGATTGTTATCATCCCATCTCTGATCAGAATGTCTCCCATAATGGAAAACAATCATTTTTACCTTAGGATGGGAAAAGGATGGGATGGTAATGATCTGGGCATGGAGCTGTTCAATAAAACATGGTCCCAGCCTGGTCCTAGTCCATGCCCAGATTGGGAAAGGGAGGCTAGTGTGATAAACCCTGTAGTCCTTTGTATTCTAGACCAGTGGTTCTCAAGTAATATTACACGTTCCAAATGCAAAACTATAATGGGTGGCTCATAGAGCTTTCATATCAATTTCAACTATTAATGGAATTATCTTTGCCTGAACATAATACTGCAGTTTTCATTGTGAATGATATAACAGAATGCCTGTAAACATGGAAATGTCCATCTTGGAAAAAATAGGCTTTTTGTTTCTATCATGGTGAGGGTGTAGTTTCTTTGTCAGATTGAGTGGGAGGATATAAAATATGAAAGATTGAGAAATTAGACATATTCAAGATTGTTGTAGATTTAGACTGTCATTCCATGCACACTTACTGCCTAAGCAGACTGCCAGAAATAGTGCACATTAAATTGAAGCACTGCCCTGGCTCAGTGCTAGGGAATCATGGGAACTGTAATTTATTGTGGCACCAGAGCTCTCTGACAGAGAAGGCTCAGTGTCTCAGAAAAAAATACAGTTCCCATGATTCCCTAGCACTGAGCCAGGGCAGTGCCTCAATTTAATGTGCACTATTTCTGGCAGTCTGCTTAGGCCCTTAGTCCCATGGGACTCAGGGTGCATCTGTACTGCAGAAATAATCAAGTTTGACACCACTTTAATTGCCATGGCTGAATGCTATGGAATTCTGGGAACTGTAGTTTGTTGTGGCACCAGAGTTCTCTAACATACAAGGCTAAATGTCTCACAAAACTATGAGTCCCAGACTTCCATAGCATAGAGCCATGTCAGTTAAAGTCATGTCAACCTGGATTATTTCTGCAGTGTGGATGTAGCCTCAGTGGGACTTGTTTCTGAGTAGACATGCCTAGGATTGCATTTCATATTGCACTAACTTCAGGAGGACAAAATAGATTGTTGAGTCTATACATTTAAAGCTTACTGAATCAGGCAATAATCTGGATTTATATGTTGATGTGTTACACAAACTATTGAATCTATCATGGATTATTTATGCCAGTACGGTAATGGTTAGAATCTTCATGCTTGCTATATTGAATTACAGCCAAATTAGACAGTGCCAGAATCCTGTGGGTGTTTTACAAATGCTCTATAGCATTTCAATATTTTATCTAGTGTGGAGTGCCCACATTCAGTTCAAGGTTGGACAAGCAGAGCTGGACTTGAGATATGTACAATGCTGCATAGTGTATATTGTGCCTGAATGCAGTTTGTGCAATGCAGCATGCATTTGAAACAGGAATCTGATTCTTTCAACACTGTAGTATATTCACATATATGACATAGCATAGCAATAATCTTTATTCCAGGGAGTATTGCAAATTTCAACTGTTCTCATCTGTTGTGGAGATTTCAT
Organism: Phrynosoma platyrhinos; assembly: GCA_020142125.1. Lineage (NCBI taxonomy): Eukaryota > Metazoa > Chordata > Lepidosauria > Squamata > Phrynosomatidae > Phrynosoma > Phrynosoma platyrhinos. Next base: position 281,661,470 of record CM034701.1, read on the forward strand.
TCACTGGAGAAAATAGCTATTTTGGCTTAGTCAAGTAATTGGCTTATGAGTACTGTTGTTCATCTTATAGCTATTTATCTTTGTATAGCAGATGAGAAGAGGAGAAGGTTGGGACTTCAAACTATGAGGCTGGGAAACCCAGAAGGTAAAGTCTGGCCTCTTGCTTGGGTTTTGTGCCATCCTTATGTGGTAGTTCCTCTTCCTCTTATTAAGAGAAGCTGATATTACTTTCTCTTTGTTGCTCTTTATGATGTTATAGGAGTTCATCTTTCTTTCTTTCTTCTTTTTCATTGGTTAGGCTGGATCTAAGTTCAGGGACAAACATCAAGCTTGTATATTTAATATTTATCTGATATAGAGGCATAAACTCCTGATTTCAATATACAGGACATAAGGTAGCAACATTATTGTTGTTGCTGTTGTTATTGATAATAGATTTCCCATTACACATTTGATTGTGCATTTAGTTACATGTGTAGTGTCTTGGTTCAGTTTCACAACATTGCCATTTTAACAGAAGGCATATAATTAATTAATTAACAGAAGGCATATAATTCCATACCCTATATCTCTTGTGTGTAGAGATATAGGGTATGGAACCCTGATGGAGGTTTGTGGTCAAGGGTGTCATATTCCGGTTCCTCAGATCTGTGCATCTAATTTACATAATATGTAAATTATTAAAATTATGTATATTATTAATTTACATTCTGATTATGCAAATTCAACACATTAATCACTGCACTTTTTCTACCATTATGGAGACTTGGGGCTGTTTGGAAGCAAAGTTTCACCATGCTGCCTAGCCCTAAGATCAATCACCACACAACACAAGGCCATCTCTGCTTGCCTCCTTTCCTTTCCCATCTTTTGGGCCAGTTAATATATTATTTCACTTGCCCCCTAGTCTCACTGAACTGTAAGAAACTCTCCCATACAAAGTAGTTTAAATATTTCCCCAAATGTCTGAGCCCTCTTACTGGAAGGTAGGTTCCATAAATGTTCATAGCATTTATATCCCAGTATGTAGGCTATATTTCAGAGGCCAGAACTGGCGTAACTACCTCTGAGTCTTCCTTGCCTAAGAAAACCCTATGAAATTCATGGGGTCACCATGAGTCGACAGGCGACTTGAAGGCACGGTCACAGAATTTGTTTAAGACCGGAATGTCTGCTGCTTTAAACCACCATCTGATGAGTACTGTGGATCCCAGCCTGAATTATAGCTCATTTGAGAAATGTATGGCTTTGTGATGGTTAGTATGCTTATTTGGAAATGATTTGAGAGGCAAAAAATGATTATGGAATAAAGAGTTTAAAAAGCAGAGTAGTAGTCATGTTGCATTGTCATACAATGATTTTCCAGTCAGGAGCTTTTGGCGTTCCTAGGGTAAAGATCTACTAGCTATTAGTAAGAGACAATATACCATGCCTTAAAAGAAGTACCCTGCTATTACTTTGAAATGATCAAATATGCCACAATACTTTTGTTGCCTACGTAATATAAACTAATGCTGTGCTTTCGAGATGCAGTTATATATATTTAGAGATATACATGACTACAAACTTACAAGCACAATCCATGCATGTGTGCATGTGCGCATACACACACACACACACACACTAACAGGGGCACATAATGAGAACATTATTTTCCCTGTGCTTATTTTCTTGGCACTTGCAGTTTGGTTCTATGTGCGATAGCGGAAGCATTTGCATCCCCGATCTGCATAATGAGTCCGATATAAAATGACTGCGGCTCATGTAAAAGACAGGGTGGCATGTTTTCAGTTTTAATGGGGACACTCTGAAAACTTCCAATCTTTCTTGACATTTCTTATAGCAAAATAAATGTGGTTGAGGTTGGAGTGTCTATTATGAAAATAAGAGAAGAGCAAGTCAATTATATTTCAATGACTGAATAGCCAGGGGTCCTCATTAAAATGATCAGAAAGGCTGCAGTGTTGCTTTCCTGTATGTAGCCACTGATTAAATTGTATAAGAATGACATGGCCCTTTTAGGAGGAAAACAGAGAAGGCCTTAGTATAACGAGCCAGCCAGCCAGAAATTGTTGACACTTACAAAAGTGAGATGTGCACTCCGTCAAGAAATGGAAGTTACTACTTATGGGGTCATGGACTGCTGATGTATTTAAAAATAGTTATGACTCCCCCCCCCCCATTGGAGACAGTCATAGAAAGCTTGGAATTTTCACTAGGTTGTATGAAAAATGCCTGCGGTTTGGTGGTGATATGGTATGTTTTCCTTTCCACTGGCTCCCATGACATATACATAGCCTAACAAGGGGAAGAAAAAACCATCTTCCGCTGCAATCCTACAAGTCTACTCAGAAGTAATTCTCACTAAGTTCAATGGGGCTTATTTTGAGGTAAGTGGGTATAGGGCGGTAGCCTTCATATTTGCCTATTTGGTGCTTTAAGCAATATTTTAGTCATCAGTTCATTGCTACTCATTTCACAAATAAATTTTCTTTGTTTATTATTTGTTAATATGAAACAGTTCTATGAAAAACCTGTACAGTTTTATTCCCTAAAGAGTTTAGATCATGCTACTATGAAAGGATGATTTGTTTAACCCGTTTGGTTGTTTGATGTTTAAGAAAATGTAGCATGAGGTACACATAATCACCTTCTGCTTTGTTATTCTTAAAATTTTACCTGGACAAGTACATTTTTGCTTGTGGTTAAAACAGTTTTAGTGTATTAAAGTACAACCCTAAAGGCACCATATACTATCTGATTTTGGAAACTAAGCAGGGTCAGCACTGGTAAGTAATTGGATGGGAAACCACCAATGAATACCAGGTGCTGTAGGCTATAGTCCAGAAGAAAGAACAGGAAAAATAATCTCTGAGTATTCTTCACCTACAAACCCTCATGAAATTCATGCCATAAGTCATCAGGCAAGTACACATACACAGGTCCTATCAGAGGGCTGTACATTTGATCTATGTATTCACTGTTTCCAAATCCTTATCCAGCTGAGCTTCATTAACTCTTAGGGACAATTTCAACCCCCCCTTCCCAATATCCTTTCTTATGGTTTATTATCTTGAAACTGGATGTGGAGAGGTGCCTCGTCCCCTGAAATTATTCAAATAGATAACCATAAGATAGGACACATGGCCAACTTAACTGTAATATATTACAATGGAGAAATGGTAGGTGCTTTCTAGAGCACATTATCAGGTCACAGTGGGAAGGGATAATACTAACATTGTCATTGCTTTTAAATTTGCACCCTAGAGCATGAATCCACATCAGTGAGGAGGAGATTTGTAATGGTCATGCCAAGGTTACTTGGCAGGCAGTGCTGTGGCATGCATTCGATAAGATGGCAAACTAATGTCATCTCTCATTGTGTCTCAGCTGCTAAAATTTGTAAAAGTTAAAGCTTACTTAAAATTATTAATTCTTGAACATCAGAAAAATGCCAGCTGCTAAAAATCAAACTGAAGAAATGAAGTGCTATGGGAGGCCAAATATGGGTACAAATATTTGGAAAATGTTTGAAGGGACATTATTTGGAGAATATTCAGGACCAACACTTGTGAAAGAGAATTTTGAAGTAGCATTTTGTAGCAAATTCATATCCACTCTTATCACAAACAGCCTAAAAAGGGTTTGAACGATTGATGGGTTTTGTTTGTTTATAATGTCATAAATTAGTGGTCCCTTTCTAAAAAAAAATTCACACAAAAATATTTTTTTAAAACAGAAACTACAGATGTAACTTAGGGCCTTTACAGACTGCCAGAAATAATGCAGCTTGAGTCCACTTTAACTGCCCTGACTCAGTGCTAGGGAATCATGGGAACTGTAGTTTATTGTGGCACCAGAGCTCTCTGACAGAGAAGGCTCAATGTCCCAGAAAAAAAATACAATTCCCATGATTCCCTAGTACTGAGCCAGAACAGTTAAAGTGGCTTCAAGCTGCATTATTTCTGGCAGACTGTAAAGGTCCTTAGTCTTTGAATGGAATATGATGCTGCTGTGAGCAGAACAGATCAAGCTTTCCCATTCTTCCAAAAATACAGAGTCTTATGAAAGATACTATTTTTGTTACTAAAACAATAGAATCAAGGCCTCCACTCAGCTGTGGAAAATGCAGAACTGTTGGTCTAAATCACAATATGTAGTGGAAAGAATTATCATTTCAGAATAATATGTATTTATAAATTAGAATAACCAGGAGCCTGATATTTAAAATTTATTATCTTTGCATAATTCATAATTTCTGAAGCAAGATGGCTGATAACAAAGAACCACTGATTTTACTGACTGTTAAAACTAATAGTTTATCTCGGTAAGATTGCAGCTAGGGCATAATTTGGAGGCCATGATGATGTCCTTTTTATTTCTTTTTGAGGGTGCATGGCATGATAGATGGGAAACACTGTGAGTTGATTGCAAATAAGAATGAACACAGAGGTACTGATGTACTATACCAGCACTATTGTTTCATTTTAATTACACATCCATTCTTTGCATGAGTATATCAATTAAATCAGGAGTCGGCAACCTTTGTTGCAGGTAGGCCGGGGGTGGGAATGGCACGGGGACTGGGTGTTCATTGCTTGTGCGCTTGCCCCCCCCATGCATGCATGTGCATGACACCCGCCGTCGTGCACATGCGTGCTTGTGTGGGGTCGCCATTTTGGAAGGCCCAACGGCGCTGTGCACATGTGGGCACAATGCGGGCACCATTTTGGAAGGCCCCACCATGCATGTGCGGGGCGAATTCACTGGGTGCATGTGCGGTGGGGCCTTACCAAGGCCCAGGGAAGGCCCCACAGCGGCTGCGCAGCCGCCGTGGCACCTTCCAAAATGGCATCTGTGGTTGTGTGCGCACGCGTATGTGAGTGTGGCCGCCATTTTGGCATCCAAAATGGTGGCCACGCTCGTGTGCGGCATGGCGCTGTGTGGAGGGCGGTGGCAGCGGCGGCCATGTGCCGGTCCCAAGGCCTCCGTGGGCCACACCCGGCCCACGGGCCGTAGGTTGCTGACCCCTGTCGTAAATAAAATACTTCAAATATCTTAGAGGATTGATTTAATTGCTTTTTATGTTGTTTCTTTTAACCAGTTGGTTTCTTACAACTGGCAAGTACTTTATAGCAAAAGGATGTATGTAGAGAGATCTTGTAGCACCTTTGAGATTAACTAAAGAAAGAAATTAGCAGCATGAGCTTTCGTAGACTTGTCTACTTCCTCATATGCATCTGTAAAAGTAGACTTAAGGGCCTCTGCAGATGGGCCCTTTGTGGCGTTTTGGAGGCAAGGAAGGGGAGGGGCTGCTGCATGCTGGCC
>CM034701.1:281679260-281694949 GCA_020142125.1 Phrynosoma platyrhinos
GGGCCGCATCCGGCCCCCAGGCCTTAGGTTGCCTACCCCTGGCTTATATAGAGCACCCTTCACCAAATGGGTGCCCCATAGATGCTTAGACTTTCTTGTCCGTAAGCCCCTGTTAGTATTGCCAACAAAAAGAAAATTTTAGAGATGTAATCTTATAAAATATCTGAAAAGTATCAGGTTGGGAAGGCTGATAAAGAGAGCTCTACCTTGCATAGGCACTATAAAGCAGGAAAGGATGATCTCTATATAAATAAATTAAACAATTGCTTACTTTAGAATGAAGCTACACATTATGATGTTGTCAATTCCAAATGGCTGTGGACTTGCTGAAGCAATGGAATTTACATATGTATTGATTTATTAAGTTCCTATTGATTCAATGGAAGTAAACAATTGGATTAAGCCTATAAATTTTGTTCCAATCAGGAAATTATGCATTTCAGTGGCACAGTGGCTGCCCTTACTAATTTAGAAGCAAATTCTTGATCACATAATTTATTTATTAGTAACAGTAACAGTAATTAGTAACAGTAATTAGTAACAGTAATTAGTAATTTATTTATTATTACCTTTACCTTTAACAGGACATGCAATAAAATAACATAAAGGTATACTACGTATATTTAGATAATAGAATAAGGTAGAATTTAATTATTTTCCCCTCTAAAATAATGGTTACTTATGATACTAAAATGCTTTTTCTCAAATTTCAGGTTTTGACTTTACATATGGATTACTTGCATCAAGTGTCATGTTGACAAATTCAATTGCCTGTAATTGTCAAAACTGCTGGTCATTAATTTATTTTCGGTTTTCGTGTGTGAAAATCTGAACCTGCAAAAGTGCCATTATCAATTACAGTCCATTTGAAGTGACCTAATTAACTTTAGTAGTGATGTGTGACCAAGCAACAAGATGTGGAAATTTGGACATGTGCTGCAGATGTTATGGTAAGATGGGAGTGCTCCTCTCTGCTTGACTTTTTTTTTTTTAAATGTGTTGTTTCATTAAAAGTTAAGAGATTTAACACGATTGCTCGAAATGTTAAGAGTGGAAAAGAATAAACTTAGTATTCTTTTCATGATAAAAATTATTTTTATGATACAGAAAAGGGTACAACATGTCTGATGAAAATGAATAAGAACATAAGAAGATAAGAAAAGTTCTGATGGATCATAACAGAAATCAGTTTGGTGCACCATTCTGTTCCTAAGTTAGCCAATGGAGATGGAGTCCTAAATTATCCTTGTGAGAGACTGTGCTAATAAACAGGTAAGTGTGACTCACCCCTGTATCATATTGGGTTTGTGCTTTGTAGTAGCTGATGCAGCAAATATATGGCAATTTTGTCCTTATTGTAAATGACAATAACAAAATAGTTGTCTTCTCTGGACTAAATATATTTTCCACAGAGCTGATATTACACAGCCAGAGCCATGCAGGCTACAAGAAGCTTCTCCCCCACCCAATGTCCCACCATTTCTGGAGAACTAATTATAACATCAAGTGGAATAGTGCTCACAATAGACTGAACGCAAAAACCTAATCCAATAATTATTTAAAAGAGTGGGTGTTAGCTTCTGGTCAGACCCAGTGGTGGTGGGAGCTGTGGGAAGCTTTAAAGTAACAATAAATTTCTGGCCATTGAAGATATTTTATTCCTCTATTCATAGTTCACAGCATTACTAAAATCCTGGAGATGTTGTCTCTTTTTCAATTACACCTGCCACTTACATGTGTACTGCAAAGCCCCTTTGGTACAGTTGTTGTGGTCAACAAAAGACAATGAATAATGGCTTTATTTTTTTAACAAAGCTGTGGATGAAATGCTATTACAATAGGTGCAGGTAATCAGAGTAATCACCTCCAACTGGAAATCCGTAGACACAAAATGAATGGGAACACATGTGAGCTTTGAAGTCCATTTTTATGCAAAGATCAGTTAGCTCTGCCAAATTTCCATTTCACAGTTTTGAAATGTAAATGTACACCAGTGAGTACGAAAACTGGATTAATGTTATTTGTTTCAATTTTGTTTGGATGCAAATTTATTTCATGGCTAACATTCTCTCCATTTCATGTTTGTTTTAACCAGGAGAATTCTACAAAGAAATACTAAGGGCAGTGTCCAATGATAGTGTTTATTCGTGGTAGATCAGGATCCAAAAAAATAGGGAAAGAGAGGTGATTCCCTCTCCCCAGTCCAGTTTACCATGAACCTCCAAAACCAGACCTGGAGGACATGAAAACTCTTCAGAACAATTTTGGGCAGCCTGAAGTCCTAAAAGGGAAAGGAAAGGGAGGAAGGTTTTGCTGTGACCAATAGCAAATTTTAGTGTGAAGTCGTAGGCTTTCATAGCTGGCATCCATGGTTTTTTGTGGGTTTTTCGGGCTGTGTGGCCATGTTCTATAAGAGTTTCTTTCTGACGTTTCGCCAGCATCTGTGGCTGGCATCTTCAGAGAAAACTGGAATGGAAGAGAATGGGTCTATATATACTGCGAGACCCTGGGTAGGGAGGAGTGGTTCCCAGGTGAACTGTGTAAAATACACAGTTTACATGGGATTAGCAGACAATAACCTTGAGTGCATTTCCTCCCATCCTGGACCCATGCCATTAACAACAGAACAATACCTATTCAACATACACAGATTGCCTGCCTTCTCTCAACTTTATTACACACAGCTTTTAAACAGCCATAAAAGTTCAATAATAGAGCCTTTGGTGATACCATCAGCTCTGGTGATACTGGCGAGACAATGCTGTCTCATTGCTGTCTTGTCTTTCAATCATTTTTAGCCTACACCTTGCCATTGACAGGGAACACCCGTCAATAAGCTCCCAATCACACTAGTTATCAGGTGCAGTAAATTATCCTGTTGCAGTTCCAGGATTTTGCGGTCATGTGTTTTCAGTGTTTCTTCCTCTCCCCTTGTCTCCATCCCCTTCCCTATTTGAGAATAGTTAGTTTATTGTTTTGTTTTTTTAAAAAAACACCCTCTTTTTTAAGACCATAGAGTCTAAAGCCACAGAGTTAGCATAACTCCAGAACTGTGTTAAGAAACACGCACACAAACAAATGAAAGGCATGCAGGGTAGGACATGGGGCAGGGAAGTGGGGCTAAGGATGAGGCCAGAAGACAGTGTGAGGGACCAGCAACAGCTCAGTTGTATTAATGGCAGAACATGCAGTAGGATGTGCTCCTGAATTGGTATTTGTACATTTTTCTTTCATTAATATGATCATGGCAAAAACTGGGGTGGTGTGATAAAATCCTCAGAATGAAAGAGAAGGCCAAATAGCACAAATGGTCATCTTACTGGATTCTTACCCTGTTTGCTGCTGCCTTAGAGTAATTTCACAGGGAATGAAAGGAGGAGGAGGAGGAAGAAGAGGAGGAGATAAAGCGCTGGTTGGTATTCTCACAAGTACCACTCAGCTAAGCCTCATCCAGACACTGATACTACTCATGGAGGTCAGCAAAAAAGGAGTCTTCAGCAGTGCTCAGAATGTATTTTTGCTCTTCCCTTAAGAGAGGAGAGTGGGTTTTGTTGGTACTTCACTGACACATAGAGATGGAAAGAAATTGGATTCAACTGTCTTGGTGAAGGTAGCACCAAGGTAGAAGATGTATTTATTCATTTAATGTGCCACCATTCTCCCAAACTGGACCCAAGGCAGCTCACAAAATGATATTTTTCTGTTACTAGTGCTTCAGTTTGTTTCCAAGTTTGTATAAACAGTGTTTTCCCTTGAGAAGATTGTCTAGTCATGTCTGACTGTAGGGAATGGTGCTAATCTCTGTTACTCACTATCTTGACAACTCTGACATTAATTTGAAACATTTTTGAGAACTAAGTTAGGTGAAGATAGCACCAAGACTTTTTGTTAGAAAATGTAGTCCTTGCTTTGAGCATTCACCTATTGGTAAAGTGAACAGAGAATTTCTTAGAAATAAAGGATGCACAAAACAACATTTGAAAATGTGAATAGTTAAAATATTCATCATTGAGAAAAAATACACACTTTGGTGAAAAAAGAAGTTTCACAAATTAGTTAACTGTGCAAATAATGTGAAAATTAGGAAATATGTTTTTAAAACTGAATGGATTTAATTGTAGAAGAAAACACAAAGACTTTCAACCAGGTAAGAAATAAGAACAGGTAGAAAATGGAGATGGTGTTGAGAGAAACCCAGTGAGAAGGGCACTGAGAGATCCCTTGATTTTAAATTTTTTAAAAAATCTCTGATGGTAACAAAAATTATACTCATGTATACTGTATTTATGTCCAACAGACAAAAATCCTGTGATGCCTTGTACTTTTAAAATGCTTTTTTATCTTTTATATGCTTTCTTAAAAGGGGGGAGAAAAATTAAGATTGAATATATATTATGTGTCTATTTCTGAAGTCCCTTAAAATAAAGGTCATGTGTATATTTGACTTGCAAACCGAGGAGTTCAAGCTCCCTCTTTCCTTACCAGTCCCTGGAAGGCAACCAAGAGAAATGACTGCAGTTATAGCCTCAAGCCTGCAGTTACAGCCCAAGGAGGGTCTCAAGCCTGCAGGACTTTTAGGTGGAACTCTCCCTTCTACTATCAGGTCTCCAGATAGCTTTATATTTAGTGACAGAGCCATCAAGAGATGGGTCAAGTTCTTGCTGACTTGTTAAGATACATCCTGGTTTTTAGCCAGCAATTCAGTTGCCAGTTGCCCACATCCATTAATGAGAAAAGTACACTTGTGTGCTCCACCAAACCCATAATAAATTCTACCATATAAATTGTGGGTAATGTCAGAATTAAACCACTACCTGTAATATCCTGTAAGGTAAAGGATATAAAACCACTACCTGTAATATCCTGTAAGGTAAAGAAATGAATGCAGAGTACTGTAGAGTTGGCAGGAATGAGAACCTGCCAGGACTGGTACCTGCTTATGTTTAATTTCTGTCAGACCAAATGCTTATCATTTTATCGGCCTCAATTTAACCAGGCAAATAAATAACTTTGAATTTATTTGAAATGTTTCTGCACTAACATGAGTCAACATGAAATATTGCTTCTAACGAGTCTCAAAAAGGATTCTATTATTCCCATTCTCCAATTTTAGAAGATAGCTACAAAAATCCACAACGATATGAAATCTTAGATAATAGCATAATATAAGTAGAAAGCTGGACTAGATAAAACCAGCTGAACACTAGTCTGTCCTCAAGACCTAACAGGGAAGTAATAACAAGCTTTTGAATATGTTACAATATCTTTTGGCAGTTATGCCTTGTAGAATCCTATAGCCCTGAAGAACCATTAGAACTGACCGGTCATTTAATCCATTTCTGAAACAGCATCTCCAAGGGGAAAACCTCTCTCTCTCTCTATAATTTACCTATAGCCAATATGATAGAAAACTATTGTGATCTATGTTGAAATTCCATATTATGTCATATTATGTCCCTACGTCTACATGTTCAGAGTATAGTTCATTTTATGTCTGTCTGTATGTACAAATGCTTTGAAAGTTGATTAAAAACATTTGCTGTAGGTTTCATTCTTCTAGAGGACAATGGTATCTGATTTTATTATATTGACTCAGTACTTTTTCCTTGCTGGTAGGATATAAAAATGAGACTGGACATAATGCTTATAGGGGATAAAAGATATATGTGTTTTTCACAGAGCTTGAAATAACAGTGCTGAGAACTCTAACCTCATAAAAGGGAACTTGGTGTGATTTGAAAAGGACAAATCAGATTAATTGACTTTTGCAGAATAGTTATATCCACCATAATTTGGATTTAAGATGTTTTTTTTCTTTCTTTCAACTGAACTGTCTGGTGGATTTAAAAACAACTAATAAAAATAGAAATGGATGTGATTCAGCCTCAGTTGAACCCAATGGTCCAAATCCAAGTTTGTGATCATGGTAATATCAGGATTTGGGTCTCATTTTCTCCTTCCCTTTAAAGTCTTCTCCAACACTGAAAACCTGTCCTGGACAGTTGTCAAGCCCTCTAGAGAGCTTTTAAAGGTTTGTGGGGTGCTGCAAGAAGGAGGGAATACTGTATCTCTTCCACTTGCACTTGCAGAAACTGCTTTTAAGGGCATAATGATAGTGATGGGAACCACTTAAGGTCCACTTATTGTAATGGGTCTACTCTAAGTCTGGATCCAGCCCTAAGAGCTGTGTGGGAAATTAAACTCACCTAAATATTTCCCTCTGAAATTAATGGGGTTTACTGTTTTAGAGTGCTGCCCTATGCGTATCTACTAAAGGTGTAAGCACCACTTATTTCAGTAACCTTATGCACAAGTGAATTGTTATAAGGTTGCACAAATGTCACCCATTTAAGGTCAGCTGAGCCAATGAAGGTTCTTGAACTGACTGCAAACAAGAACTGGAGTTTTGTTATGAGTATGGATTGTAATACCAGGCTAGTCTACATGTAAGTGTACTATGTAAATTGGTGTGCATTTTCACACATTCTCACTGACGGTTAATTGTCTTCATTTTCCTGCACAAATCTGTATTTGTTTGCATCTGTTCACCCTCCCACTGCCAAAAACGTGTGCCCATCTGAATGCATGCAGAGCAAATGGAAAGCTCACGTTCGACAATGTGCATTTCTGCAGATTTCAATGGATACACTGGTAAAAACCGCAAAGCCCTTTTCTGTGGAGTTCAAGAGTTTTTTTTGGGGGGGGGGAGGGGAAGCTTAAAATCCCTAGACTTCTGTAAATTGCATTTGGCTGGATCACATTCTATTCAACTGCAATGAGGAGTATTTTAAACATGCAGACTAGTCCCCAGTGTCCTCTGCAAAGTAATTAAGGAGAACACTTATTTATAAATGTTGTTCCTTCTTAAAAATAATGTTTTACAACTCTTATTTCATACAGCAAGGATAGGGATGTGTGGTCTTCCAGCTGTGGTGGACTGCAGCTCCCATTATTTCTCACTGTATACTGACAGTGGCTGATGGGAAATGCAGTTCAGAATTAACTAGAGGGCTAAACATTTCCCCAGCTATGGCACATAGTTTCTTTCCAAGTTGCAGTGGCCAGACCAAGCCAGGGCCAGAGGAGCCTGTGACTTGTGAAGAAGAAGTACTCCAATACCCAGGAATAAAAAGAGCAAGGATGAAGGGATTTTGGGGTGCCCTGACAACTACATTCTTGAGAGCAGAGTGGGGAAGAAGGCTTGACAAACCCTGCCTTTGCAAAAAAGTTGAAAGTGTCAAGAGGCAAGTACATTCATGAGGGGATAAACCAAAATCCCAAATTAAATGATACTTTTATTACAGACCTCACTTAAGAAAAGTCACAAAATAATAAGCAAACTTTCAGTTTCACAAGATGTCTTCATTGGACTAGGTGGTGCAAAAACACAGGGGATTAGAGAAGAAACCATAGATAGACAGACAGCTAGAAAGCCAGACAGATTGTGGCCAGGCGGAGGGAGAGGAGTTGGGTGTCGAAGTGATCAGGAGAGGGGAACAGGAAGGGAGACTTTCCATGTAGCTGAAGATGGACAGACCAGTGATCCCATGCAAAGGCTGGATGAGGACAAAGGAAAAACGGATGGACAACAGGACTCTAAGGGGGAGAAGATCTAGGGGAGTGGTTAGGAGAGTTAGGGATAAGAGGAGAGGGTAAGGCGGGGCCGGAAGGAAGAAGACTCGGAAGACGTTACTGGGTAGAGGCAAATGCAGAGAGGGAAAGAGAAGGTGAGGTATAAGGAGAGAAGGGTGGATGGCAGTACTGCAAAGAGGGACAGGTCACCCCAAGATTGGGTCACATGGCCAAGCAAAAGTGAGAGACCCTTGGTTGGAAGGGATTCTCAGTGAGATACCTCACCTAGGAGGGACCCCACCCAGAGGAGAGGGGACTTGCCCCATGCCTCGGTTGGGAGAATTAGAGGGAGTGAGGTGGGATATTCAAGGCCGCATCTGGGAGCATGGGCAAGAACCCAACATTATAAAAAAGGCGGACTGGGAAACGGCAGAGAAGTATCAGCCTATCACCTCTCGCTACCAAGAAGAACCTGGCAGGGAAACCTGAGACACCTAGGGAATAGGGCAAAGAAAGTTGTTAGCCCAATAGTGAGTCCAGGGGTTTAGTTGTTAAGGGCAGATGCCAAGTTTTGTGTTAAGTAAAGCCATTATTTGTTTGAAGCATCACAAAATTTTGTCTTGGTGTGGACTACTTCAGGCATGAGCCTGGGGAGGAGAACCAAGTCATTAAGCCCCAGAGATGGTGGAGAATGCGGGCACACCTCCAAGGGCAGGATCTGCCCTGAAGACACCCTAAAGTTGATTCACATGGTTTGCTGAACAAGAGCAACTGCTGTTGCAACAGGTGTCTGCTCACCAATTACAAGTGCTAGACCAGATGTTCACCACCCAGTAGACAGCCCAAATGCAACTCCTGGGTCAGATGGTGGATCTGGTGAGGACACACCCACTGCTGTGATAGATGGAGTAGAAGGGATCCCAGCCAGCTTGGTTCCCTTGAGAATAGTAAAGATGGGACTGAATGCCAATGTGGAAGTGTTCCTGAACACTTTCAAACAGGTTGCCATGGCGGCTTGCTGGCCCAATGCCCAGTGGGCCCTTATATTATCTCCTTGTCTGACTGGACCTGCTCAAGAAGCGGTAGATATACTAACCCCAGAAGAGGCCTTAGAATACCATATAGTTAAAAAGGTGATATTGAACACACAACATATCCGAAAATACCTATTGCCACTGGTTGAGGGATCAGAAGTGGTATCCAGTGTTACATCCCTGACCTTTGGGGCAGAAGATTTGAGTGAGTGGCCTGTGGTGGCTCAAACCAGTAGCCTAAACAGCTAACGAGGTGGTGAAAGTCCTATTAATTGAACAATTTATGTTGGCCAATCCTGCTGAAGCACACAGCTGAGTATGTTGTCATTTACCCAAGACCTTGGAGGATGCTGTCCTCTGAATCAGTTTGTTGGCAGTGGGGTCACAGGAGCCCATACTGGCAAGACTGAAGAGGTGAAGGAACCAGCAGGGGAGAGTGGGAGAAATCCCCAAGGACTGCGAGTAGCCCCTAAAGCTGAGATGGGGGCCTTTAGATCTGTGGTGCCATTTGGGGCCAGAGAACCAGTCAAGAAACTTTGCAAGAGGAAAGCTGCTTCGCTGTGACCATTTTGGGTAGGTGAGTTCTTAAACTTTTTAAACTGTAAGTCACTTCTGTGGGTCACTGGAGGGTGGAGGTAGAAGCCTAATTCTATATAACTGCTGGCAGAGATGCACAGGAGCAGTGTTTGAAGGGTTCTACTTTAATTTTTCACTTTCTCTTATACACTTTTTTTCTTAAGGGGCTTGTGGGGACCTTTGCTCAGAGGAAGTGAGTGAGAAACTTGCCTCCAGAACAAGCTAGCAGCCAGGATCTCTCTATAGAGTTATAACCCCAGTTGATTGAGCTCGCTGACAGAGTTTAGGGATGAAGGCCAAGACAACAGGGGTCCTTTATATGGGTGCTTAACAAAGGACCTTTTCAGGGGGAAGCCCACAGTCTTGTTTCAGTGTCTCCTTTTGACTTCTCAGCATGGACACTGAGGGATCTGCTGCAGTCAGTTCAGTTGTGGGATGTTTGTTTGTCTTCTTGCCTATACATGGGGGAACTTTACCTGCACCAAGTGCAAGTTGATAGCCCTGTGGAAGAGAAGGTCTGGCAGCTTTAAAAATACATAGAGGGATATATAGAGTACCAGACATCCATCTTGAATACTCACAGCTATATAGACCAACAAAGTGCTTCGCCAACCACCAACCACAACTAACCAACAATGGAGATTCTGACCCTCTTCCATATATAGGTGGTCTTCTTGGGAACATGTGACAGCCATGCACAAATGAAACCTGGCTGGTTTCATCCCCAGTGCCTGTTGCATCAGACCTCTCATGATGCATACTTGGCTGGTCTCATCCACTGTGCATGTTGCATCAGACCTCCCATGATGCACAGCTTGCCAAAGGCTGACTCATGCACCTGCCACTTGAACTGTAGTAACCCTGTTACCATTGCTCCAGTTCCTTTCAGTAGCCACATCTATGTCATTTTCCAAACCAGGGTGCAACATGGTCTTGACATATTGCTCTAGATATTGTGGGTCCTTTGGATAAATCAGTGGGTGGTCACTGCTATATCCTAGTGATAATAGATTTTGCAACCCAAGGTTATACCTTTATGGTACCCATGCCATTCGGCTGGCCCAGGAATTGATATTAGTCTTTCCCAAGTAGGGTTCCCCAAGGATGTAATTACAGATCAAGGAACTAACTTCATGAGTAGAGGTTTTTTTTAAATGTGGGAACTACTCAAAGTGAGACCTTTAAGAACAACTGTTTATCACCTTCAGGTAAACGGTTTGGTAGAAAGATTTAACAGGATCCTGGAGGAAATACTAAAATTGTTCATGGTAGATCATCCTTGTCAATGGCATAATCTTTTGTGACCTTTATTGTCCCGCAGGCCTCACTGAGGTTCCCACCCTTTGGGCTCTTTATGGGCAAAACCCCCAGGGTTCTTGGACATTGTTAAGGAAGGTCAAGAAGAAGAGAGGCCCCAGAGTAGGTCAATTCTGCCACAGATATTGAAAATGTGACAACATCTTAGAGACAGAGCCCAGATAATGCAAGCTAACTGGTGGACTATCCAAGAGAACCAAAAAGATTATTTTGATAGGAAGGTCAGACCTTGTGAATTTTTGGAAGGACAGTGGATTATGGTATTGTTATCTATGCTCAAGAATAAATTGTTTGCACAATGGCAAGGACCTTTTATGGCTAGCAGAAAAGTGGGGCCAGTAGATTATAAGATGGAAGTTTTGGGGGCTTTAACTCACAAATAAATCTTCCATGTCAACCTTCTAAAGGAGTGGAAGGAGAGAGAAGTGCTATGAGCACAGGTGCATGAAGAGGAAGAGGAAGCTCTACTAGGTCCCCATGTGGAAGCCCTGGACCCTGAAGGGCATCTTCCCATTTCATCTGCTCTCACTGTCAGACAACAAGAACAGGTGAAAGATCTTGAAGAGGAATTTAGAGATGTGTTTTCAAGCTGCCCCAGTTGCACTTGGCTAATAGAACATCCCATCCACACCAAACTGGGAGCCTTAGTTAGAGTTCTGGATAGGCCGTGGCTGTGGTGGCTACAGGAGGTGATAAATAAGGAGATGGAGGCCATGGTACAGTTAGGAGTAGTGGCCCATGGGGAAATAAGCCCATCTTGGTACTGAAACCTGATGGGATGATACATTTCTGCATTGACATTTGTAAACCAAATTCCTGCTAAGTGATTACAGTGAGTCCTGGGAAGACCATCTCAAACATATCCAACAGGTATTAGAGGCTTTGAGGCCAGCAGAACTTATGGCTGATAAAAAAAGTGCCATTGCTAGAAAAGAAGTCCATTACTTGAAGAGAGTAGGAGAAAGGCTTATTAAACTTCTACCGGATAAGGTCCATAGGATAGCTGCATGGCACCCACCTAGTACAAAAAAACAAGTGAAGCAATTTTGGGGATTAGCAGGGTATTATTGTAAGTTCATCCCAAACTTTGCTCACTTAGCAGGATCCTTAACGGACCTTACGTGGAAGAAAGGACTGTGGGTCATAAGGTGGGGTCCCTGGGAATAGGTAGCATTCAGTACCCTAAAGCAAAAGCTGTATAGCCATCCCTTCATCAGGGCCCCTGATTTTTCAAAACCTTTAATCCTCCAGACAGATGCATCAGATTGGGAGCTGTCCTGGCACAAGAGTGGGAGGATGCAGAACATCCTGTTTTGTTCCTCAGTAGAAAGTTATCCCCTGCAGAGAGATAGTATGCAGCTACTGAAAAAGAAGCCTTGGCTGCAAAATGGGCTGTCTAAGCATTGCACTATTATCTTTAGGGGGCAGTGTTTACCCTAGTAAAAGACCATGTCTCTCTACAATGGCTGTCCTCCATGAAAGATGCAAACCCTCGATTAACACGGTGGTATTTAGTGCTCCAGCCATATGCTTTTATGATACAACATTGAAAGGGCTCGCATCATGCTAATGCTGACTTCTTTTCCTGGCAGGGGCCCTGGCCAGTGGAGATGCCAACACTCCTCTTGGCTGGGGGGATCTGTGGCTGGGCAGAGGGAAAAGAGTATTGATTTATGGTTAGAAAGTGTGCAGAGTGTATGCAGGACTGCCTTTCACCATCTCCATACGTCTTTGGATCTGTAACTTGCTGCAGCCTTCAGGCATTCAGTGAACCAGATCAGAGACCAAATTCTCTTCAAAAGAAGGGTCTTTATTCTTCAGATGCAGAATTAACATAGTAACTATTTACATTGTAGAAAAGCCATTAGAACAAAGAAAAACTCCGTGCCAAGCCATGCCAAGCCCAGCAAGCCACTCAAGGAAAAAACTCCACCCCCAGGGTGTTACCTTTATAGACATTTTCTAAACAGCTCTAAACCCAGCCTTCTTCTGTGTGTCATGTGTCATGTGTCCCTGGTTCTCACCAAACTCTATGACCTAATCTGTTTACACTCTTTCTTCCATGTTCCCAGGCTCACTGACCTTGACTGTGTTCTATGTCTGTTGTTTACTTGTAACCCACCTGCAGGCTGAAACTTTCACAGTAGAAATTTTCTCAGATTTGTACATTTTCACTTTGACTACAAATCCCAACAAGGAGTTGGGGTGTTGGAGTGATCAGGAGAGGGGAACAGGAAGAGAGACTTTCCCTGTGGCTGGAGATGGATGGGCCAGTGATCCCATGCAAAGGTTGGATGAGGGCAGAGGAGAAATGGATGGACAACAGGACTAGGAAAGGAAAACCTAGGGGAGTGGTTAGGAGAGTTATGGATAAGAGGAGAGGGTAAGGTGAGGCTGAGAGGAAAAGGACATGGTAAAGGTTACCAGGTAGAGGTGGTTGTAGAGAGGGAAAGAGATGGTGAGGTTTGCCCAAGGAAAGAAAGGTGAATGGCAGCCCTGCAGAGAGGAACAGGTTGCTCCAGGATGGTCACATGGCTGAACGAAGCTGAGAGACCCTTGATTGGAAGGGGTTCTCAGTGAGATACTTCATCTAGGAGGGACCCTGTCCAAAGGAGGGGGACTTGTCCCATGCCTTGGGACCCAACGGACAAGGACCCAACATTATGGAAAAGGCAGACTGGGAAACGGCAGAGAAGTATCAGCCTATCTTTTCTCGCTACCAAGAAGAACCTGAGAGACCTAGGGAATAGAGAAAAGAAAGTTGCCTCAAAGTGAGTCCAAGGCTTTAGTTGTTAAGGGCAGACACCAAGTTTTGTGTTAAATAAAACTGTTATTTGTTCGAAGCATCACAAAGTTTTATCTCAATGTCGACTTCTTCAGGCATGGATCTGGGGAGGAGGACCAAGACACTAAGCCCTGGAAATGGGAGTGTGGCTTCACAGACATAAATATTGTTCCCACAAGGTCTGGATTTTACAAATTATTTTAATCTTGAGTGCTATTTACCCACCATAACAGTGTTAAAGCAAGGCAGAGGTGACATACAGTATTCCTTTTTGATGGAAGGTAGTTGAGGGATAGTACTACAGTGTCATGGCAAAGGAAGAAGGAGAGAAAACAACAAATTGTTGTCATCAGTGTTAACTTCAGCTTCCCTTCTATGTGCCACCCTGCCCTGCAGTCCTAATCTCAGGAAGTCCAAAAAAGTAACTTTACAAAGGCCTGCAAACAATATATGGAGACTGGAACTTCAAAGCTATGTGATTGGTACTAGGTGACTCTAATGGGATTTATGTGCAAGAAATACTTCTTAGCATCTGACCTGTAAATATATCCTCTGCCTTCCATTAACCATTTTGGTACATTTACTGCAGGGTGAAAAATAGCTTTTTTGGTGACATGATTCAAAAGGAACTACCATTATTTTCTTCAAACAGATGCAGCCTTTTCTATTCATTTTTGCCTCAGCAGCAGCTATTTCTCTCCGATAACTGCAATTTACACTGACAACAATTTACAATTTACTCTTTCTGCCATATACAGTAATTCACTTGTCAACAATGGCCACATTTATAAAAAAAAATGAAGCATCTCTGTAAGGTTTGTTTCCAAGACTTGAGCACTGTATCTGTTTCAACGGAAAAGCCCTTTCTTTCTGCTCAACAGATTGCACAACTGATACAATAACTCCATGATGGCTGGGGGATTCTGGGAGCTGAAGTCCAAAAAAAAAAGTCACACTTTCAGGCTCTGGTAAAGCCCATGCAAAGTCTACTGTCAGTGATTTGAGAGTCATTATTTGACAAAGGGTGATCTGACTTCTAGAGCAGTGCAGAATGAAGAACTTGTGTTTTAAATGTTGTATTTTTTTTAGTTGTATTGTGCTTTCAAATGGTTGTGATCCACCTTCAATCCTGTGCTAGTAGAAAGATGAGATAATAAATAAATAAATAAATAAATAAATAAATAAATAAATAAAGCTTTTGTGGTTCTCAAGATGGCTGTTTGAGGCAGTGTAGTTACAGGGTCTTGGTATGAACTACATTAATTAAAATGACTTAAATTTAAAAATTCAAAAGAAGTTGGTGTTTAACTTTTGAAAGAAAGCTGGGGAGACCTCTTTAATTCTGTTAGAGCACTAGCTGGTGGGATCTGGGAGTGATGTAAAAAAAAAGTACATTTTCCAAACTCTAATTGCTTGTATTTATGTATCAGTACAAAATTACAATGTTTCCCATCATAGTTTGTCCGACATACATTACTTAATCCTATAAATGTTAAACTTAGCTGAGTGTTCACCAACCTCAGATGAACTTCTTGATAGTAAGAGCTATTTTACAATATCAGTCACTCTCCTGCTTCATTTCTTGAACCAAGCCCAAATCTCCCTATTGTCATTGATTCTGCTCTGCTTCCTACTTTGGCATTCCAATCTCCTTTGATTATAAAACAGTCTTGTTTTGTTATGTTGTTAATTTCTTCCTGGACTCTGTTATAGACTCAGTTTTTTCTTTCTCTGCCTTTGTCATTGGCACATATACTTGGATTATGGTGATGTTTATTGGCTTTCCCTGAAGCCTTATTGACATTATTCAGTCTGACTTTACATTATATCTTTTTACTGATTTTGCTATGTCTTTGCTTGCTATTAATGCTTTTCTGTTCTTTTTCTTTTTCTCATTTCCTGAGTAGAAGACTGTATAGTAATCTGACTCAAAATGTCCCATTCCTGTGTATTATAGTTCACTCACTCCAAGTACTGCTATGTTTATATATTCCATTTCCTTTTTAAACTATGTCTAGTTTTCCTTGACTCATGCTTCTTATATTCCATGTACTTATAACATGTGTAGCACAACTACTACTGTTTATTTTTAAATGTATATATTACATAGTTTCCCATCTTATTTAGTTCTTTTGGCACATCTCTATTTGTATTTGCCCTCTGTGTTCTGTCACTCTCTAGTTCTATGTTGGATCATCTCATTCCGGGGTTTTCTTTGTGAAAGGTTATCACAAGGAAGTTCACCTTCGTAACATGAAATAGCTATAGTGTCACTGCTATACTGTCAGAAAGATCCTCCATCAGTGTCACCCACCACTACTGCTGCTGCCCAGTAGTCGCCACCTTAGAATACACTCTAGATCCCCTTTTTTGCTATTCCCATCTTATTCATCCCTCTTGACATA
>CM034701.1:281775762-281790143 GCA_020142125.1 Phrynosoma platyrhinos
ATTATTATTATTACACATGTCAAAAAGGGTGAAAAAGTAAAGCAAAGAAAATGGTGATTACATTAGCAGTGACTATAATCTTTAATTTTCATTTGATAACTTTGCTTGATTTTAACCATCAAAAGCTAACAAACATACGCAAATGTCTTATTCAAATCTTCAAAGCCTGATTCCTCTCAGAATTCCTTTGTGAGCAAGAGCCAAAACAGTGTCACCAGCACCATTTTCCTACTCAGGCATCTAAAAAGGTCAGAAGAGGAACTGTGGCAGAAAGAGTAGTGGAGTTGGTGCTTCTTTTAGGTTTAGGTGCTCCCTGAATGGTAGAGTACTTACATTTGTCCATGGATAAGTTGACCTAAGTTTTTGGGGTCATTTTTTGACTCAGGGGGGATGCAGACCAGGCCGTCCAGGACTCCCTGGTCCGGAGCGCTGCGGGGCCATGGCAGCCGCACCGCAGTGCTCCTGCGGCGTCCCTGGAAGGAGCGCTAAATCAGCGCTCCTTCCTCAAGACAGCGAAAGTGCGCCCTAAACACGTAGGGTGCACTTTCGCTGTCTTTTCCGCCGCAGCGCATGCGATCGCTGCGGTGGGAGGTTGCCCTGGAAGCGCCGGCTGTGCGGAGGGCCGGCAGCTTCCAGGGCGACCTCTGGAAGAGGAAGGAGCGCCGCGCGTGCGGCTGCTTCTCCTCTTCCTGGGCTCGGAGATGACCCTTTTAGTCGTCTGCCGAGGCCCTCAAAGTTCTAGACTTATACATGAGTATATACAATAGGTTCTGGTCCCTTGACTCACTTTTTTTTAGGATTCCCTGTTGTGGCTTAAATATGGCCAAAAAAGAGAAATAGCCCTGCCTACAGAGGCAATCCCCCCCACAACATTATGACAAAATGTAGGCCTGTGACTCTAACATCATCATTTTTCTCTCTCCTATATGCTTTTTAACACTTTTACCTGATGAAGAAGTCAGTGGAGCTTCAAAAGCTTTCAACATGTATTTTATGCATTTGGGTTGTCCCAATAAAGGTATTGCTTTCTTGTAGATTTAGGATATTATTGTACTTTGCTGTATGGCCAACATGGCTATTCCTGGATATGTTTTCTATCTGTATGTGCATGGTAATGCCTCCATTAAAGTGAATGGGCCAATCCTTCCAATACTTTTCCAGGCAGTTCCTCATATATATATATATATATATATATAGAACTCTGTATTGATGAAATTCTGGTGGGAAAACTTAGAATGAAAATCAGTGGAATATTTGGCTTCAAAATGGTGGAATGGTCGTGAAAGGTGTGGGTTTTATTTCTCACTAACGCGTTTTCATGGAAGACACCACATTATGCTGTGTAAGATGGGTCCCATGAGAGTTGTGGGAATTAAGAATATTGGCTCTTTCCCAAATTCAGAGAAACATCAGCATCACTCCTTGTAATGGGTACATTTTTGCTTCCTCTTAATCTAACTTTGAAAATTGCAAAACTGACTCCATATTTTTCCTACTTGTGAATGGATTAGTGAAATCACTGTATGTTTATGTTGACACAAGAGGACAGGATGGAAGGTCTCCTGGTTGTTTGAACAGATGGAATAGCTGCCATTATATCTTGTTTGGCCACCTGGAAGGGAAAAAGGAATATGGACTGCATTTTTCTTTCCCAACAGTATGTATTTCTACTTCAGCAAAAGAATCCAGACCCTCTAAGATGGCTTCATTTCTTAGTCTAATATTCAATATGGCTTGGTAATGCGTCTTAAAAAAAAAAAAAAAAACTTCAGAAAGCCAGATGGCTGCTATTTTGGTACTGTTCATTAATGAGGAGTGCAAAATATGGACTTCAAGAAAGCAAACAAAATCCATTTGTGTCATTGTTGCCTAATGAACAGTAGAACCAAATAAATAAAAACATGCTATTAATCCAATATTTTCCCCCAAGAAGGTTTTAGTGGCTATAACATTGAGTGCATATGATATAAACAGGGATGGATGAAAAGCAGATGTAATTTCCACTCCTGACTGTAACTGAAAGCTTTTAAAGAACTATGTTCTTATTTCTACTCCAAAGATTCATTGGCAAAGAAATCCAGGAGATATTAAAGAAATATTGTCTAACCCAGCATTCACATTTCTTTTATGGTTGATTTCCTTTTATGCAGAAGGCCTTGAACAAATGCTGTTATTAATAATTGTGAAAAATATAACTGCATTGCAACACCACTGTTGACTTGAGAAACCACATGTGTGGTTTCATACATGGAATCTCAGTAGGATCCTTCATGGAATTTCAGATCCATTGGAATTTCAGATCCTCAGCTAGATCTTTTGCAGTTTACATAATGTCTATTGACTTTTTTTCAACTCCAGAGGTTTTCCATTAGTTTCAATAGACTTGGTATTTCCATGCATTCATCTTTCACAATCATGTAGGTGGAATTTATTTACATAAGGACTCTGGCAAGGAATTATTGGAACAGAGTAGAAAAGACTGAACACATGCAGTGAAGTACCCAGCAAAGACCATAAACAACTTTCCAGATAATGAAAATAGATTGTAATAAGAACTGGAAAATAAATTTGAAGTGCTGTTTATTCATCTCTAGCAGTATTCTTGACATTAATTACTGAATGTATTATTTTATTTTTAAAAAATCTTATCACTCTCACCCAAGTAAAGTGGAAAAAATTATGCTGGGGGAGTATTTCCAGCAGAAAAGCTGTGATGCAAATATACACTTAAACACATATTCATTTAGGGGGGTTGCAGACTGCAAGAAATAGTGCAAATTGACTCCACTTTTAGGGTTAGGGTTAGTGCTAGGGAATCATGGGAATTGTTTTTTTTTTCTGAGACATTGAGCTTTCTCTGCCAGAGAGCTCTGGTGCCACAATAAAATACAGTTCCCATGAGTCCCTAACCCGAACCCAAACCCTAAAAGTGGACTCAATTATCACTATTTCTGGCAGTCTGCAACCTCCCTTAGGGCCTTGGCAGATGGCTTATTAAGCCGTCCTCGAGACAGGGAAGAGGAGGGGCAGCCGCACGCTCTGCGCCCCTTCCTCCTCCTGAGGTTGCCCTCAGAGCCGCCGGCCCTCTGCATGGCTGGCACTCAAGGGGCAACCTCCCGCCACAGAGTCTGGACACGCTGTGGCGGATAAGTCAGCGAAAGTGCGCCTCACGCTTTTGAGGCACACTTTTGCTGACTTGTGAAAGGAGCGCTATTTTAGCGCTCCTTTCAGGGACGGGGAAGGAGCGCTGCAGGATTGAGGCATGGGAATGCCTCGATCCTGCGGCACAGCTTCCCAGGGCGGCCCCGTACCGCCAGTTTGCTTCCCCGCTTAGTTGGGAGACCGGCTCAAACATGCAGAAGTAAGCCATGGTAGAAGCAAGGGAAGAGAATTCCACTCTAGTGAACAGTTTAGGATTGTATGTTTGAACATGTTCTTACCTCAACTTCTACACAATGGAAAGGTAACTTGTATTCAAAACATCTATATAGGGTGACTTTGAATTTTACAATAAACAGTAGGATTGGAAATATCCCAAGGGGAACTTGTGTGACTCTCAAGGGGCAATGGCAGGCACAGATGTATTATAGGCAAGCAGATGTGAGAATTTATTTGCACATCTGTTATCTCCACTTGCTCTTAATTGCTGAAACCACTTCCTCTTAATTTTTTGATCTTCAGATCAAACTCCACAGATTTGTCTTTGAGTTTGGCCCAAATGCAATATTTTAATTTACAAATGGCAGCTGTATAGAAGCAGAATCATGGCCAAGACCATAGACAGGACAGAAGATGTCATTTCAGGACAACATCTATCAATGCTGTGGCTGAGGCAAGGAGACAAAACACCTTATGTCTAACCTGTAGCAAACGGAAACCTTCTATGCTCTGGTCAGGAAAGACAATTTGCCCCTCTGACCTCTGGGCTATATCTAGACAGCTTAAAAGCCAATGGCATTTTCTGCTGGCATTATCTCTTGTGAGGTCTGCAATAGTGGTGACTTTAGATGTGTCAGGGCCTTGTGACACATCCTTGCTAGGGTCTTGAGAACCCAAAACTAAGAGAAAAAGCTTGTACCCAGTGTTAGCCTGTGTAATTTAAATCTCATATCACCAACCTTGATAGCTGGCATGATTGCACTCTATAAATGAAAGGCAAAGAGAAGGCAATATCTTCTTGCAAAGAAGGTATGCATTTGAAGTTAAGGTTACCATATTTATTTCTTTATTAGTTTAATTTCATTTATATGCTGCATTTCTTCCAAGGTGGGACCCAAGGTGGCTTTCAGAAACAAAAAAGTTTTAAAAACAATTTTAAACCCCTGCTTTAAAACACATCTAATCTCTTCACTATTAACTTTAGAACAGGATTAGAACATCTTTCATTCTCCTGGTACTTGCAAGACATTTGGGAGTTGTAGTACTGCACAACTGGAGGGCACCTGCTTGGGAGAGACTGGATTAAAAGGTGATTTGTACTGATTTAGTATTAAATGTTTATTTGGAACTGCTATGGCAGTAAACTAAAATAGATATTTTGATTTCAGTCAGGTGCCTCTATTATGGTCAAGGTGCTGCATTGTTTTTATGATCATTGCATTTTGCTGTCTATTTCCCCAGTTTGCAGAGCCCCTTTAGAGTGAAAGAGCTAGGGTTTGCTAGGGTCTTCACTCTTTTGATTTATTGCCCTCCAAAAAACTGGAGTTTACACAGCTAGATAATTATTGAATTAATTAAAACAATGACTACCCTGCATTGTGGAAACTGTTGATTCACTCATCATTTTGAATCTTGCTCTTTAGTAAATTACTTATTCACAAAGGAACATAACTTCTTAACTCAGTTTACTCATGAGCCTTTGGTGAAGAAATATTTTAAAATCCTTTTAAAAGTCCATATGGATTATATCTACTGGATTATCCCAACTCCATTTCTAATGGCACTAAAATTGTAAAATAGATGACAAAGCAAGTCTTCTCTTTTTCAGAAACCATGGTGATTTTTCCTCAGCAAGACTTCTTGTTCCTATGTTTAACCCTCATGCACCTTATGGGATAAGCTAGTCTCCCAAAGTTTGTGTGTGTGTGTGCAGAATTCACACAGATGTACAATGTAGGCATTTTGTGGTCTAGTCACATGAACAGTTATAAGGAATTCCCCCAAATTTCAGCTAGGAAAAGACAAATTATTTTCATGTGTTTTTATAATGTGACAGAGCAAAAATGACATGCTCTGATTGTCATCAGGTTGTTCTTATTGGGGGGGGGGGATTGAAATTTCTTCCATTAGAGAACACTGGAAATATCACAGTGGTCAGAAGTGTACTTTTTGCTCTAATCAACAGTATATTAGAAGTCTCATGGGACCAGGAAGTACTATTTAACTCACAAAAATATAATGGTTTTTATTTTAATCCTGCTATGTGAAGGTTGACCATTCTGTCTGTAACAATGTTTTCTAGCAAAGCTAGAAAAGTAGGATTCCTCTGAATTTTTTTTAAAGATGCTCTGTTAGCTACCTTCCAGTCCTGCACCAAAGAGTGATGGGTTTGCATGTTTTTGGAACAAAGTTAACAGTTTTATCCTGATCATCATGTTAATTTTAATAGGGCTATTGTTTTATAATATAATTTTCATATTATTATGTACCACCCAGAAATGTCAATAGGGAAAGGACTATATAAAAATTTCCCAAATAACTGTGTTGAGTTGCTCAGGGAAAAAAGTCACTAGATGGCAGCACATTCCCAGAATTCAAGAATGGATTACATTTTGCTTATCTTACCTTGGAAAAAGGGGAAAGAAGGGAAGGGAAAGAGTCTTTTGGCAACTTTAAGACCAACAGATTTATTTTAGCCTGAGCTTTCATGTATTGCAAGCCACTTTCTCCAATGCATTGATGGAGTACCATATCCAAGCCTCAAGTATAAATGGAAGTTAATGTTTTATGAAAGTTATTTCTTTTCACTTGCCAGAAAATGCAGTGCATTCCCTCAAAGTGGTCAAAAGAGATCAAATTAATTATTTCTTATTCTTTAAAGGATGACAAATTTCATACCTTTAAACTATTAACTTTTGTTGTTATTTAAGTAAAGAATAAAGTCAAATACTTTCCCTCCGTTTGTAGTGAATTCAAAAGATCCCAACTAACTTTACAGACTTTTCAGTAGTACTCTGCTTAAGTTTAAATACCAGTGGAATTATTTGCTAAGCAGAGTTCTGTGTGGTTAGCACTGGGACAAAAGGAAGGCATACTTTGAAAATTTTGCAATCCCATACGAAACAGACTTTTAATATACTTCCAAGTGCTTCCGTTTTCAAAATATTTTATTGCAGATCACACATTTAATAGGCCCCATTTATGCATGCGGATTTCTTCCTGTAAAAATGAAACTATTTATCTATGCAATCATATTGCTGTTTACTTAAAAGTAACTCCCATTGTGTTTAGTGGGGTTTTCTTTCAGGTATATGTGCATAGGATTTAATAATACAGTACTCAGAAATCAATTTCATTGAGTTCAATTGTTTTTACTCCCAGGCAAGTAAGCATACTGCTGTTTGAATTGTCTGAAGTGCTGGTCAATGCTATTTGTACTGAAGTGCAGCTAAGAAGTGAGTATTTGCAATTCATTGTTTTATTAAAAGTATGGCTTTCTGAAGATCCTGAATAAAATCTCTATAAACAGGAAGAGATTTAACAACATTCCAAGCTGAGTATGGAAAAGTCTGTGATTTCAGACATGTGATTTTGATCCAGCTTAGAGAGTAATCTTGGTCTAATTATATTACATGTTAGCAGGTTCTTATTGATTTCAAAAGGAAGCTCTGTTTACTTACCTCAGTTGGCATTTTTCTCTAATTTCCCTAAGCTTACCTGCTGCCTTCAGGTGTGGTGGAGAAGGCTGCACTGAAAAGCCAGTCCACCTGGATTTATATATGGAGGTTAGATGGGATGGAAGCACCATGTTTCCCTGTATCCCAGACCCAAAAGAGAAGACCTAGTAAATAAATTGTTGAATGGTGAGTCAGTTAAATCCCACTGATGGAATAGATCTATTCTAATCAGGACTAACAGGATTTTGTCTGTCACCTGACAAAAGTGAATGTGTTGTCTTAGTCCTTCCACATATAAAAATGTTTTTCTTTTTCAAAGATACTATATTTAATCAGCACTGCAAAGATTTTATATCTGGGAAAACATATAAGTATAAGCAGTACTTCTCCATCCCTCCATAGCGTATCAGTTGTGACCAGAGATCTACAGCCAAGGAATTGGACTGAAATACCAATTACATATTTTGGACTGAAGAGATTCTGATAGCTTTGCTCCTTGAGGAGCTGGAATGTTCCATGTATAATACTAGCTTAGCCACTTTTACACTGTACAGTTATAGTACTATAATTCTAATTTAACTGCCATGGCAACATTGTGGGGAATTCTGTGATGTGCA
Source organism: Phrynosoma platyrhinos (assembly GCA_020142125.1). Classification (NCBI taxonomy): domain Eukaryota; kingdom Metazoa; phylum Chordata; class Lepidosauria; order Squamata; family Phrynosomatidae; genus Phrynosoma; species Phrynosoma platyrhinos. The sequence goes on from CM034701.1 coordinate 281,783,216, forward strand.
ATTTAGGGACGTACATTTAGAGTTCTTAGCCAGAGAGTTCTAGTGTCTCACCAGACTACAAACATGACGATTCCACAGGATACAGCCATATCACCTACATAATTGTAGGACTACAATTGTATTCTGTGAAAAATTGTGTACTGTGAAAGGGCCCTATGCCAAGCCACAACTACAGTCCAATAGAAGTAAAAATTGCAGCATGGACAGGAACTGGTTCATAAGCTTATATTTTTGTTTGCAATGTTTTCTGAATGATGCACTAACCCTCTCCTTGATATGCCTTCATCATTTACTGAATTAGTTCAACTAAATTTATTTTTAATTTTACTTTTTTGTTTTGGTCTATTCACTGCATGTTAGCTCACTAGACATTCAGGAGAACTCATCTAATAATGCTTAATATTTTACGGTTAATCCTACACATGAAACCATAACATTTTTTCAATGTTTTCTTAGCTTTTAATTCTGTACCCATTTCTCTGGAAGAAAACTCCACTGAACTCAGTAGGGATTTTGCTGTTGTTGTTGTTAACTGCCTTTGTGTTGGTCTTGACCCATGGTGACCCTATGGATGAGATATCTCCAGGCCCCGCTCTCCTCTACTGCTCTGCCCAGCTCCTGCAAACTCTTATTTGTGGTCTCCTTAATGAAGCCCACCCATCTAGCATGTGGCCCTCCTCTCTTTCTACTTCCCACCACCATTCCTAACATTATTGTATTTTCCAACAATTCATGCCTTTTCATGATATGTCCAAAGTATGAGTCTTGTCATCTTGGCCTCTAGGGATATTTCTAGCTTGATTTGCTCTAGGACCCACTTCTTTGTCCTTTTGGCTGTCTATGGGATTCTCAACACTCTTTTCCAGCACCCCATCTCAAATGCGTTGATTTTCCTCCTATTTTCTTTCTTGACTGTCCAGCTCTCACATCCATACATGGTAATAGGGAATATGATGGCTTGTATGATTATGACTTTTGTGCTGAGTTGTATGTCTTTGCATTTCTAGTTCTTTCATAGCCACCCTCCCCATTCTTAATCTTCTTCTGATTTCCTTGCTGCAGTCCCCTTTCCAATTAATGTTTGATCCCAGATATGAGAACTCTTTTACTATTTCTATTTCCTCATTGTCTAATTTGAATGTAGGGCTTACTTCTGAGTAAATATCTGTATGATTGCACTCATGTGCAAGGGCTATATCAAACATTATGTGCCAGATTTCTGCTTGTGCAAGGGAGTTTCTCATACCCTCAGTCACCGATACACCCCCACCTGATCTTCCCTCAAAGCTTCCCCAATACCTCAGAGTAGATGGAGGGGCGGGAGGAATTTGATCCAATAGCAATGGATTGAAACACATTACTGGATCACTGTTGTTGTTGTTATGGATCTTCAAGTCATTTCAAACTTAGGGCAACCCTAAAGAGAACTTAACATGGGGTCTTTTTGACAAGACTTGTTCAGATGGTTTGCCAGTGCCTTCCTCTAAGGCTGAGTCAGAGTGACTGTTTTCAAAGTCCAGTGGTTTTCCATGGTTCAACAGGGATTTAAACCTGCTCTCCTGGGGTCCTAATCTAACTCTCAAACCACTATACTACACTGTCTATACTATACACTGTCTCTCATCACTGAGTACCATCCTAATTTAATGGCAATCCTATGTTCATTTTTGTTAGAATAAGCTCTGGTGAAGTTTATTAGACATATTTCTGACACGCATGGGGTTAACCTGGTAAAGCATTTCCTTTTAAAAAATGGGTCTGATTGGTTTCACCAGTAGGAGTTGTTGTTAATTACTGACTTCCCTCACCTTCTCAAGAGGAGTTTTGCCCATTGTCCAGCCTTTACTGTTACTGACTCTAAGGAGTGCATGCAAAAATGACTTCCATCTGACCCTACAAAAGTGAAATACCCCACAAAGCTCTGCCCTGGGCAGCCACCTAGTGCCATCTACCCACTGTTATCTGACAGATTTCATATCCCTCCCACTCCATTCTCTTTTTCTGCAACCATACCTGGCTCACTTCCATACTGCCAAAAGGTAAATACCATATCATCATCATCATCATCATCATCATCACCACCACCACCACCATCATCATCATAATCACTGATGGTAATGTTCTGCTCAAACATTTGGAATTAATCTTTAACTAAATACTGTGAAGGCAAAAGAATTTCTATTCTTTGTTGCCAAGTTTCCTCATCAGTTTACCAGGGTTGCTCACCAAGACCATCTAGCTCATTATATTCTTCATGCTTAATTAAAAAATTGAAGAGAGATATACTACTAACGCACAAAAGCCTTCATGCTGCTATATAATTTTGTTCTTTCCTAGTCCAAATATTTCCTAAGAACTTTGCAAACAAGTAAATAATACAATTCATATGTGCATGGTGTCCCTCAGAAATGTTCTTCAAAAGAAGAAATGACATATTTATAGGCATGTATCTGTAAATTAGGAAATAATTTTCACTCTTTCCTTTACTAGTGCAGGGGACATGTTTCAGCCATCCTTTCTTATGTGGATCCCAATCAGACCTTAGTAAGTGACTTTTTGGACTGTAGCCCCCAGAATCCTCATCGCCACCTTTAATAGCTATGCTGGCTGGCTGGCTGGCTGGCTGGCTGGCTGGCTGGCTGGCAGCTTCTTAAGAGTTGTCAAAAAAAGGTCCACACCCTGGCCTTAAAAATATCAGTGTGTGCAGAGAGCATTGTCAGCAGGTGGCATTGTTACGGGTGCTCTGGATTTTATCCCAAACTTTAATGGAGCCACCCAAAGTGCTGAACCCTACCCACCAATAGGATTGGCACCTTGAATGGCTCATTTAAAGCTCAGGCTAAAATATGGAGTGGATCTAGCACCCCATTTATATGGAAGGCACCAGTCACTCTTGGTAGAGAGATAATTTAAGAAGCACCTGCTGACCACAAATACCTTGACCTAACTGTGGTCAGGAAATCACATAACCCAGTTCACAGTTGGCCCTATAGACAGAATGAAGTAGCAGATCTGTGGCATCATAAAGAGAGTTATTACTTATTTGCTTTGCTGTTTTGTAGTTTTATTGCAGGGGTGCTCAAAATACAGTTCTCTAGATGTTATTGGACTACAGTGCCTATTACTCATAGCTAGCATGGGCAATAATGATGGAGCTGCACTTCAATTACACCTGGAAGCTTGCACTTTGCCATTCTTGTTTTATTGGCACATATGAGAAGAAAGAGTTATGGAATGCTCTGATTCCTGTAGCGAAATAACTTGGCTGGCTTTGGGTACTGTGCAGCTAGGCTAGACTTGTGTGGGTGTGGGATGCCATCCTCTCTTCTAGCTCAGCTAGCAAAATGTCTTGGACCAGCCCTGGCTCAGTTGTTCCAACTGTGCTACAAGAAGCTGGTGCTGTTGTGATTGATAAGGACAGCCACATGCCAAACAATCCCTGGCCAGAGAACAAGATACCATTGCCAATGATAGTTCTGCAACTACTTCCACAATTCATGCTTTGAATTTGCCAGGAGTGGAAGACTTAGTGGACGAATGCCCTAATGTATATTTCACAGTTTTCAAGAGCTGTGTTAGAGACTGAGCACACACTTTGATGGGAAATCTCATATCAAAGATTGACATTAGGCCACTGTGCTTGTCATGCTGCTGAAATCAATGAATATAATCTCATTTCGTTAATTGTTGGCAAGCTGTTGATTTAACAGAATACAAGATTGGGGAAAAGTCTCTTTATCTGTTTTGAGCTAATTTGATTTGGGGGGAAAAAATCAAAATTCAGTCCCTTTTCTGAGGTTTTGAAAAGACACAAAGGTCTGATTTGACTGAAGTCTGTGCTTCAGACATGTAGTGCTAACTGAGCATAACTTCCAATGATATAGGTATTTTGAAATTTAACTTTTTGTTAGGAAAAGTATCCAGTTTTAACTTTCTTGAACACTTGTAGAATGTGCATGTGTGTTTGTGTGTGTAGATCTAGGCCCAGATTAATTATACTAAGAAGAGATCAATTGAGTAAAATCAGTTCTGACTAAATTAAGTCATTGGCCTAAATCTAATTGCTGGTCTAAACTAGAGTGACCCATTGAATAATTGCTGAATGGTAAGTCAACACTTGTGTAAATCTAATTAGTCCAATGGGCTGACTGGAGTTAGGACTTGCAATTAAATTAGTTCACTGATTTCTATAAGACTGCTCTAAACATGATTGTCTGGATTTGACTATTTTTAATATTATGAAAAATCCAGGGAAAAATAATAAAACTAAAAATCCTTATTGTTGCTCTTTCTCTGATGACCAAAAACTAAATCAAATCAAACAAAACCCTTGAAAGTACAGGCATCAATTTGTTAATAACCTCTTTTGCTACACAGATTTTTAATCTTACTGTTTCTTGTAGGATTCCTCTGCCGCCTACACGCAATTCATGGTAAAATATATTTTAACTGTCAGTTAAGATAAGTATTGAAATTAATAGAATAACAAGTCACTTGATTTATTTAAAAGGTAGCAAAAGTCTGATTGTAAGGATATCAGTGCCACTAATAATTAAACCACAAATATTGTTATATGTTGTTCCCTTTAATAAGAAGAATTTATATCTTTGGAACACAGATATGCTATGCTAAGATATTTATGATCTCACAAATGTTACTTTTAACTTATGACTACTTGGTATATGCTTGCTAATGGGAAATTATTCACACGAGAATCTAACAAGCACACAGACTTCACTCTTCTGAGGATTTGCCTCTTCTAGAAGCAATCACAAAAGTTATTTATACATCCTCAAATTGTTATCTATTATTGTTAATCTCCATTTATAGAATCATATAAAAATAATAAAAGGATTTGAACAGCCTTCCCTTGCCTGGATATTTTTTTGAACACTCATAAGAGAGCATGACCATTGAATTAGGAGTACTGGAAATTGTAGGCAAAATATTCTGGAGGGGAATAATAATAATTGTATTATTATAATTGTATCATAAACAATTGTATATTTAAGAATGTATAGGCCTGTATTGTCTATAAGCAACTAAGTATACTAAGGGGTGGAACAGATGGTCAAGAAGGAGTGGCCAGAGGCTGCTCCAACTGTGATCAGGCCTGGACCATAGTCACTTCACAGCATCATTTAAACACCATGCCCCCAAAGTGGCCAGAAGGCACTTCATTTGGTGCGTGTGTTCCAGGCCATAATTTACTGATGAGATATACTAAAAATGACAACACAGGATGTCAAGTTGATCATTGGAGATTGGAATGCAAAGGTTTGAAGTAAAGAAGAATAAAAAATGGTAGGCAGATTTGGAGTAGGAATGAAGCAGGTGATTGTCTGATAGATATTTGTGATGCCAATAGCCTATTTGTTGCAAACACATTTTTCATACAATCAGAGAAAAAGTTATACCAATGGACATCACCAAGCTACATAATTGGACATAAAAGATGGTGAAGCTCCATACTAGTGGCCAAGACTAGGCCAGGTGCTGATTGTGGCACAGATCATGAACTACTCATTTCAAAAATAAAAGTAAAACTCAAGAAGAGAACAAAACCAGTAATCATACCAAAATACAATTTAAACAACATTTCCACTGAATCCATTGACAATATAAGGAACAGATTTGCAGTACTAAGTATAATAGATCGTGAACCAGAAGAACTTTGATCTGAAGCTAGGAACATAATAAAGGACGAATGCATAAAGGCAGTTCTAGCAGACAAAAGGAAAGTGAAGAAACCATGGATGACAGATAAAACACTACAAGCAATAAAGAAGAGAAACAAAACAAAAAGGAGATAGGAATAAACTAAGAAACATGAACACAACAGTAAAATGGCTAATGCGCAAAGATAAGTAAAATTATTACAATAACAAATGTAGAGAAATAGAATGCAACAACAAAAAGGGAAGCACAAGAGACCTATTCCACAAGATTCGAGAAATCAAAGGAAAGTTCAAAGCAAGGACTGGGACACTCTACGACAATAAAAATAACACAATTCAAGACCAGGAAGGAATAAAAAGATGTTGGATGCAATATACAGAAGAAATATACAAAAGAGATGACAAAATAAAGTACACATGGAGAAAAGAGCCACATGAAGATGAACCCCAAATTCTAAAAACTGAGGTGGCAACTGCAGTAAAAGAAATGGCAAAGAACAAGACTCCAGGAATAGATAATATACCAACAGAACTGTTTCAATGCACACTGACAGAGTCAACTCTAGTGCTAAGAGATCAATCAGATATCCAGCTTAGATGGTTTTAAAAAAGCCATCAAGATGAATCTCTTCCAGCAGGCTTATCCAGAAGAGAGTTAGTTAGTTAGTTTCAGTCCTCCCCCATTAAGAGTCCTTTTCCTCTAATAGGCATCTCTGAAGGGTTAACTTGTCCCTGTTGTAAACTGGGGGGGGGGGGGTTCAATGCCTTTGTTTTAACGTTTTGTTTTGTTGTGTTCTTGTTTAAATGTTAGTTTTTAAATGACTCCAATTTAATTGTAATTTTAAGGGGGGTTATATAATTGTTATAAAATGTGGGCTGTACTTTTGAAGTAAGCCGCCTTGATAGCTTCGGCTAAAGGCGGGGTATAAATAAAATGTTATTATTTATTATTATTATTAACATATATCAACAGATATTGAAAACAAAATGATGGCCAACAGATTGGAATTGATCAATAAACATCCCCATCCACAAAAAAAGGAGACACAAGAGACTGCAGCAACTATAGGACCATAGTACTAATCTCCCATGCAAGCAAAATCATGCTTAAAATACTGTAACATAGACTCCAACCACACATGGAGAGAGAAATCTCAGAGGTCCAAGCAGGGTTCAGGAAAGGAAGAGGCACCAGGGAATACATTGCAAATATATGATGGCTAATGAAGCGTAGCAGGGAATTCCAAAAG
>CM034701.1:281790243-281804456 GCA_020142125.1 Phrynosoma platyrhinos
CTAATGAGGCTACTGTCAGAACAGAACACAGAGAAACAGAATGGTTCCTAATCTGTAAATGAGTCAGACAAGGCTGCATCCTATCACCCTATCTATTCAACTTATATGCAGAACATATTGTAAGGAAAGCAGGCTTGGACATGGAAGAGGGAGGAGTGAAAATAGGAGGAAGAAATATCAACAATCTGAGATATGCTGAAGACACTATAATACTAGCAGAAAACCTCACAGACCTGGAACAACTACTAAGGAAGATCAAAGAGGAAAGTGCAAAGGCAGGGAACATAAAGAAAACAAAAATAATGACCACAGGGAACTTACACATATTCAAACTAGAAAATGAGGAAATAGAAATGGTAAATAAGTTCTTATATCTGGGATCAAACATTGATTGGAATGAGGACTGCAGCCAGGACATCAGGAGAAGATTAAGAATGGGGAGGGCAGCTATGAAAGAACTAGAAAAGATCTTAAAATGCTAAGACATACAATTCGGCACAAAAGTCAGAATCATACAAGCCATCGTATTCCCTATTACCATGTATGGATGTGAGAGCTGGACAATCAAGAAAGAAGATAGGAGGAAAATCAATGCATTTGAGAGAATGTGGTGCTGGAGAAGAGTGCTGAGGATTCCATGGACAAATATGAGTTTACAGGAGCTGGACAGTGCCGTAGAGCACAGGAGGGATTTGAGATGTCTCATCCACAGGGTCACCATGGGTTGAGATAGATGTGAAGGCAGTTAACAAACTTTCTAGGCATGACACACACCTCCTAATCTGACAAAAATGTCATTCATTCATTAATGTTCTGCTCACCAGCAGAATGGACCTCCTTCTCCACATGCAGTTGATGCCTGGTAAAGTAGGTTGGGGAGAACACAAGTTAATTTTTAAAAGTGTAAAATCATTTTTAGAACTGCACAATAATGTTTCAAATGCAGCACAAACACTCTGTTAAAAAGACTTTGTGAATCCCATGAATTATTAAGTGCTTGTTTGCATAAAGGTCTTTGCCTAATGGCAAAAAAAGAGTGAAGAGGAGGCCAGCCTAGCCATCTGTGGAAGGAAATTCCACAGCCTGGAAGCAGCCATTAAGAAGCCAGTTGGGAGGAACAGTAGATTCTGGAGGGCCACACTTTCTTTATCATGACATTTATTTATTTATTTCATTTTTATGCCTCCCAGAAAAGAGACCCAAGGCAGCTCACCAGACAATTTTTTTAAAAAAAAAATTACAGTAAAAATTTAAAAACAGTTAAAATCATCAAATTAAAAACTACATAAAATTAGTATTAAAGACGTACAAAATATTAAAACATAACTAAAATAACCCTCCATACAAAACCATCCTGTCATGATTATTGCATTAAAAAGCATAGGAATACTTGGAAATGGGACATAAATCATGGCCAGTATCCTTTTCATGGTGTATGTTATGTAATTTGACATATACATAGCTTTGCAGCAGAGGCACTAAGAAACCCTGTTAGTGAATTGCAAAGATATGTAATCGGATACCTACAAGAGTGCCCCAGTGTGCATTAGTACTCCCTAGCTGGTGTCCCAATGCACAATGTTAACCAATGCACAACAGGACCAATGTACATTGGCCCCAATATGCATCGGCTCTGTTGTGCATTGGATCTCTGTGCTGACTCCTCTATCCAGCTTTTTAATGGATATGGACTTTAGAGAACTTATTGCTTCTAATTCCTGCAGACATGAGTCCAAGCTCTCAAAAGGATTCATATTTTTATCCAGGGGTAGGCAACCTTTCCCCTTTAAGGGCCGAGGGACTTCAGCTCCCAGAAGCCTCAGCCATGTTGGTCAATAGTCCCATGTTGGCCAATAGCTCCTGGGATTCTGGGAGCTGAAATCCCCCGGCCCTTAAAGGGGAAAGGTTGCCTACCCCTGTTTTTACCCATCACCAACTGAATACAAATCCAGAATATAAAGCAAGATAAGGATGTCCAGCCTCTTCTCCCCTGCACTTGCTGCTCTATCATTGGCCTCTTACTAAAGTAGTAGCACCAGTCTCCCCAAAGTCACTGTAGCACATAAGCCGGAAGTAACACTCTGGATACTCCACAGAAAACAAACGAGCTCCCTATGATTTCAGAGATTCATCCCAGTATCTTCTATATTGTTGGTAGGAATCCTAAGACACATATCTGTTTCCACACATTAATGTGTTAGAATTTTGGCACTGCAATGGACTTCTTGATTTACTTGTCTGTCTCTTTGTGTGGCATAGGAATAAAGTAGCTCCCTGTCAAGCTGAGGTACCAAAGAAATACTAATCTCTATGAGGCCATGACAATTCACCAGTTTGGGGCAATTCTTTAATGCATAGTTAATTCATCCATAGAGACCATCCCAGAAATTCAAATCTAGGAATGTTAATGTGCTCTCTTTTCTGTCTTTTTTTTGAATATTCACAAACATCTGTTTCATGATTGATTAAAAACTAGAGATTTTGCAACACATGGCAGCCAGTTAATAAACAGTTTGTTTATGTACTTAGGGCATTTTTAATAGAAAATCTGTTTGCTGAACATCTCAAAAGGCCTGGGCATTCATAAGCTACATGAGAATTGTCTATTTACAAAAACATAGAATTATTGGGCTGAAAGGAATCTGAAGGTCAGCTAGTCCATCTTGCCCTTAAGCAGTCTCCTGCTACAAATTTATTCACATTGTGATGTGCCTAAAACTGAAAGAAATCATGTGCTGCATGGCAAGAAATCCTGATACTAAAATTCCATTTCACTATCATCTATTGGAAACAGCTAAGCCTTCACTTGAAACAGTAACTATTTTTGCAAAAAAGTAACAATGTTTGTGGCTGTTTAGGCAGATAAGGAAGATTTTCCTTTGCATGTAAAGAAGTGGAAAACTCTCTCATAACACAAGACTCTAGGGTGTTTATCACACAGGGGGAAATTGGGAGTTTAAATGGTGATTATCCCGTGAAAACTGCACATTCACAATTAAGATTGAGATTTGTTTTTCACACATAGCACGATTAAAGAGTCATTATCCCAGGAATAACCTGGCAATAAACAGAAACATGGGATTCAGTATCCAGAATAAACAGAATAAACAGAATTCATGGGATTTCCCCGTGAATGTTTTGTTGCTGTTTATTGCTTGTTATTTCCAGGATAATGTCATGTCAAAATATTTATCACAATTGCATGATTTTCACAGGATATTCCCAGGATAATGGTGCTTTAATTGTGACATCGTGTGAGAACCTTAATTGCAAATTTGCAATTTTACCAGGATAATTACCATTTAAACTTCCAGTTGGACCTGTGTGATAAACCTCATAGTGTGCTTTGAAGGGCACACACTGAGCTCCATTGCCAATGAGTCTTCCTCATTTTTCCATGCTCTCCAATGGGGAAGGCAGCCACCTACGGATGGAAGGGGATACACAGGCAGAGTTAGCCCCTACTCCAAAGATGTGAATGCAAAAGTCACACTATGCATACAGAGCTATAGAGCAGGGAAACTGTGTTAACATACAAATGATATGAGGCCAAGACCCAAGATTTTCCATACCTGCCAAAAGAGGTGTTCAGACTCAGTATATCCTATAGCTTTCCTCCCATGTTATATACAGATATTAACCACTGCAACTGCTGAAAGCAAATGGCAGAAAGTATATTTCTAAATAGGTAGTTTAAAGAGATTTGTAGTTTTTGGGATGATGGTCTTCAGCATAATGGAAGAGCCAGTGGAAATGGTATTCAGGAATAAAAATAATAGCTCAGTCAGCAAGATAAATGGAAGGAAGGAATGAAGTTTAACATAAATGGAGCTCAAGAAAGAGCAAAGGGTCACACAAAGGGGAAATTTTATAGAGCATGTAATTCAAATCCCGTTATCGTAGCCCAAGGAAAACAATGAGGTGTCTTTATTAAACAGTGGGATGAGTAAATCAGAGCATACTCCACTTTGTTTATTTATCCCACTGCTAGATCTGTGATGAAATTTGAGTGGGAAAATGCAGACCTGGAATCATCGAAAGTAAAATCTGAAAGCACTCTGTCAGACGCATTTCCTTTCAGATGTTTATGTGGGCATGTACATGTTTATAGCAACCTCCAAAGCATGCAGAATGGAAGAAAGGCATGAAAAGAGATGCTGCTCAGTCAATATTTACTTGCAGAGGTTCAGAAACTCTTTTATACCAGAATGACCCCTGGAGGTTGAGCTATGTTACTTTTGGAGAGCCTGGATCTCTTGTTGATTATCCTTTGGTATTCCCAGCTAACTTAATAGCTTAGATATTTTTAATTATTCTGAAGGAGTTATTGATATCTGATTTAAGGAACCTGTTTCAGATCTGATGTCAGCATATAAAATTTGTTTGTTGGTTCAATTGGACCATAACCATTGACCTTTTTATATGTTGTGTTGTTGTGTATCTTCATGTTGTTTCCAACTTATGGTGACCTTATCATGGGTTTTCTTGGCAAAATTTGTTCAGAGAGGATTTTCCATTGCCTTCCCCTGAAGCTGAGAGCATGTGAACTGCCCAAGGTCATCCAGTGGGCTTCATGGCCAAGCTGAGAATTGAACACTGCTCTCCAGGGTCATAGTCCAGCACTCAAACCACTATGCCACACTGGCTTCTTTTTGATATATCAACACATTTTTTATATCCAAAATAGTGCAAAATTCTAGTAGTAGTTGTATATCAATACTCATAGACTATGAAAGACCAATTTTTAATCATGTCCATGGGTGAAATTTGAGAATTGTAACTAATCTGGATCATTCAGCTATGTTGCTGTTTCCAGGATTGTTCTATATTTTTCCACTTTTTGTACTTTCAGATTATGTGCTTCCCTCTTCTTTTCTTTGGCTGAGCATGCCTCTTGTGTCCTGCTGCCATGCTGATTCTATATCCCAGATGCTGGAAAAGTGAGAGTATAAGATTGTCTTGCCCATTACATGCATTTGCTTGTTTTCTCATTTATTATTTTGCATAGTTATTTTTGGTTTTGGAATTCATCAGAAGGAAAATAACAGTTTTGTTGTCTCAAGGGCTGGAAATTTATTTATCTTGAGATTAAAGCTGAGTTTCTTAGAATTCTTCAGCCCAATACAGACCTTTACTTAGATCCATTTCAGCAACATGCCTTTTACTTTGCTTCATTATGGTACATCTTTGCAGAACATGTATTATTACTTTTAATTGATAAAGAGCTTTATAGAACTTCCTGTGTTTTTCCTGTTAATAGGATTACAAGGACATATATAGTTAGCATGTTACTACAGTTCGAGCTAATAATAATAATAATAATAATAATAATAATAATAATAATAATAATATTTTTTTATTTATAACCCGCCCCTCTGCTCGGCAATCAGGGTGGCTTACAGCAAGTTAAAAAATACAACAATTAAAACATTCCAACTTCCCATGCCCTCCACCCCCACCCCAACCCTCCCACCCCTTAAAACTAAATTAAACTATTATATAATTAAAGAGTTTGCAAGTCATTCTTGCTATAGGGTAGTATAGGCTATAGACAATTTCACAGTTATAGCTCAATGATTTCCATTTAATTGTCCTAGTTACATCCTATGGAATCCATGGTTCATAGCATGGGGAGAGACAAGAACTACTTGGCAGAGAATTCAAAATTCCCCTCCCTAAACTACAAAATAAGCCAGCATAGTGTAGTGGTTTTAGTGTTGGACTCTGACTCTGGAGACCAGAGTTTGATTCCCCTCTAAGCCATTAAACCCACTGGGTGATCTTGGGCAAGTCGCATGGTCTCTGGCAAAGGCAATGGCAATGGCAATGGCAATGGCAAACTTCCTCTGAATAGGTGCACCTGAAAGTTGTCATAAGTTGGAAATGACTTGAAGGCACACAATAACAACAAAACTGAAATCCCCAGGATTCCAAAGTATGGACCCATAGCAGATAAACTGGAGTCATTGAGCTATAACTGTGGAATGTGAAAGGGCCCTAAAACTTGAGGGGTCCTATCCAATAGTGTCTATAGTGTCTATTCTGTCAGTGGAATAGAATACATCTCTGTTGAAACTGATTCCTGCTCCCTCCTGCACCCACTAAGCCCCACATAGGCTCTCTTGTGATAGCCCACAGAGGAGATTTTGGAGTGGGACAACAAAGAATAGGGAAGGGAAAGTCCCATTGCATGAGCAGAAATTCACTCACACAACACTGGATGTAGCCCTAGCAGATAGCTGAGGTAAATGTAATATTCTTAAGGAAATAGTCCTCCAGTTATCTGGGACTTCAGCTTGCAGAATTCTTGATTATTAGCCATGTTGTTATTTATTGTTGTTGTGTGCCTTTGAGTTGACTCTGTCTTATGGCAATCCTATCATGGGGTTTTCTTGACAAGATATCTTGGCAACATATATTAGAAGAAGTTTGCCATTCCCTTCCTTTAAGGCTGAGACAGTGGATTTCCACAGCTGAGCAGGGATTCAAATCCTGATCTCCTAGAGTCCTAGTCCAACACTTTAACCACTACAACATGCTGGGGCCCTTTCTGACTGTTGGTCATTCTGGCTGGGATTTCAAAAAACTAAAATCTAAAACAATTGGAGGACTAAGGGTTGAGCTACTGCTTCAAGGCTGTTGTCCTTTAAACATCTGTATTGAATTGAGCAGAACTTACGTCTAAGTGCACAGGCATTGAATTGTGCTACATGTCTTATCTGTGTCAATGGAAAAGAAATAAACATTTACTTATTGCTTCCATTCTTACCAGTGGGACTTGGGTTTAATGTTAGCTGGCTTGTGCCATTATTTTATAAGGTTTGTAAATGCACTATGGCATCTGGACATCTGAAGTGGCTTGAGGTCTGAGTGGTAAACTGATTGCATTGTATTTTCTTTACAAGCATATTTTTATTGTGTTCACAAACCTTCATAATGTGTGTGCAAAAGCAAATTTGAAATACTGGCAAACTATCCAATCCTGGTTGCCTTGCAAAAGGACTGGACCTTTCACCCTTTAACCTTTCAAGGTGAAGCATATTTGAAAGAGAGAGGCTGAACTAATTTTAAATAAAGCACCCTTTAGTACGAAGGGCATGAAAAAAGAAAAGGTTACCATTCAGCTCTGCCCTATTAATCAGATAATAATGGGTTTCTATTTCCTGGTTTTACCAAAAAGTTGTACACTGTGATCAAAATGCATATTGAATACAACCAACTGCATTGCATCCAGATTTTTCTCTGGTTCTAAGACTATAAAAACAGAGCGTTCATTAGAAAATTTATTAATAGCAATGCACCACAGTATTAGAGCACAAGAATGCTAGAATGATGAAAATATTAAATAAACATATATCAGAAATTGCTTGGGTTTCCTACACAAAGCTGTCACTATTGGGGAAGCAAGCATGGGCCTTGATTGCACTGAACTTCCATCAGAATATGCTATTCTGTTCTTAGCATAAAAAATAAAAATAAAAATTGGGGCGTGTAAAGTCAGTCCAAAATTTAGACATGAATTTGGCCATACACTTGGATGAATTGCATGGTGCAACATGCTCTCTAAAGGCTTCCTCAACAATGTACTTTTCAGTTGGTTTGAAAACTGATGTAATTTAAAGCCATGTTGACCTCCACCAGCTTTCATGTCATTTACATTTCTTTCTGAAAAGAGGTGATAGTATGTACTTACCTTCTGCAGCGGGAGGAATTTCTAAGGCTATCTCTACAAAGGCCAAATACATGTCCTGCCCTTGCTCTCATGACAATAAGTCCAAACGATGCAAGGTCCAATCCCCAGTTCTGGCCTGAACTGTCCTGACAATGTATGGCCAGTTCAGCACCAAACCCATGTTATACCACCCTTAAAACAGATTTTAAAACTTCACCTTTTGCTCCAGATCATCCCAGAAAATCTGGAGCCCTCCATAGCAATATTGGATGACTGCTTACAGTGGGTTCCACTGTGCTACACAATGCTGGCTCAAGTCAGAATATGGTCAGAATGAGGTGTCCAGTCATATGATTGGTGCTGGGCCCCTTATTTTTGGCCCCAGAAGGAGTGACTTGTGCTGTTGGCAGTGGTGGTAGGTAGCACAGCAGGAAAGATGTATGAACAGCTGCCCACTATCACTCCAGAGTGCCCAGTAACAGTGAGACTTGGGGGCAGTTTCAGGGCCACAGTACTCTGAGCTGCTCCTGGAGTATTATGACCTGTGCAGACATGGTATCAGTGGGCCATGGACTTACCTTACTTTTCAATGGGAAGACTGAGGAGCTTTAAAAAAAACAACATTCAACAACATTGTATGAAACTTCCTAGAAGTGTTTTTTTGATCCAGAGTATTGATGAAAATACAGGTGTACATGTGTGGGTTTATTTATTTATTTTAATGTGAACAGACACATACACATACAACTAGTGAGCATGAGCTTAAGAGTGATCTGAAAGATGACTGAATTCTCTACAGTGTTCCTTTTTGGAGCAGCTCATTTAACCCAGTGTTATCAATACCCATTTTTTGTTGTGGGGAATTAGAGTGTTCTTTAAAAACTCTACAGTGTAGTCCACTGAAATGTTATTCAGCTTCTGGGTGTGTTGGCTTTTTGTTGAGAAATGCAATGGTGGGATTATGATGTTGATTGTTGCAGCAGTGCAATTTGTTAAGGAACAGAAATTCATTGCAGAATGTGATGAAAAGCAAGAAAAAGTGAAAGGTATCAGGTGAATGGAGAAAGACAAATTTGAGATACTACATCTGCTCAGCAGGAAACGACAGGGAAGCAAACCTAGTGAAGATTTCCCAGAGACCAGTCAACCTATCTTGGTACATCTGGAGTCCAGGCTATCAGATCAACTCAAAATGGTAGACAGGTTCTCTGAAACTATCAAAACTTTTTTCATACACAAAGGATAACATCTGTACAGCTCAACATTAAAGTGGTGCAATTGGTTCTTTTTATATTGTAAAAAGTGCAGACCCTGCAACTGTACTGGTTTGGCAGGGACAGTCCTAATTAATCCTCTGTCATCCCATTGTCTCAGATGCTTTAAAAACAATCCAGTTTCTCTCTCCTCCTCTTACTTTCCCTGTTTACTTCAGTTGCTGCAAACTGACTTCAAACTACAAAAGTAGCTTGAGCTCAATTAAGTCAGCAGAAGGAAGTGCAAAATCATGTCCTTCCCAGTAGGCTTCAGGCAAAAGCAAACTGCTTCAGCCTTTCCTTATGTGTTCTTGATGACTGATAACTGTTGCCATCTTGACCACACTCTGAAGTTACTTGATAACACATATCCTAGTTTTCATCTGTAAAATATTTCAGGATATGAAAGTGACTGGTGCCAGTGTGAAAAGTTAAACACATAGTCCAAATGCTCCAGCCCCTTTCAAGCAAACAATTTTGTTTCCCTCTGCCAAAGATAATTTTGGCAGACTTATTTCTACTGTCTACAGACTACAAACTACAACTGCAATAAACTGCAAACTAAAATTAAGTATCCCTTCATCCTATTGCTTCCAAGATGAAGGGAAACTATTCTAAAACTGGGGACCCAAGTCTTGAGAAATTGTCAATATTGTGCTAAGGCTGGAAATGCAAAAATAAATGTCAATTAAATTCTTATTTAATATGTCTTTGCCACCCCCCCCCCTTTCTCCTTATCTTTTAGTCTTTCACTCCAAAACATTTGTTGGTGATCATGGTGCCTTTATGTTCTGAATTAATAAAGCCAAAATTCAAGTTCTGAAAAATTTTCTCCCAATGTTGGCAGGCTTCTAAATGTCATTGAATGTGACACTAAGGATCAAAACATGTGTCTTCATGCACAAGAAAAGTGCATCAGTATATTATAACAGAATGCTCCATGCACACGAATGATGTTCACAGACCACAATGCAGAATGGGGAAAAAATCCTGTGGATGTCCTTGCATGGGAATGCTACTATAAACCATAATTCCCAGGGGTAGTCTCCTATCAGAAACCACAGTTTGTCAATGGATACATGATGGCAACCTATGTTCCCTTCATCCCATCCTGTTTACATTCTCAGCATTCTTCCACATTATTGCAGAATGGGAGTTTCCATTAATGCAGAAATCTAGATCATTGAGATTATCAGTGCTACTAGCTGTGAGTGACAAGCCACAGTATGTAATCATTGCCCTTGACTTGTTTTGGTTGCTGTTAAAGGCCAGTAAAGGTGACCTATGATTATTATTTTTTTTTAAAAAAATACATCACCCAAATCATCCAAACAGTAAATACACCAAAGAAGAACAGTAATATTTAAATAGTAATAGGCTAGAAAATATTACTGTTCTTCTTTGGTGTATTTACTGTTTGGATGATTTGGGTGATGTTTTCCCAGACAACCTTTTGCTCTTTTTGGTTATATAGCCCTGCTTTATTTCCTGTAGCTGACAGAGGAGGCTACATATCACAGAGAGAAGTTGGGCTCAGTTTTTCAACCTGTTAACTCCAGGGTGGGAAATGTGTTGCCCTCCAGAGGTTACTGTAAATTCTAGTTTTCCTTACCTTTGTCTATGTAGCTGAAACTGATGAGAGTTGCAGTGCAACCACATCTGGTAGGTTCATATGTTCCCCCACTCCTGCTGCAGCAGTTGGGTGGGCATGGTGAACAGCAAGTTGCCAATTTGTCATCAGTGGATGGAAGGCAAGATTCTACTGCCAATAAAGAAATAGAGCACAGGAAAGGAATGCATTTCATTGTCATTATTTACACCTGTTAACTGTGCAGGTAAATAATAGCATTTTTTATTTAAATTTGCAAGGCTGAAACATATATCTGGGTTGTAGTAAGAGAAAAGCACATACACACACAGGTAACCAAACAAAGGTGCTAAGCATTATTGTAATGTTAGTGAAGCAGACTAAGAAAATTATCGCGTAAGGATATAAACTGGTTTACCTGAGCCAGCTTAAAATTAGAAGCAAGTGACATCCTGATATTATCAGACACATTTATGGAGAAGAGAAGGCTGAGAGGTGATATGATAGCCGTGTTTAAATATTTGAAGGGATGTCATATCGAGGAGGGAACAAGCTTGTTTTCTGCTGCTCCAGAGACTAGGACCCGAAACAATGGATGCAAGCTGCAAGAAAAGAGATTCCACCTCAACATTAGGAGGAACTTCCTGACAGTAAGGGCGGTTCGACAGTGGAACACACTCCCTCGGAGAGTAGTGGAGTCTCCTTCCTTGGAGGTCTTTAAGCAGAGGCTGGATGGCCATCTGTCAGGGATGCTTTGATTGGGAATTCCTGCATGGCAGGGGGTTGGACTGGATGGCCCTTGTGGTCTCTTCCAACTCTATGATTCTATGATTCTATGATTCTATGATTTAGTTGTCAAAATCACCACCTGGGTGCAGCCCAGGTCCATCGCTGCTCAGAGGGGTGCCCTGGTGGCCATTTTTTCAAGCCAGAAAACTCCCGGCTTCAAAAAGAGGTGTGAGGAGTGCCCCTTTGAGCGGTGATGGACTCAAGCTGCACCCAGGCGGTGATTTCAGTGGCTAAATGCATCTGATAATATCAGGATGCTGCCAGCTTCTAATTCTAAGATGGCTCAGGTAAGCTGGTTTATATCCTCATGTGATAATCTCCCAAAATGACAGTTCCTTTGTAACAGAAAAAATGGTCTTCCATTATTTACAGAAGCTGGCTATGTTCAGTATTCAGCAAGTCCCATACTGGTGCAGATGCTGCACTCATCAGCTAAACTTATTTCGTGGGTATCCCTTCCCTGAGGAAGCTACAAAGTGCAAGTTCTCAGTTCTGAACCCTCAAATGAGGAAATCTCTGCCCCTACAGAAGTTTGCCTTATCCACCTTTGATTTCATTTAGGCACCAAGCAGAAACATTTTTGTTCTCCCAGGCCCTTCAGAAATGTGTGTTTGAAATAGCTCTGTTGTAATACTTGTTTATGTCAGTTTCTCTGTAGCCTGCTGTTTTAATGTTGGTTTTAGTTTTAAAGTACTGTTATTGCTGCTTGACTCATTGCATTCTTTTTAATTAGTGTAAACAATTGACAGCCAGTGTGGTATTGTAATGTGCGCCTTGGACTACAAGACCAGTGTTCAAATCCCTGCTCAGGCATAAAAACTCATTTGGTAACACTGGGCAAGTCACACTTTTTCAGCCTGAGAGGAAGGCAAAGTCAACCCATTCTTGTGATTGGCTCGCCTTAGGGTCCCCATAAGTCAGAAATGACTTGAAGGCACACAATAACAAACAAAACTGCTGACAAAACTTTTTTTAGATGGTAGATGTGGTATAATCTCTCCCTTTAATATGAGTTAATGAATAAATGAATGAATGACTAAAATATCTGGGTAGAAGGAGTTACAAGACTGTGAGGTAGAATTCAGAGACACAGAAGTGTTGGTTTGGAATATCAATATGCAAAGGGATCTTGTAGTACCTTTGAGACTAACTGTGCAAAGGAAGTTGTAGCATAACCTTTCATAGACTTGGTCTACTTCCTCAGATGCAAGGTTGCGAGGTGTCAACAAAGAACATATCTTTTACAGATAACATTAAAATGGATGATATCCTTGGTTAATATTGGAGACTCACTAAGCATAGAAGAATAGGTGACTTCACTACTAAGCTTGGAATAAATGATTAAGATTTTTATAGGCCAGGTCCAACATACTGAATTGTACCTGGATTCTCTAGAAGGCCAGACACAAGAACATATGGTGAAGAAGCTTACACTGGACTATGAGGATCCATGCATGCATTTTCTGTGGCAGAAAGCATATTTTTGAATGCTGGAAATTTTCTGGACAGCAACAGTATTTAGTTACCATGGAGGAAGGATATAAACTCCAAGAGCTCATCATCCCAGTACCATGTCTCTTCAAATAGAGAATGTCTTGGACCTATTTTCCCCACATGACAAATGCATAAGCAAAACATCATCAGGAAATCAATGGGATCTTGTGTGTGTCAGTCACTAGACTGTGGAAAGATTAATTTACTAAATCACAAGCAATTTAGTAATACTTTTTGCTGTTCTGCTATATCAATTTCTAGTTAAGAACTAAATTGCTTTACAGTACCATAAAAAACTTTGTAGATTTACTAAACATCCACTTCTGTTGTAATGAAAATTCACTGCTAGTATAAGTAGTAATGCTACTTTCTTAATAGGAAATCTACTGTCCCAGCAGTCACCAAGATCCTAGCTTGTTAATAATTTGATTTTTGTTTCCTTGTCTGGGGATTTTTAAAGGTGCACCCATAAATTCAGCATCCCACTAGAGGTATGCTTTAAATAATTCAGGATGTTCATTGCATGTTGTTGTTGTTAACTGCTCTCAAGTTGATCTCGACTCATGACGGCCTTATGAATGAGACGTCTCCAAGACCCTCTGTCCTTCACTGTTCTGCTTAATTCCTGCAACTCCTTAATACCTGTGACCTCCTTAATACAGTCCATCCATCTGGCATGTGGCCTTCCTCACTTCCTACTTCCTTCCACCTTTCTCAGCATTATTGTTTTTTCCAAAGAGTCCTCCCTTCTCATGATGTGTCCAAAGTGTGACAGCCTTAGTCTGGTCATCTTGGCTTCCAGGGAGGTTTCTGGCTTGATCTCCTCTAGGCCCCACTTGCTTATCCTTTTGGCTGGCCATGGGATCCTCAGCACTATTCTCCATCACCACATCTCAAATGCATTTATTTTCTTCCTCTCATCTTTCTTAATTGTCCAGCTCTCACATCCATACATGGTAATAGGGAATACAATGGCTTGTATGATTCTAACTTTTGTGCTGAATTTGCATTTTAGAATCTTTTCTAGTTCTTTCATAACTCACCCCCATTATTAGTCTTCTTCTGATTGCCTGACTGCAGTCACCATTTCTATCAATGTTTGATCTCAGGTATGGGAATTCTTTTGCTATTTCTATTTCTTCATTGCCTAGGTTGAACTTGTGAAGGTCTTCAGTGGTCATTATTTCTGTTTTCTTTATGTTCAGCATTAAGCCTGCCTTTGCACTTTCTTCTTTAATCTTCCTTAGTAGGTGTTCCAGGTCTGTGAGGTTTTCTGCTAGTACTCTGGTGTCATCTGCATATCTTAGATTGTTGATATTCCTTCCTCCTAGTTTCACTCCTCCTTCTTCTGTGTCCAAGCCAGCTTTTGTTATAATATGTTTTGCATACAAGTTGAACAGATAGGGTGAAAGGATAC
>CM034701.1:281804556-281825477 GCA_020142125.1 Phrynosoma platyrhinos
CATCATTTTGTTTTCCATATCTGTTGTTATATGTTGGTTAGCACTAGAGTTGACACTGCATGACATGTACCATATACTACTGTTTAGGGGATAGAAATTGGGAAGAAATTTGTTCAATTCACATTTAATCCAACCTTATCTTGCTTACACTTTCCAAAGCAATATGAAAAGTGAAACAGAACTCAACATCAACATTTGCACTTTTTCTAAATTTTGCAATACATAGAATAAAAAATGCCTGTTTAGAAAAAGTGTCCACCAAAATTCATGAATCAGTGAAAATATATGAAAATACATTATAATATTTGAACATACTTGTTAAAATGTGTAAGGTGAATATACAAAAATGTATTGATTAGGGGAATTGTCCACAGTAAATATAAGATTTTCATGCAGCTTTTCTTTTTTTTTTAAAAAAAGCAAACTGATGTGGAAATGAAATGAAATGCCTCTAAAGTTAAAAAAAAATGGGAAACTGAAATTTTTATATTTATCAATTCATATTCATGGGCAGGAACTGCTGAAGAAAAAACAGCACTAGCTGGGTGAAATAAATACTTTTGTTAAGCACAGTTATAGTTGGTTATCATGAAAACATACACCTTGGAACATAATAGGAAATACAAGTGATGTGCAAGTCAGAAACAAGGTTTGGCAAAAATGAAAAACTGATTTGTTTTTTTAAAAAATTCTAATCCATCTGACATGTTTGCCAGCCCAATCCAGAAAGCACTAACACCTCTCCTTGAACTTTTGCTAGTTATTAGTTGTTAGGGAAGCAAATTGCCTAGATGATCTGCATTTAGTGACAGAGGAAAAAACACATATATTTCATGATCAAAGATAATCAGCATACATCTGGTTATTATTTGTAAGGACTTAACTGTAAGTTTTTAATGATTAATTTATCTGGCATCTAATGCCTTAATAGATCACGAGAAACATCAAGGGAGGAATGTGGTAGTGCATTTTTAAAGTCTCTTTCTATGTCTCTGAATGATAATAGGCATGGAAGCTATCATTAGTCTTTTCTGGATGATGGCTCCTTTAGGAATCTCCTATGTATTACCTTTTAGAAGGAAGGTCAGGCAACCCCCACCCCCATCCCTTGGGAGTTCTCTGCTGGATACAACTAACACAGCCTTAAACTGTATGGAAATGGCTAAATTATCTTTGCGGAGACCTTGGTCTATGCCATCAATCAGGCCCTTCTGAACCAGTAAAACAGATAAGCATCCTGCTGGCAAGAGTGTTACTATCCATATGTTTGTCATGACTGTCAGTACCAATTCATCAGTAAAGAAAAAGTTATCTTACTTGCCTAAAGAAAACAAAATGTCTATCCACAAACAAAAGAACATAAGTGTATTTTAGTTTAAACAAGGGCTGTACTATCATAATAGAATTAACTCAAGGGGAGGAGCAGAAGTATTGGGTGGGAGGGCTGAAAACCATAGATCCAACACTGAAAGGTGAAATGCAAAAATTACAAGAAACAAAAAGACTAATGTGACAATCGAAACAAGATGCATGAGCCATAGATTGATTGTCTCCTATGTAATGGCCACTATGTATGTTCCATGTCAATAGAACAGTAACTTTATGTCAGACTTTGTTTCTGAATTGTAAAGTGGTTATCCAAAGTTCTGAATCTATTTGGGGAGAGATTATGTTTGCAGATTCATATCTCCACTAACATATGAACTGCCAGTTTTACTTACATATGCAGTGATGAAATATTGACATCTGAAGAGGATACAAGGATACAAAATACATTATGACTTTTAAACATCATTGTCTTCTCTTCATAGTTTAGCCTCAACAAGTTTGACTTTGAATTCTAGCCAACCTACTTAGATCAGTATTTCATTCAGACAACCAAACTGCCACAAGGTGAATTTTCTCTAATTCATGAGCTCTTTAAACATTCCTTTTATCACACTGAAAATGAAGATGTATTACAGAGTGTGTGTTGGAATATATGGTGAAATGACTTGCTTAGCTATTTATTTAATTTTATTCATATCTTACCTATCTCCTGAGATGGGATCCAAGCTAAAAAAGGAAAACATGGTTGTTTAAATCCATCTCTCACAGAACAATCAGAATTATTGTAGAAGAAAAAAGGACCCAGGCCTACACCGACATGCAAGTAGAACGTTTTTCTACTACTTTCCCTTTCTTTCTCTTTGCAGTCCTCTGTGTTTCCCCAAAATCTTGCTCAAGAGGGTAATGACCCCTATGAAGGGGAAGGTGGATTGCCTGTTCCCACTTTTGTCAACAAGCACTTTTCCATCTGTAGAAGAACCATTCTTGACCCTGGCTATATTAAATTTGTGGGGGATGACATAATAAAGTTTTAGCTTAGTGCTTCAGCAGCCTGGTATAAATTAAATGCTTACATTTTGTAGTTTTGGGAATTTTGGTTTTGCTGTTTCATTGGGCATCAGCAATGTGAACATCCAAAGAAAAAGCATTAAATAGATATAATGAATGGAAAGAGAGAAAGAGAGAAGTTAGGCCATCTTAACTTTGATTGTCAAAAATGTTGCCATTAAAATTCCATGATAATATTCTATGAAACCATTTTTTCTCCATTTGGCTTTGCTGATAATGAAGCACTTTGTTTGATGGGCAAGGTTGTTTTCCTATGTATTACAACCAATGGAATGTTATGTATACACAGATGGGTACAACAGAATTAAGAACAACTCCTATCACTGATTGGTTTTCACACAATTCATCCTTCCACTTTGCATATAATACAACGTGATGTATGTGCTTCAAAGAGAAACCCATACACATAGCACACAATCTGTGGTAACCTTTCTCCTCACAAAGGGGAATAAGATATATGAATTAGGTTTCTACAGTCTATGCAAGGCACCTACATTATATGCTAACATAAAATGTGATATAGGTGCACCATGTGGGATATGGTAAGTGAATTCATGCAGTGATTGTGATGGATGCTCACTCTTCTGTCATGCCAAGGTAGTTGCTGTCCAAGTAGGTGTCTAAACCAGACCTAAATAATTTGGCCAACTAGGAAGAATTTTTTTTTTTTACTATCCATCATGTATGAATGGATACATCATCTGTATCTATCTCTTTTAGGGCTGTAGAAAGATTTGTTCTCCAACAATGTCTTCCAAACACTTTTAGGAACTATAGAAAGTTGTTTTCTATGTAGTTTGGTGTTGTCAACAGTGAATGTCAAGTCACTGTTCTCCAGGATTTCAGGCATGATCCTTCCTTAGTCCTTTCAGGATATAATGGATATCAAACCTGTGATCTTCTGGCCAAGATCCATAAGTAGTGCTGGTGGAGTATAAAGCAATGTTAATTGCATTGGCCTTCCCAATCCCTTGGCTGAACAATGCAGCTTGATGGTGCTGGGGTGCAACATCACAGAAAATTAGTGGTGTCCAGAAGGTTGCACTTTGACATCCATAAAAAAGGGAAAAAAAGAGTCATAGTCCTTTCAGACATCCATATTTGTGCTGTACATGCTGCATGGGTGGTCTGGGAGGAGAAAAAAGTTATTCTTTCCCTCCAGCTGCTTAAATGCAACTGGACCAAGGAACCTCTCCATCTTGTTGGTCAGTAGCTGGACATAAACATGTGCTGCATGGTACTATACTGTGGTTGTGCTGGGATGGGGTGTGGGCTTGGACAAGGAGGTTGTAGATTTCCCCTTCTTCAAAGCCCATCTGTGAGAATAACTGAGGGTTACAATAGCATGTTTCACTAATAGGTTCTCAGCCTCTGTAGACAAAGTATGTATTCTGAGCTAACCCTAACCCTAACCCTTCCCCACTGCATTAATCCTCTCTGCTACCACTCCTTCACCTACAGACTTATTCTGGTTCCCTCTTCCTTTCAGTGCCAATGAAATTAGATGTTTGGTTCTTCAATACCCACTTAGGACCAAAATGCACTGCAGAAATAATCCAGTTAGAGACTGCCTTAACTGCCCTGGCTCAGTGCTAGGGAATTCTGGGAACTGTAGTTTATTGTGGCACCAGAGCTTTCTGACAGAGAAGGCTAAATGTCTCACAAAACTACTGTTCCCATAATTCCCTAGCACTGAGCCAGGGCAGTTAAAGCAGTCTCAAACTGGATTATTTCTGCAGTGTGTTTTGGACCTTAGTCACTCCCTCTGAAATGAAAACCAAAGAATGGACCTGTTCTCTCTAGAAAAATCATAACTTGTTTTTATTTGCAAAATGTCCAAAAAAATTTCTCCAAGATCCAGAGTTTGGTCTTCTATGAAGTTTAATTAGTATAAATAAGCAAC
The DNA here is from genome assembly GCA_020142125.1 of Phrynosoma platyrhinos. Taxonomy (NCBI): domain Eukaryota; kingdom Metazoa; phylum Chordata; class Lepidosauria; order Squamata; family Phrynosomatidae; genus Phrynosoma; species Phrynosoma platyrhinos. Next base: position 281,808,857 of record CM034701.1, read on the forward strand.
ATAACATTATAATCAGAAGCCAGCAATAAGACTGTTTTGTGGTTCTGTTGAAGAGTAGTATATTCATCTTGTCACATCAGTCACAATGATAGTTTTGATAAGCACAGTTTTTTTTGTTCCCAAAAATCCAGTGTATGGAATGGCTAGCATGCAACCCAAATCTGCAATTTTGAAAAAAGCGAGTGGGACAATGCTGTATATGGGCTTCATTGTGCACCTGTTTATGCCTTTCATTTGGTAATCACTGCATATAAATTTATACACCATGAAGAATTTTATTCATGTTCTCTGTGGTACGAAAATTGAAAGGAAAACACTAAAAATTAATTACCTTTTTAAAAAATGATTTTGGTTTATCACTTACACCAAGAGAACCTATTCACACATTGTAAAGCTTCTGTGAAATGCGGTCATGAAATATGAGTTAGCAGCATGGGGGTTGCGCTGCACAGTGTTCTTAGGATGTGGGAAGCAAATTAATAGCTTGACACTTCAATCAGCACCATCTTATGAGACTGAAACAGAGACTCTGGCCACTACAAGTAGTCCATTGCTCTTCAGTTGCTTAGAAAGAACCTTGGAGCTATGTGATCCTTGTCTAAATTCACTTGTTAAATTTCCATGCAAAAACCTACATACAGCTGTAACATTTAAATCAATAATGTCTCTATAGCTGTTTTTCATAGGCCAAGAAAGATGCAAAAATGTGGATAGTTTAAAAAGAGGAAGGAGTGGTTGGGAAAGGAGTGGGAGAAAGATTTTAGCTAATTTAGGTTTAATGCAAATAGGCAAACAAATACAAATAAGCCCTATCAGGGTTTTTTTTAATAATACCTGGCCATGTCCAATTTATGGAGACTGAACAGGGAATATTTCAAATTATGGAATGTTAAAGCTTCCATAAAATCTGGAAACAAGCTTCTTGAAGCAGAAAACAGAATATAGTTACTCATTACTCACCATGGAAACAAAATGCAGGAAATGCTTCTTCTAACTCCTCTGTTAAGCAGATTTGGTTTAAAGAGATTTAAGCATGCAAGTGACTAAAGATCTTTTGCTCTAAGAAACATAAAATAAACTATGCCCCAGATTGTCTAAAACTTGATTTTGTAGGCTGTTAGACCTTCCTTTTATTCACTTCCATAAATCAATTGGATTCTGAGTTAGTCCTACTTAAAGCAAAAAGGTAAAACAGACCCATTTAAATCAACTGGATGTTACTCCTAACTAACTTCATTAATTTTGTTGAGTTGGGTCCAGCTCAGGGACAGAGATCCTGATCAACAACTGCACAGGTGACATTCCAGTAGCCATTCTCAGCCATTCAAAGGGCTGTTTTGATGACCGTGCCATGTCATATGAGGTAGAACTATATGTGGTTATGAATCTGTTGCATTGCAGGTGAAGGAGAAATTGCTTGCATAGAGGGTACTGCAGCATAACCCAGAATTATGGTAGTGTGATGCTCCAAATTATGTCTCTGGAGGTATGGGTATAGGGAAACATAATTGGGTAGAAGGTGGCTGTGTTTAATTTGGACTCCTTGTTCTTCCAACAGTCAGTGAATAGGAAATTTACTATTTGGATTCTAGCTTCCAGAATACTTTAGCAAGCATGGATCCTCTTTCACATTCCCATCCCACACAGTTTAGTAAGATCACTTTACCAATAATAATAATAATAATAATAATAATAATAATAATAATAATAATAATAATAATAATAATAATAAGGTGGGAGCTTGACGATCAAGAAGTGAACAGGAGAGTCATCTTAACATAAACATCTTTCTACTTACAGTAGTTAGGATCCAAGACAGTGTTTCTGATTTCTATATATGTGCCTTGCTTTGGAATTGCGCATTTGCCCTGCAAATATTTAACTCTGCATACCAATTCACTGCTTTGCATGTTTTGTGGTTCTGTTTCCTTGTGTATCTGATTTATATTTATTTGCAAAACTAATAACAGAAGTATCAACAATTATGTGAAATTCTTTACCATGAAGATTTTCTTGATTTCTCTTCATAAAGGAGAAGTGACAATTGCTGATATAAACATATGGAACATATAGATTTTTCAAAAAAGAAATGTAAATTATCCATTCCTTTGCCAAATGTGGTTATGCTGTGCCATTTAAAATGTAATTCTTCATAATTATTATTCCTACATGTATCGATGCTAGCAGATCCTTTCTGCTTTTGAGCACATTAGCCTTGAGTTCCACTAGCAACCTGGGATCAATATATATTGATCCGATCCTTAATGACATTAATTTTGCTTGAGAAATTAGGGAGGTGAAAATGAGAATGTGAAGTTATTTGAAGGCAGTATGTTACAGCTTGTCTAGTTCTGTAGGAATCTGTGAATTAGATTGTTTCATTAGGAGGAGCTAATTAACATACAAACACAGGAGAGATAAAACTGTCTTCTTAAATTTGCATGTTACATACGTCTAAATAAATTTTAACAGGAAAAAGAAAAGGGAGAGAGTGGAACTTGAATTAACAGAGAAGCATAATTCTTCTTATGCAACAAGGTAAAAGAAGTAGCACTGGTATCTCCCATGTCACTGGGATGGTGAATCTGCTCTGGGGTTAGTCCAAACTTTAAAGGAGTTGTCTAGTGTGCTAGATGTATCTGAGGGGTTTAGAGCAGGGGTCAGCAAAGTTTTTGGGGGTGGGGCTGGTTCCGCTGTCCCCTGATCTTCGGCATGCCAAAGGGGGGGGGGAAATGGCGGTGGAGGCGTGTGCACACGTGCGTGTGCACACGTGCGTGTGCACTACTCCTGTGGTGCGCATACATATGCGAGCACGGGGCGCCATTTTGCTTTCCAAAATGGAGCCCGTGCTTGTGCACGCATGAGCACCATGGCAGGTGCCAATTTGGAAGGCAAAAAGGAAAGTTCTGGAACCAAATCCCAGCAGATACCAACTGTACTGCACACTGTGCTGCTTTCAAGCATTTTAGGGTGGGGGAATCAGTTATGAGCAAGTTGTATGGGAGGGAGACTATTTTATCAGAAATTTCTGCAGACTGTTTTCATTGAGAAGTTCCTTGAAGGTGGCCTTAAGATACTTGTAAGCTAAATATATTGAGACTTTTCATAATAAATCAATACATTATAACACTGAGAGATATACTGCTTTCACACATGGGTTCTATTGAATACTCTCTGGCTTTTGCATTTTCTCTTTTAGGCAGTAAATACATGCAGGCCAGACCTGATGATTCTTTTCCTAACTGTCACAAACCTAAAACTCCTCTTACAAATCTCTTAAAACTGATGTGGGTCCATGGCATGTTTGTGGGACTTTTTGTGTTGATTGTTTTGTTATGTTTTAAATAGATCTTGAAATCTACCAACCAGAGCCAGGGATAGGACTAACTATCTACTGTACCCCATGGGCAATATCCTGTCCTGGCCAGCATCTGAGGTATTACAGATTATGGACACTAACAGCCTGAGTGAGGGGAGAAGTTTTTTGTTGTTGCTGTTGTTAAATGGTCAAGGGTTTCCCCAGACTGGCCTAAAGTATGAGTTATCACAGTACAGTTCCTTGGTTTCTGCTCATTGTTATCATGTGCTTATTTACTGGTTTCATTGGAAATTTTCAGATGGGCAAAGGAACATAGGGCCTTTACAGACTGCCAGAAATAATGCAGCTTGAGGCCACTTTCACTGTCCTGGTTCAGTGCTAGGCAATCATGGGAATTGTATTTTTTTTTTCTGGGACATTGAGCCTTCTCTCTCAGAGAGCTCTGGTGCCATAATAAGCTACAGTTCCCATGCTTCCTTAGCATTGAGCCAGACAGTTAAAGTGGCCTCAAGCTGCATTATTTCTGGCAGTCTGTAAAGGCCATTAGTGGGATTTTCCTGTGAATGAAAAGTGGCTGGAAAAATCCTCTTTATTCATTGGATAATGACAGGATTATTGTGAGGTGACACAATATTGTCTGATAATCTCTGCACAATTGTGCAAAACTGACAGGAGCATCCCACTATGCTCCCATCACTTTTGCCCATCTGAAAATCTCCATTCTTTGTCAGAGCTTTTTGTAATTATTTCTTTGGTCTGCCATGGGACTTTACCAAAGATTTAAAACAAAAACAAAAACAGGGCATAGTTTGCTGAGATGGTCCTCTGGTCTAAAAGGCAATTTTTCTCTTCTCTGATTTTGTTTGTAAAGAGTTACAGACTTATTGTGTAAAAATGCCATTATAATAATGTATTATATAGCACTATAACTCTAAAGAAGGAAGGAGGGAAGGAGGGAAGAAGGGAAGGAGGGAAGGAGAAGGGAATCTATTGTCTTGGTATATCTCAGAATTCCATTCACAGCACTCAATACCCAAGGCAAAATAATTTTTTGCAAAATTATGAGGATGAGCTCCAAATTGGCAACAGCAGAACTCAAATTCCAGAAGAGGGAAACAAGTTGGGGGGGGGGGAGAAAGAGAAGAAGTTGAACAGGAAAGTGAATTAGAAATTGAAGGAGAGGGTGAGAAATTGTTGAATCAGGATTAAGAGTAAGAAATTGATTAATCTGGTTGTAAAATAAAAAAGATAGAAATATGGATTGTCAAATATTATCCTGAAATGTTCATGTCCTAAACACAATTCACAAGAAGAGACAATTATTCCATTATTTGGGGAAACAAAGATTAGATATCTGTTTGCAGGAAACAAGGTTGAAAGACACAAGATTCTTAAAAAATCAGAAATTGGGAGAGGTGTTTATCTCAGCCTCAAAAGAAAAAAAGAAGGAAGTTGTCCTATACATAAATAAATTATTTCCAGCTAAAGAAATATTTAACAACTGAGAATATCAATTTATAGTTATGGAAGTACAGATATAGGATAGAAAAAATATTAATTGGTATATATGTTCCCCCAGGAAACAAAAACAAGTATTTAAAAGAGATTAGAGAGAAAATTATAAAATCTGTTTGTAAAGAATGTATTATCATGAGGGACTGGAATGGAGTAATGGACCCCATCCTGGATAGAACAACAAAAAACTGAAGGAAAAATAATCAAGGTAAACTCCTAAATTTAGTCTGATTTAATGGAAAAACTATCTCTAGTTGATGTCTGGAGACATAAATATGGGGAAGAAAAAAACACTATACATTTTTCTCTTACTGCCATTTTTCTCTTACTGCCATCAGACGTGGTCAAGAATAGATATGCTCCTTCCCTCAATGTCCTTAGCAACTATCATTGAAATGAAGGAAATTGTTCCTAGAGTATATTCTGATCATTCCCCAATCCTCCTAAAAATAAGGTTAAAAAGGAATAAATTTAGTTGGAAATTAAAAGATTAATAATAATAATAATAATAATAAATTTTATTTATATACTGCCCATTGGTGACCCAATCTGGGCGGTTCACAACATTAAAATAATACAGCCTAAAACCAACGTATTTCCCACCCACCCCTTATAAAACTATTAAACCAGATTTAATTAAAACCAATTTTCCAACAAGTTTAAAATAAACTATAACAAAACAACAATAAAACCCCTGCAGCTTCCTACAAGGGAAGGGTTATGGAGGATCTGCTGAAGGGGAGGAGGGCCGAGGCCAGGATATTTAGTCCAGGAAGGCCTGCTGGAAGGGATCCGTCTTGACAGCCCTTTTAAAGCTGTCTAAAGATGTTAATTGATGGATCTCATCTGGCAGGCCATTCCAGAGCCTGGAGGTGACAACAGAAAAAGCCCTCTGGGAGATAGCCGAGAGCCTCGATTTTTGAGGCTTCAGCAAGTTCCTCCCAGAGGACCGGAGAGCGCGGGGAGGATTGTATGGGAGGAGGTGGTCTCTGAGATAGCTTGGACCCAAGCCATTTAGGGCTTTAAAGGTGATAACCAACACCTTGTATTGGGCCCGGAAGACCTCAAAACCGGAGTGATGTGGTCCCTCCTAGATGTTCCGAATACAAGCCTGGCTGCCATGTTTTGGACCAACTGTAGCTTCCGAACCAAGCACAAGGGTAGCCCCATGTAGAACGCATTACAGAAATCAAGGCGTGAGGTTACCAGCATGTGTACCACAGTCTCAAGATCCCTTACTTCCAGAAAAGGGCGTAGCTGGCGTATTAGCCGAAACTGATAGCAGGCGCTCCTGACCGTCGCATTTACCTAATTTGTCATCAGGAACGACGAGTCAAGGAGCACCCTCAGACTGCGAACACAGTCACTGGTGGAGAGTGTGACCCCATCCAGGACTGGAGGTTGCAACCTAATTCTTGGTTTCGGGACCGCTACCGTGAGCACCTCCGTCTTGTCCGGATTCAGTTTCAATCTGTTTTTCCTCATCCAGCCCATTACCGCCTGAAGACATTCACTGAGAGAGGAGACACCATCAGAATTTGAGGCTGACCAACGAGACACAGAGAAATAGATTTGGGTGTCATCAGCGTACTGATAACACCCAGCACCATAACTCCGTATAATCTCACCCAGTGGCTTCATATAGATGTTAAACAACATCAGAGACAAAATAACCCCCTGAGGGACCCCACAAGTGAGTTCCCTCTTACTGGAGCTACTGTCCCTGAGCAGCACCCTCTGGGACCTGCCCGAGAGGAAGGACTGGAACCAATGCAATGCAGTGCCCCCAATACCTAACTTCCTCAGGCAGTCCAAGAGGATGGAGTGTATTGATTTGATATTGTATCAAAAGCTGCTGAGAGGTCTAGGAGCATCAGCAGGGTCACACTATCCCTGTTGATGCTCAGACGCAGATTGTTGGTCAAGGCAACCATGGCAGTCTCAACTCCAAAGCCTGTCCTTAAGCCTGTTTGAAATGGGTCTAGATAATCAGTTTCATCCAAGACAGCTTGGAGTTGAAGAGCAACCGCCCTCTCAATCACTTTGCTCAAGAATGGTAATAAAGAGACTGGCCTATAAATATTCATATCCAGGGGGTCCAGGGAAGGTTTTTTCAGAAGCGGCCTAACAGTCGCTTCCTTCAAACATGATGGAACATATCCTTCCCTGAATGATGCATTGATGATATCCATGAGGAATCTCCTCAATGCATCCCCCCCCCCCCGGATGGCCTGCTATGATGGACAAGGTTGAGAGTGTAAGTTGTTTTCCTCAGCTTACCAAGCAGCTTGTCCACATCCTCGGTACTCACAGATTGGAGCTGATCCAGAATAACTTCATCGATGGAGTCGCTGGACACCTTGCCTATAGATTCTGTTCCAATAGTAGCATCTAAGTTGGCTCTTATCTGAGAGATTTTATCTGCAAATAAGTCATTAAACACGTCACAGCAGGCCGTCGTTGGGTTAAGCAAGGGATTTGGTGCAGGGGGTGCTTGCGTCAGCTCCCTCACCACCCTAAACAGCTCTGCTGGACAGGACTCTGCAGATGCAATACATGCAGGGGAGAAAGCTCTCTTCGCTGCACATATTGCCTCCCAATAGGAACAAAGAAAGATTATCTGTTAACAGATGGAAAAGTGATAGAGAAAGTCACTTTAATCATCTTTTTCAAGGAGAATATGGGGAATGACAGTAAAATGGATATAGTATGGAATACAGTTAAGACAGTAATTAGAGGTGTTCTAATGCAACAGGAGCTAGAAATAAAAAGAAAAAGAGAACAAAAATAAAACTGATTACAGATGAAATTGATAATGTGAATTGGGAACTAATGAAGGGAATTATAGGAGAAATTAATTTAGGAGAGAAAATGTGGATTTGGATTGATTCAATCTACAAAGAGCAGGAGGCATAACTACTGGTAAATTGAGAAAAAAACCAAACCTTTTAAAATTACAAAAGGGATGAGACAAAGTTGTCCCCTATCTCCCTTATTATTCCTAATGGAGATAGAGATCTTGAATAGAAAAATAATAGAAGATACACAAATTCATGGGTTAAAAATTCACGGGTTTACTTATAAATTTAAATCCTTTGTGGGTGATATAGTAATTTTTTAGATGACCCAAAAAACTTATAGAAGTACTTATAGAAGTACTGGAAAACTTATAGAAGTACTGGAAAATTTTGGTGAAGTGGCAGGCTTCAAAGTGAACAGAGATAAAACCATAATGATAACAGAGATAAAATTGTAATGATAACCAAGAATCTATCTAAAGACAAAAAAAAAAAAAAAAAAAACCAGAATTGACATGAATATCAGGATTTCAGGAAACTGAGGGCCGATGCACATGGCCCGTAAGGGGTGGCTCTGGGCCACCTCTGGGAGCAGTGGTTTGGGACCACGGCAAAACGCCGCTCCTTTTGGGGGTGGCAAAATTCTGCCCTTAGAGCCACCACATAATCCCATTCATAGTACTGAATTTACCCACAGCTAAAAAACTAGTTTGGATACAAACATTATACAGTCAGATCATAGTTCAAAAGGTGGAGGGGGTGAGGCTATTATTTACTTAGCTTCAAATTTCCTTATTTCATATTGACACTTCATAGCATCATAGAATCATAGAGTTGGAAATGACCACAAGGGTCATCCAGTCCAACCCCCCTGCCACGCAGGAACTCACAAGCAAAGCATTCTGACAGATAGCCATCCAGCCATGGTTTAAAAATCTCCAAAGAAGGAAACTCCACCACACTCTAAGGGAGAATACTCCATTGTTGAGCAGCTCTTACCATCAGGAAGTTCTTTCTAATGTTGAGGTGGAATCTCTTTTCCTCTAGTTTGCATCCATTGCGCCAGGTTCTATTGTCTAGAGCTACAGAAGACAAACTTGCACCATCTTCACTATGACACCCCTTCAAATATTTAAACATAATCATCATATCACCTCTTAACCATCTCTTCTCCAGGCCAAACATATACAGCTCCCTAAGTCTCTCCTCATAAGGCATGGTTTCCAGACCCTTCACCATTTTAGTCGCCCTCCTCTGGACATTCTCCAGCTTCTCAATGCCCCTTTTTTATACTTCCTCTTAATCTCTGCAATAAGATTTGCTCTCCACATTTAAGGTACAGACCAATACTCCTTCATTTTTTTTTAAAAAACTAGCTTTCTATGATCAGGGCACGGGAGGTTGTAACTCTGGTTTCCATCCAGAAAATTAAATTCCTGGTACCACCTGCTAAAAGAAAGTAGCTTTGCTGGGAAAGAACTCTGATGGGAGTGGGAAGGGTGCAATCAATCACAACTTAATGGTGTAGCATGCAGCTTCTTTTTAAAGCTTAAAAGTAAGTGCTCCTTTCCTCTGAGCCCCAATGCAGATGGGAAGTGCAGTACAAGCAAGGGAGAATTAATTCTTATTTCCTCTACCACAATTCTGACAAATATCATCCTAAGAGAGTTAGAAAAAAAATAGGATAGCTTCCTACCCACCTCATCTTAAATTGGCAAATTAAATTGGGAAAAAAATCAAACACCAACAACCCTAATTTAAATTCCAAATTAAATTGGAAAAAAAAATATTTGCCAGGATTGTGGCCCTGAAAGTTTAGTCCACGAATGGACAAAGTACAGGCTTTCAGCTGTTGTTGGACATCATCTCCCATCAGCCCTTAGGATATTTAATGGTAAGGGATGGTGGGAGTAGCTGTTAAACCAAACTTTTACCCCCAACACCACTCTGAACCACAGCAGGCCAGGAAATGACCCCAGCAATCATTTTTTTTAAGAAACCCAAAATCAGAAGTGCCTGGATGCTCACTTCTATTTTTCATTTTTGAGTTTGTGGTGCTGTTTGTATGTGGATTGGGCTGGGCACCTTAGCTTTTTCATGTAAAGTCTGCCAGTCCAGGAGTGGGAAATCTTTTCCTCTTTTAAAAAAGAGTTTCAGCATGGGGCACTGGAAGGATAAGAACTTAAAATAAATTGTGAAGCTCTCCATAAATTTAAAGGGGAAAAATGAATTGAAAAATATGAAAAGGGAGGAAGCAAAACAATCAGATCCATCTTCACCTTCTCTTGACACCTTAGTTTTATAAATAATATATAAAAATAGATATGTATAGTACCTAGTATGAGATAGTGGGGTTGGGTGGGGAAACCCTGAAATTAAGTAAATAATAAGCTACCTTTTTAGAGTGAATTGCTTCTCTTTATTTGTATTCCCCTTTCTCTCTTTCATGTTTCAATAACATTCTTTCTATAACTGGTCTTTTGTTACACAATAAAAATAAAGGTTCATTCCAAGGGGGAGGAATTATTTCAGCAGTCCTGAGCAGACACAGGTTTAGTACAGTCCATTACCATGTTCTCATCCTACCAAAAAAGCAGGTGATCTATCATGACACATCACCAACTTTTCCAGCAGGAAAAGGGGGGGGGGAGGTGGAATCCCCACCTCATATGTGAAGGTTATCTTCTGATCAAAGCTTTGGCCTGTATAATAAAACATGGCATGGTAGATGGAGAGAGGAGGAACAGAGTGTGAGGAAAGGGGGAGAAGAGGAATGGGAAGACAGATGTTGATCAGTAGCATTTCCCAGTACACTCAGTCATCTTTTCATTTTATCTATTCTGTTGCAGACAACAGGGACTGATTGCTATTGTTTTACTGAATAGTGATTCTCCCCTCTTCTTCCCCAAAAGGGATCCTAGCAAAAGTCTACTTAGTAAATATTGACACCTGTAAACCAAGCTGCCTGGTGCCTTTGGCTCTTCGTTTCTCTTCCCATCTGTTGCTTGCAAATTTTAAGTAAACTATTGCTCTCTTTTCATTGAACACTGTTTTCAATAAAGAAAAAGAAAAAACCCACACAGGAGCTAATCCAAGAGCCACATGGCTGTGGAGAGAAGTCTTGTAGGGATTGAAGGGAATATCCTCTTGCAAATGTAAAATGCATATCCCACTGGCCACTTCTGCCTGCTCTTCTTTTCCTTAACAGAATGCCAGTGTAATCTGCTTAGCTACCCACTGGAGCTTTCTTCCATCGTCCCCCCTGAGATCACCCTGACCACGATCAAAGTCCAAGCACATTCCCAGCTAACTCTATTGTTCCCAAGAGTGGGATTAATGACTAATTATGTCAGGTCACTCATCCAGATGGCCTCTCAGATGTTCCTTTGTCATTGCCTGACCTTCCATATGCCCCTTTGACCTTGAGGTTTATTGCCATGGCAATGCGAAGCCTCAGTTTCCTTGTCGAGAGTGCCAAGAAGTGGCCAAAAAGGAGGGGATGGGGGATAATCTAGCCACACTTTGTATTCTGCTTCCATCTCACGCCTTGTTAAATCCAATGAATAGATAAAAAATGCTATCAGATCCCAGCTGAGCGATGACCATGGTCATGAGTCTATGTTACATGCTATGTTTTTTAAATTAGCAGGCAGCTTTGTACATGGAAACACGCATTTAATTTGAAGAACATCAATCGCCATAATGTGATCTTTTTATCTCATTAATGTTAAGCAAGGGTAATAGAATGGAATTACAAAATATCACTGTGAAAGGAATACAATTCAGAGAATTATAGATATCTCACACTAAAGCCCTGGAGATGTTTAGATAAGTCTACTTCTTCAGTTTCATAAATTAAAGATTCTTCATTTCCTTTTTCCTCAAGTTTAAATTCCAACCTAAGATGTTGATCTTACACTGAAGAAGGATTTTGAGGTGGTTAACACAATGGAGAAATGTCCTAAAATAAGCAAATAAGTAAGCAAATAGATACAGACAGAAAGTGACTCATGAACTACTCCATTGAATAAAAAAGGCCGACTATTTGCATGCAATGAATTATTTTTTTCCTTTTCCTTTTCAAAGGAAATATTGGATAAGACCCAAAACGATGCCAGGTGCAGTCAGGCAAATATTAACAAACTAATTATCCCATTTTGTCCACGTGATGCAACAAAATCAACAATCCACTAGTTTGTTCTTCAAATTTTGCTAAATCAGTTAAATAAACATTTACTGAAACTGTTACTCTACATTAGGGGTAGAAAATTGTGGACTGTGGATCACACACAGCCCTTAGTCCTCACTTTTGTGGCCCCTGAAGCACCCTACCAGTCCTCCAACACTTCCCTCGCCCATTTTTTAACTAAAATCCCCCATAATTTGGGGCAAATGTTTTCCCATAAACACCAAAATGTGTGAAAATACATGAAAACACTCCTATTCCATCCCCACAAGCACTCAGAAATGCATGCTACTCCCAAATATTTCCATTTGAGTCCCACTCAAAATAGCGATAAATAGTGATGAGGCATAGCTTCCTGTCACCATTTTGAGAGGGAATGTGCAGGAAATTGGAGGTATTTCAGCTTGGGTGCAGCCTGTGGGGGATCAGGTAGAAAACTGCCCCCTGATATAATTGCCTCCTATGGCCTACATAACAGTCTCCTTCCAGGATTTACACTATTGGCTTCTATTAATGATCTCCTCCCACCCCTCTTTGGACTATGATCTGACTGTATAATGTTTATATCCAAACTAGTTTTTTTGCCTGTGGGTAAATTCAGTTCTGTGAATTTGTACAGTGGGACTTTCCACACACACCCCTATGATGAACACATGATTGGCAGTTCCCATTCTGGCTCTTTGAAGCTAGATCAGGGAGGTAGTTAGAAACACTAGGGTCAAGCTCATGTACATAAAAATGATACAGGAAAAATCTGATTGACCAAGGGTCATCACACACACATGGTATTCTGAATGGGAAGTTTCCCCATACATACCATACCTTGAAAGAGCCCTGGTTGTACAGTGGCTAAATGCCATTACTGCAGCCACAAGGTTGTGAGTTCAATCCTGCAGGGCTCCAAGGTCCACACAGCCTTCCATCCTTTCATAAATCAGTAAAATTAGAACCCAGCTTGTTGGGGGCAATTGGCTTACACATTGTAAACCATTTAGGGAGTGCTAGTTCACTGATAAGTGGTAAAGAAATGTACTTGCTATTGCTATTGCTATACCTAAGTATGGACAGAAGACTATATATAATAACAGGCATGTAGATATATGGGTAGCCCTTGCTGGTTGGAGCCCAAAGAATGCAAAATTAAGTTGTATAGTTGCATCTTTCCTCCTAATTTTTAGGAGGAATTGTTCACAGCAGGAATTCCTGGGTTTGGAGGAAATAAAAATATTATTGGCATTGCTATGATCTCATGCATATACATTCCCTTTTCCTTTATGTAAAATGCTTACGGTAGTCATTTTAAAATACAGAGGCATGCAACATTTAGACTAACATGCAGCTCAACTGCATTCTATTGAACATACTGAGTTTTTCCTCCCATCGAATGTCTTCATATTCTTAGATTGGCTGCATAAATGGATGTAAATGCAGCATGCTTACATGCATGACATCAAAAGTCTGATTGTTATTCCCAATTAGATTAAGCTCAACAAAACTGATGTGACTGTCAAATTTATTACATTCTAGTTGATTCAGTAGGGCTGTGCTAGCTGAGATTAATGTTTGGATTTAGGCCAAGATAATGAACTGGTGACTTCAAGAGTAAGCTTAAGGGGACATTTTTTTTACCTAGTAAAGGTTTGATTGCAACACATGTTAGTACATACAACAAAAAGCCATGTCCTTCAGCAAATTGCTTCTGCTCAGATGGGAATTAACATTTTCATCATCAAAATTAATTTTGATTTTCTGGAAGATAAGATTAAACCTACTATTAATTCGAATAAGGCAGCCATACCAGGTAAATCCATGTCATGTCCTGAAATATAAATATATACATTAATAATAATAATAATAATAATAATAATAATAATAATAATAATAATAAATTTTTATTTATATCCGGCCTTTAGCTGAGGCTATCAAGGTGGCTTACAATTAAAATACAATCCCAAACAATTATAGTAGAACATACAACCCCCCTTAAAAACATATATACAATGGAGCATGAAGGTTAAAATCATATTAGCCATTGTATTCCCTATTACCATGTAAGGATGCAAGAGCTGGACAGTTAAGAAAGTGGATAGGAAGAAAATAAATTCATTTGAAATATGCTGCTGGAGAAGATTGCTGAGGACACCATGGATAGCAGAGAAGTCAAAGAAATGGGTGCTAGAACAGATCAAACCAGAAATCTCTCTGGAAGCCCAGATGACTATACTAAGGCTGTCCTACTTTGGCCACATCAGGAGAAAACAATAATGCAAGGAAAGGTGGAGGGAAGCAGAAACAGAGCAAGGCCACATGCTAGATGGATGAACTCTATAAAAGAGGTCATGGGTATGGATTTGCAGGAACTGAGCAGAGCAGTGGAGGACAGGGAGTCTTGGAGACATCTCATTTACAAGATTGCCATGGGTTGAGGTCAAATCAAGGGTGGATAACAACAGCAACAAAAGGCCATGTCAGGTAGAAGATTTTTTTATGAGAGAGCAGCAGATTGCTGTTCATTTTGTTATTCTTGACTCTACAGACATGAGGAGAGGTGCTTATGTGATTTTATGCTTGTGCCACAATGTCTTTGCTGGTTTTGTGTATTATCACTGTAACTTAGATGAAAAGTTTGGGGCTCTGCCTCATGTAGCAAAGTGGCCTAGGCTTTTTCTGCAATATCAAGAAACTGAAATTATTTAGCAGGTATGCCAGGAAGGAGGTGTAAAATTGGAAAACCAAGCATTAACAGTTTAAGATATGCTGATGACATCCAGTGACATCACTAGGTGGGTGTGGGCTGCAATGGGTGACACCCAGGAGGTGCCAGCTAACTTCTGAATCCTGTGGGACTCAGAAGGCTTCAGGGGAGCTGGCTGCTGCCTTCTGAGTCCTGCACAGCAACTGAGGTGGGGTGCACACTCGGCCCTCAGAAGGCAGCTGACCCTCCAAGGTCTTCCTATTCCTGCTTGGCAACCACCACATGGGATTTGGAAGACCTTGGGGGGGGGCAGCTGCTGCCTTCTGAGAGGGCTGAGCATGCCCACACTTCACTGTATTGTATCATTCTACTCATGGGTAGAATGGCATAGTAGCAGTAAGGTGGGGACATACCCTTGTGTCCCCGTCCCTGGAAGCCTCCCCAGAAGCCCTGCCACTCACACCAGATGACACCCCAGATGGGGACACCACTGGTGACACCATATTACTAGCAGAAAATAGCAAAGACTTGGAATGTCTGTTGATGAAACTTATAGAAAAATGTGCAAAAACAGGGTTACAGTTGAATATCAAACAATTTGCATATCTTTAAAAACAGTTAAAAGATTTTCTGTACCTTGGGTCAGTTATTAATCAAAATGAAGGCTGTAGTCAAATAATAAGAGCACTAAGAGTTGGAAGGGTAGCTATGAAGGACCCAGATAAGATCCTCAAGTGTCAAGATACATATGCATCACAATAATCTATAAACCATAATCAGATTTGACAACTTTTACAAAGGCCAGAATTTCTGATGTTTGCCAACTCTGTGCTCTATAATATATCATTCTCAGAGCCCAGCCACTACTAATAGTACCATTATTACTATTAGCATTACTTGTAGTACCATTGCTAGCAGCCAATGTTATCATTCCATACATAGCAGGCTTCTTCATGCAGCAGAAATTTCCATGAAGGGAACTGAGAAAAGGTAATGATAAGACAGTACGCAGCAATAGCAAATACTGCCATGTTTGAACTCTTTCTGGAAACAACAACAACAACACTCTGTCTGCTTTGTACTATTTTCAGAGCAATAACTTGCTAAACACATACTAATTTCAAAGCAACTATGAGCCTAAGCAGATGGTGCAAAGTGCCCTTTTCAAGGCCAGGAAGGGGAGGGGCAGCCTCACGCTGGGTGCCCCAACCCCTTCCCGAATACGTCATCGGAGCGTCCTCCGGCACACCTTCGGTGCAGTGGAAGAGGCGCCGAAGGTGTGCCGGAGGCCTTTTGCGCATACCTTTGGTGTCTTGTGGAAGGAGTGCTATTTTAGTGCTCCTTCCTGGGCCTGGGACGCTGCGGCTTGGGGCCGAGGAGTGCGGATACCTCGGCCCCGATCCACTGCTTCCTGGGGCGGCCCCGTGCCACCTGTCTGCTTCCCCCCTATGTTTCTATCTCAGCATAAGCCAAACTGAAAAGAAATCAATACAATTTTTATTTTTATGCTATAAATCTGCATATGATTTTGAAACTAAAGTGTGCATTAGAATGATAGAGGCATTATTACTCCAGACTGTCATTGTATTAAGATACATTTCCAAGTTACTTGATCAAAGGCCTATGGAATTTTATGTCAGCTGTTTAAAGATATATAGTGTACAGAAAGTATATCTATGAATTGTATGCACTTAACAATACTGGAAATTTGTTTGGCATGTTCAGATAAACCTCAAAATATCTATACATGATGCAATCCACTGTCTTTAAAGTCTCTAAATCTCTAACCTGTGGAGGCAGAGGCAGTGTCTGGGGCCGTTTGGAGGACTCCTCAAGCCCAGTCACCATCACCTGGGCAGCCCTGAGGCAGCTTCAGCAGCAGCAGCAGCAGCGGAGCTGGGAGGGGACACTGAGGGCATAAAAACCCTCCAGGGACATCTCCCCCCAGCAACCTGTGGAGGCGGAGGCAGTGTCTGGGGCTGTTTGGAGGACTCCTCAAGCCCAATCACCATCACCTGGGCAGCCCTGAGGCAGTCTCAGCAGCAGCAGCGGAGCTGGGAGAGGACACTGAAGGCATAAAAACCCTTCAGGGACATCTCCCCCCAGCA
>CM034701.1:281838198-281857276 GCA_020142125.1 Phrynosoma platyrhinos
GGTCCTAGTCTCTGGAGCAGCAGAATATAAATAAATACATACCCCATCTATGATTTTACTGTTTTTCCCTATCCATCCCTGTTTAAACTTTGAAATACAGGCAATAACAGTTTTTGAAAACCTAATTTCTCTTCCACCCCATAAAACCTCTTGTCTTGCTTTCTCTTTCTCTTTCCTTGTAATCACATCTTTTATCCTCCCCATTTCTTTATCTTGTTGATTACTTGAATTTTAGGACTCAAAATGTTTGGGAAGATGCATCCTTGAACTAAAACAAGTTTAGGACATTATCGCACAAGCTAAAAAACATTGGAAAATGCAACTTACCTCTCCCAAATTCAAGTAAAATTCGAGCTGCATCCGGATCCTATTGCACGGCATTCCCCCCAAAAAACACCATCTGGATGCAGCCCAAGTGCAGCCCGAGTCACTTAACTTGCTCTAGTGGCCATTTTTCAAAGTTGGAACTTTTCTTAATTTTACTTGAATTCAGGAAAGGTAAGTTGCGTTTTCCAGCATTTTTTAGCTTGTGTGATAATCTCCTTAATAAATTTGTTGTTGTTGTTGTTTGCCTTCAAGTTATTTCTCACTTATAGTGACCCTAAGGGTGGTTTCTTTCTTTCTTTCTTTCTTTTGGCAAGATTAGTTCATTAAGAATTTGCCTTTGCCTTCCTATGAGGCTGAGAGTGTGTGATTTGCACAAGGTCACCCAGTGTGTTTCTATGGCTGGGTGGCGATTCAAACCTGATTCCCCAAAGTCATAGTCCAATACTCAAACCACTGCACTACACTGACTTTCCAAAGCTTGTGTGTGTGTGTGTGTGAGTGCCTTCAAGTCACCTGTTGACTTATGGTGACCTCATGAATTTCATAGAGTTTTCATTGGCAAGGAAAACTCATGGGTGGCTTTGCCAGTTCTGTGGGCTTTCTTATGAAGCCAGATTATTCACAAAGGATCTGGTTTGTGTGGCAAAATTATTAGCCTTGATCCCCAGAAAGCTGACCAACAAGAAAATCTGAAGGAACAAAGAATGATGTTAAGTGATTGAAAGCCATGTGAATAGTCTAGTCCCACCCCTAGCAGTCTGACAAGAGGGAGTAGATCAAATATTTACAAATGAGCACAGCATATGTGATCCCCAAACCAATTCAGCAGCTGGGGCTGCACTCATACAGCCCTTTGAAAACCAAACAAACTTGGCATCCCACTGAAAAGCCTAGGGGCATGAAAAATGGAGGGTGAAATTTTTTGCCCCTCCCCATTCACCTTTCTCTGCTCATAAGGCAATCAATCCTGTTCCAACACTTTCAGAGGAGCTATTGATTTTCAGTCCTGCTACTGGGCTGTGGGCCTGCACTTCACTGGATCAGGACCAAACTCCTTTAAGAAACTTCCCTTCAGAGATGACAACTATTTCCGACATATAAGAAAGAAAAGGAAGAATCACATTTCTCCTTTGATCTGACAAATAACAGTGGCTGTTTACTGTAGAATTCTGCAGGGGATCACTATTTCTCTATATTGTTTCTAGAACTAAAATTACAAATCCTTTTCCAGCTTAACTTCTTGATGAGGTGTATTCCTTGGGAACCTAACATCCCTGGACTGTCAAGGAGATTTAAGAAAAATGGTAATTCCAAATGCAGACTCCTTCTTTCACATGTACTGCTTTGAAAAACAGACAGGGAGGAGGACTTAGAAATAAAGGACAACCCATTGCCTCTGTCTTTTGAATATATTTTAGTTTAATATAGGAAGCTTTTTGAAATGATATGCCCTGCCATGAAGAAAGGTTCTACAAATAAATCAGGGTTTGAAGAGACTGACCAAATCAACAATGGAATGAGTATGTAAACCTTTAAGGCATAGAAGCTAAATTGCAGAACCCCACCATGAAAACATATGGATTCAGTTAGCATTTTAACAGGTGTGTTGTGGCTGTAGATTAGTGAATTGACTTGTGGCAAAATGGCATGAGCCCCACAAAAGATGAATACCTGTAATAATAAAGTGAACTGACTGGTGCACAAACATTGTGAAGCCACTGTACAATGACACATGGAGAGTAAGGACTGGCAGCTTATGTTGTTTTAGCATATTGAACACAGCCAACATAAGACTGGCCTTTTCATTAGAGTGACACAGCCACTTCAGGAGGCAAATGCTGAAGGACACAAAGTAAATAAAGC
Organism: Phrynosoma platyrhinos; assembly: GCA_020142125.1. NCBI lineage: Eukaryota > Metazoa > Chordata > Lepidosauria > Squamata > Phrynosomatidae > Phrynosoma > Phrynosoma platyrhinos. Next base: position 281,840,389 of record CM034701.1, read on the forward strand.
CACATATGCATACCTAACATATCCTGTCAACCTCAGGTGTAATGATGAATGCTGTCATCTCTCCTGTATGAGTTGAAATAAGATTCATCTGCCAGTCTGGTCAGTTTTTGGAGGTGGAATTGTGGGGAATCCTCAGTTTGTGCTTTGCATTATGCAGGAAAATATTTCGGACAAATGCTGAGCCAACATGCCACTGCTAGCTACCATTTAGAGTTGTCATCACTAAAAAAGAAACAGAATAGAATTATGTTGAAGGAAATCTAAGGCAGCACACAAACATTAAAAAAAGCCATGCTAGATTAGAAAAGACTTTGGAGGGTGTCCACACTGCAGAAATAAAACAGTTTGACACGATTTTAACTGCCATGATTCTATCCTACAGAATCCTAGGATTTGTAGTTTGATGCTTTCTAACAGACGAGGCTAAATACCTCACCTAACTAAATGCAGTGGTCTACTTTCCCTCATTCCCACAATCCCTCCCTCCAATCTCAAAACAAAAACAAAACAGTAAAAAAAAAATCAGTCATCAAAGCATCTGGAAGTGCATAACTTTATATTGAGCAAACTGAAATGTGATGCAATAGCCCACCAGAAGGTAATGGGTAATGCCTCTCACCGGATCTGCAGTTACCCACTCCTGCTTTACAATCTACCCTGCATCTAGGAATGGCTGATAATGTTTTGATGTCTGCACTATTTTAGAATGCATGAGGGAGGTGGCTGGTTCTGTATCACACTACTCTCCACATTCTACAGAAGAAAAAGTATGTCTTGCAGGAGTTCAACTGGAAAATAGATCAAGAAATAGCCTCATCTTATGTAAAGATGAAGAATAGCTAAAGCACATCCAGTTTTGTTTGTTCCAGTAATGCAGATATTTTGCAAAAAGAAAACCTTCTATGGAATGATGTGGCAATTAACAATTTTTGTTTCCACCTTCCAAAATTAGATGACACAGGTGATATTGTTGTTTTTACACACTGATAGAGAGTCTTCTACTGAGTTGTTTTTTGGCAATATTAAACATTTTTGACTGACCTTCAAAATGCTGTTCTGAGATGACAAAGGTGAAGATCCATGAGTAAAAATCCACTTTCAGAAAAGAAAAAAGGTAAAACATCCTTCCAAAACCGAATAATATTCCCTTGCTGTTATGAACTTTAAAAAAAAGTCAAACAAAACATAAACCAAAAGGTTTATATGAAAATAAACTGTATTCCCCATTACCATGTACAGATGCAAGAGATGGACAGTGAAGAAAGCCAACAGAAAGAAAATAAACCCATTTGAGATGTGATACTGAAGAAGAGTGCTGAGGATACAATGGACAGCCAAGAAGACAAACAAATGGGTCTTAGAACAGATTAAGCCTGAACTCTCCCTGGAAGCCAAGATAACAAAACTGAGGCTGTTATATTTTGGCCATATCATGAGAAGGAAGTTCCCCAATTTCAAAAAAGGTCCCCAACTTAAAAAAAAATGCTGGCTGAGTGAGGCTTTGACCCAGGATAGATTTGGCCGGCAGCATCTCAGCTAAATTGGTGGCAATTTATGTCTGATAACATTGAAGTTGGGGGATTGAAGTTGGAAGAGGTAAGCTGAATTATTTGGTGAGCGATAAGCTCCATATTCTCGCTGATGTTACACTGGAAGACCTAGAGATCTCTTGAATTAAAAAAGTGGGTTTTTATTTGCAGTTGTCCCACTTTCACACAGTTCATTAAATTTGAAGAAATATAACAACAGCAATATATTAATTTCCTACATATTGACACATGAAAATAGTTGAAAATGACTTAGACATGGTCTAGTTTAACTGTTATTGTATCATTAATTTGTGTTACTAATTCATTTGAAATAATAATTCATTAATAATTTCTGTTATTTTGTTGTTGATTTTAAGTCAATCTCGATCCATGACAACCCTGTAGATATCTCCACCTTTCCTAGCATTATTGTTTTTTCCAATGAGTCATGTCTTCTCATGATGTGTCCAGAGTATGACAGCCTCAGCTTTGTCATCTTGGCTTCCAGGGAGATTTTTGGTTTGATCTGCTCTAAGACCCATTTGTTTGTCTTTTTGGCTGTCCACATAATCCCCAGCACTCTTCTCCAGCACCACATCACTGTCTGAAATCCAGCCATGTAGAAAGAAGCCTTATTTTTTTTTTATGCTTGGCTGCACATGTAGAATGGCAAATGCAAGACTTAGGACATCTTCCCCAAATAGTGCCTTGCTAACAAGTGGTCCAGAGAGGTCACTAACAGCTTTCTTGAAAATTAAAGCCTTTAGTCTTCATTAAATATATTTCATATACATAATTTTGCATAACTTCCCTTTTTCTTAAAAATAAAAACTAGGACTCCAGAAAGCAGAACACACATGAACACATGTGGACCATTTGCCAATTTATACTTGTAAACTTCAAACTTGTTCTCTCAGTTGCATTCAGAGTCATGCTCAACATCACATATTTTAGGGTGCATTGCTTCCCAAAGCTTTCCATATGAAGATATTGTCAAAGTACTGGATTAGGGCTTGGGGGATCTTCTTTCTAGTCTCCACAGAATAATGAAACTCATTGGGTGACCTTGAGTCTTGAGTCTCTCAACTTGACCTACCATTTATGGTTATTGTAAGGGAGGAGGACAGTTATATACACTGCCCTGAGCTTAGAGGAATTGACAGGATATAAGTTTAACCAATAAAATAAAATTTCTGAAAGTTGTTCATCCTCAAAAAGCCTTGTTGAAAAGCTGTCAGAGTAAATGTCAAAGACTTAGGTCTTTTTTTAAAGCAGCTATTGCAGCCACCCCTTGTATGACATCTCCAAGAGATCAACATACAGAAATCATGCTCCCATGTTGAGTATAGGTACAATAGTAAATGTTCTGTTGCCAGTTATTTAGTAGACTTTTCTACCTCTACAGCATGAAATTAATTAATTAGCAATATGACTGCAGAAGAGAAATCAAAGACTGGTTGAAGAAAACAAACTGTTGTATTGTCAGGTTATTTCAGAGAGAACCCAGACCAGTGTTTTTATTTTAACTGAAGAACTGCTTTATTTGTGTTGCAGTCTAACAACCCCTGGAGGGAAGCATATTTCTCATCCTCGATTAAAGCTGCCTTGCACAATAAAATCAAACTTTTCCTTGTTCAGTGCCTCTCACCATGAGATTTGTCTCCCCACTGGAACACCTGGTAAAAAAATCATAATTCCTTGAGACGTCAGCCAATCCCCTGAGAACTGGTGACCATGGAAAGTGGTGTGACCAAGAGAAGGGCATCTGCTCAAGATCTCAAATCCTGAACAGGCTCGTGTAGGAGAACCCTTCCCTCACTCAAGGATGTCTATCTCTCCCTGTCCACTAGATTCCAGAACTATTACACAACTGGCTGCAGGAAAGGAAGATGGCTAAAATGGACCGCTTGGGGAGAAAGTGAAAAGCCTTCTTATCCAGTTCAATGAATTTACAGACATAGGTTGCAACCTGTCACTCTCCATGTCTCTATTTTGTCCATCCATGGATCATTTTAGTCCCATGAACTTTAGGACCAGGAGGGACTGGGGGATCCACTTCAATAGGGCTGGAAATCCAGTCCAAATTTTACCACTGTTCCTCCAACTGCTAGTTGAACAGCAGGACTATTAGAACCTAGTTTGGTAAAAGAGCTCCCTTTCACCTTGGAGCAGCTGTGGGAAGAGCATTAGTAAAATCCAGAGTGGATTTTCACCCTTGCCATGATACATCCCTTGGATGTTTCAACTTAGGAAATAGGCCAGTCAGAGGAACCTTGGCTTCACCATGGTAACTCCATGACTTTTATGGCCAAAATAGATTTCAAACCCAGGTGTATCAATACAAGACCCACAATGTTGTAATCTACTACAACCCATTGTTTTTCACAGATTTTTCCCAGGCATTAAGATCAGTGGTTAACCCAAAGCTTTTACAATTAATATACAGCTTATTTGTTTACATATAGAAAAATGTTTAAAAGAGAACCTAAAGATAAAAGAAAAATGACAGTGACCAAACAGTGACATCACCACCATAAAATGTATAACTTCAGCAGAGTCCCAGATTCATTAGACAGTTCACCAAATGCTATTGAACAAGCTTTACTGCCAAAGCATAGACTATATTTTACTTGCCAGCAAGGAAAAAAACATATACACAGACATTCATATGGATAAAATATAATACTATAGATAATATATAAAGGTTCCTGTTAGCACCCATAAATTTTGCAGTAAAATATAAAAATTGGGCATCTTTCCAGAAAAAGGATAAAACAAAATTCTAGACCTTTCTAAACTAAGAAAGCATTCATCAATTAAAAAATGAAAAATAAATACAAAAATGGTATGAAACAAGAATAAAGGAAAGGTGGTGGTTATTAAGAAATAGCACAGCATAAAGAATCAATCAGATCACTACTGTAAAATAACCCTGTGTATGGTGTAGTGGTTTGAGTGTTAGATTTGGACTCTGGAGATCAGGGTTTAAATCCCCACGCAGCCATGGAAACCCCTTGGGTGACCTTGGTCAAGTCACAGTCGCTCATCTTTTGAAGAAGGCAAAGGCAAACCCCTTCTGAATAAATCTTGCCAAGAAAACCCCATGATAAGTCCGCCTAGGGTTGCCATAAACTGGAAACAACTTGAAGGCACTTGAATACAAACAACAATAAGCATTAATTAAAGTAGAAAATAGTTTAATGTGTTGTTCAGTCTACAATGTAACAGTTTCACAGCTATTTCAAGCCCAAATGCTCAGATTTATATATATTCCTTTGAAATTCTCAATTTTTTCCTCATTCATAGCACATTAACCACAATACAGAACATCTAGTATTATGAGACACAACAAATTCAAAATTCAAGGGGTCAGTATAAGATGTATAAACAAACACTTTTCTAAAAAGAAAATTTGATAATGCTAATTGGCATCACTGGAATTATATCTTCTCAGCTGTCAATAGTAATAGCTGAAGAGGTATGCTTATTTTATCTTTAAATTCCAATGGAATTACCAATATTACCACAGAAAGTTCTTTAACATGAATTTAAATTTTCAAAAACTGTAGTCCAGATTAAAAAAAGAGGAAGTCAGTTATAGTGCATTCCAATTTAGCTATACAAGTTTATTCTGGACTATTTTTCAGAAATGGCTATACTACACAGAATCTGACATTAGATTTTGATAGACAGCAAGTTATGCCAATGATCAGAAGAACTACAAATGAGATCAGGTGGAATTTTCCTGAGCCTCAGTTTTTAGTGTACAATATGTGTGCAATATAAAAAAGGAAGGAAGGAGAAAGAAAGATTCTTTATTTAACATTCTCACTTACTTAAAGCACATTTACTGGGACTTGCAAACAAAAGTAAAAAGTCAACATGTTAGTCTGCTTTTTTTACATTCCTTAGATTCTTTTGAAAGAAACCCAAATTCATCCCAAAGAAAAGCATTACTGGTTTGGAACAGGAACAAACAAAATGCCCAGGGGAGCTTTCTGTCCTTTCCAAAAACATTTTCAGTTCTATAAAATGCACAGCAAAGAGTGGTTTGGGAGCATAGCCTTAACCTCCTCACAAGATCAAAGCAGAAGCTGTGGCTCATAACAGAGAGTCTCCTTTCCATCTGTAGATACAAGATTTAGTCCTTGGCATGTCCAGATATAAAAAATATGACAGGCTAGAATACCCTCTCCCTGGGACCTTGAAAAACTCTTGGTTGTATGGATAGACAGAGCTGGGTTAGATAAACTCAGAAAAAATAGAACTCTCATAGCACTCTCTTAAACAACTTGCAGCATATTATTGTCCATGCCAAGACCATCCACACACAAGCACCCTGACTCCAACCCCACTGATCAGTACAGTAAGCCACAGTTAGGAGACAAGGGACTTCATCAAGAGAGGTGCCTACAGTTTTCCATATGAGTCTTATTGGCAATGGGATAATAAATGAGCAAGGTTCCCAGAATGAGTTTGCAACCACCAAATTGAAGTCACTGGAGCACTGAGATATGAATACCTGGCCACTATTGACATTTAACCCAATTCAGAGGTGAAATGATGAAAGGCTGTAGAAGCTGGTGGTAGCAATGGGACATGACTTGGTCAAGAGATAGATGTTGCAGGGAATAAAGGGATCCAGACAACTAAGCTCAATGAGATATCAGGTGTCTATGCTAGTGTTTTCTAGAGAAATGTGTAGGTGTTTTTGGGTGAATGCAATGTCCTATCCTGTTTACTAACTGTTCATCTAATTAGAAAGACAAATTTCTATATTGTCCTGCCAATGGGTGAGGCTCATTTTTATTATGCTGCTTTCCACCAAGAATTTTGAGCTGAGGGGGTCTAAATATCCCAGTACTGGCAACAAGCTTATAATACAATACACTTGCTTACCACTTGTCAAATGGCCCTCTGTATTTTACTCAGATAACTAGAGTTTTTGACTGAGGAGGTCTGACTGTTTCTAATGGTTCTCATGATTTAGCTTCCCATGCTAAGAAAAGACTTGCATAGTTAAGAAGATTGGTTCATGTGTTTTAAAGCAAATATACATCATGCAGAGGTTTTGCTTTTAGGGCTAAGAAGAAGCCAGTGGTCTTGTTTCCATTAGTCTATTTGTTTCAGAAGTAATTAGTTGATAGCTTGTATATCCTGATAAATGGGTCATTCTGGTAGGTAATGAAAAACACTGGACAAAGATAATAGAAGCTGGGTTTGTCAGCATGAAGGATTTCACTGCAGGAGAGCTTGCTGTGGCTTTCATTATTTCAACAGCCAATGGTTGTTGCTATAGAAACTATATTGTTAGAGAATGAAAGATAATAAATAAAGATAAACCTAAAAGAGGAAAAGGGAGAGCAGACGTGTATGGCTGCTGTAACATTTAATTGCTGATCAATGACTGATTGTAATTCCATGCTTTTTCTTGTAACTTTGCATGGATAATGGATCAGTGATGCTAAAAAGAAAGGCATTTCAAATCCATATAATGTTATTTAATGAAACAAGGTCTTTATGCTATCAATATAGTTAAAATCAGGATTTCTGAGGACTTTTCTGTTCCAGTTTGAAGGTTTTGGCATGGACTACTCCTCAGTGATGGCACATGGGGTGCTCTTGAAACTATACTTGGCATGGCTGTTGGTCCATGTGATCTTTTTCCATGTTTACCAGCTCATAACATGGATTTGCTTCATTGTGCAATTCGCATTCAGACCTAAGGATGGTTGGGCTGAAGTATGGCTGAATGAACAGTGGGATTGTCACGAGTGAGGGGAAACTTGTATCAAATAAGTGGAAACCGTAATGAGGACTTGTTTGAAAAATGGTCCAGCCTGGTATTTTTCAGACTTTTTTTTTAAAGCTGTCCTGTATAAGTAGAACTCCAGCTAAGAGATTCATTTCATGTCCACTGGAACCTCTCAATCTTTTGTTCTAATCATAATGCTTTCTGCTGGCTTGGAGGCCAGGCCTGAGTTTCAGGAGTGACTCATGCAGTTAAAAGGGGCATAGCTCACTCACCCCGTTGCAAACAAATACACCAATGCAGTCCTTCAGATCCCATCTAGTACTAACATCTCTTGGATTGGATCCAGGAACTGCCTTGTGATGATGGAAGGGCTCGGCTGTTGGAAGATGTGTCAGACTGGTTGCAGGGATTCATCCCTCATTTTAATACCACTCCATTCAGCAGTGTCCCTCAGCCTCTGTGCACTGGCAGAGGTATAGGATTTGTGGAAGTGCCTAGCCTATTTGCTTGTGCCTAATATTGCATTCAATCAATTGTGTTATACCTAGAGATGCTGCTGAAATTGAGAATTAGAATTCTCTGCCAGAGCTCTCCAGTGCTTCTTTTCAGAGGAGAGCACTAGAATTCTCCAGCCAGGTATATTTATTTATTTAATTAATTTTTATACTGCCTTTCTCCAGAAAAGCACCCAAGGTGGTTCACAGATAAAACTGTTTTAAAAAAAATTATAATAAGCTTTACAAGGAATTCCAAGTATCTCACCAAATGACAAATCCCAGGATACTGTGTGGGAAGGCAGATTAATTAAAGTGAAACCAAACTGCTATGACTGAGTAGTACACTCACAAAATTAGGTAGTTGGTTAGCCAAATCTTTTAGGTTTATTTTTTTTTTAGTGTATGCAAGCCCTAACTTCAGTCCATATACAGTTTAACATAGGGTGTGTCAGATAATCCAAACTGCGTTTATGACTTAATTTATACTTTTTTCACCTGTGAGGTCTGCATCACTGGCATGACATACCCAGCTGAATTCCACCATCTTCTCCTTGATAACAGAATGGAATGCACTTGCAATGGGCCTTTCAGTTGCTGCTACAGCTTTCCCCTGCTTTTACAGAAACATCCACTGCCTATGACTTCCAGATTAGAAGTCATGCAGCAGGGAGAAAACTCCTATAATGATTTGTTCCTACAAGTGAGGATGAAACAATTGGGGATATGTATCCCTTTTTCATACATACATACCCAGTCAAATTCTCATGCTCATGTTGTGGTGATTTTTCCGCATTTCAAAAGTTCTGCTCACTGACAATCACACCCAAACATGCCCTCATGTTTGACAAACTCAACACATTGAAATGAATAATATTAAAAGAATATGCAAAACAAATATTTGTTTTCATAGGACCTACCTCTACCCATGCTCACACATGCCTCATTTCCTACCCACAGAAGACATTGCGAATAGGAAAACTAGTCCCTCGTTTGCCTGATTTCTTTTACTATTTTAAAGTATTCCCATCTATACAACATGTTTTTCCAAGAGAAATTCCTTTCTTTCATAAAACAACAACACAAAAAACCAAACAGCAACAAAATAAATGCAGATGTACTTGTGTTGTCAATTGATTAATAATACAACTGCTTTTTCACTCCGAAAGGGTTGGTAACAAAGAGATATATGTCTAGAGTGACATATGAGGTAAGGCGGCTGATATTTTCCCTGCTATAAAAACTATTTTGAGGGTGTGTTATTGTTGTTTTTAATCACAAAAAAAGACCCCTCTCCACTGACTCGGTGTATTGTGATTTCCGTGGTCCTTTTTCTTCTGAGTTGTTCAATTAGTTGGAAATCTTTCTCTGATGGACTGAAGCAGCTTGAGTGAACGCCTGAGCGCACAACCAATTAGGCTCATTTGAAGTTGCAGAATTGCCTTCTTTGGTGTTAAAACCCCATGTCAAACACTGGGTCTAAGATCATTTGTACTACAAAATGAGATTGACAGAGCAGCTGCAACAGGGGGCATGCCTGCTGGACGACTTAATTGTGGAGACTGAAGGGCCATCATGAACTGGCGTGTGGAGATTGCAGCACCACCGCTGCATTACAAATGCCCTTTATTAACAGTGATCTGTAATCAATGAGCTCAGGCTTTTTGCCAGAGCTTCCAAATCAGACAGGCAGCCCTCCTCACAAGGAGAAGGAGGAGCCGCAAGGCCTGGCTGCTGTGCTAAATGATGAAACCTGTTCTGTGTGTCTAGAGAAGCTATTCTTCTGTTGAAGAGAGAAATCTCAGTGAGGAGGAGGAGAAGATCATTGGATGCCCTTGATTCTACTTTGAATATGTATTAGGTCAGGTGCCCACATGCCCAGGAATTCAAAGCTATATGTACAGTGGCTTGAATAAAATGAATCCTTCAACACACATACATACATGCCAACTGCAGTCTGTTCCATATATTACAGATGGATGTTGTGTTGAATCCTGGGCTAAGGATTAAACTAGGGGTACTTCAAGCAAAGACACCAGATCCTGTCTGATCTTGGAAGCTAAGCAACATCAGCCCTGGTTAATACGTGGACACTTGCCTAAGAAAACCCTATGAAATTCATAGGGTCATCATAAGTCAACAGGTGACTTGAAATCACAAGGAGAAGGAGGAGCTGCAAGGCCTGGCTGCTGTGCTAAATGATGAAACCTTCACACACTTCAAAGAAAACCAAGGCTCATAGAATTTTATTTTTATTGTTGTTCTTTCAGTTCTAGATCTGTCACTAACTAATTTTCAAACTCCTCTTTGTTGCAGGATTGTTATCCAATCTAGTAGTGGGAAGAAGGATGTTATTCTTCCCCTTCTGAGGAGGACTGCTTGTCTGAGCCCTGGGGGTGAGCTGGTTAAATGCAAGGTTGTGAGTTCGATACCAGCTAGAGGTTCCAAGGCTGACTCAGTCTGGCATCCTTCTGAGGTCGCTAAAATGAGTACCCAGCTTGTTGGGGGCAATGTTGTAATGACTTACATGTCATAAACCACTTAGGAAGTGCTTAAGTACTATACCACTGATAAGTAGTATAGAAATGTACTTGCTATTGCTATTGCTATTGCTATTGCTATTGCTATTGCTATTGCTATTCAAGAACCATATATCAAAAGACCACTTGAGTCTGTAGATCTGATTGGATGGTTCTTTAAATCCATGTCCCTCATCATATTTTACCTGCAGTGCTTTAATATTATACAGCCCAGACACTGTAGGAATAATTATATAACTTTCTAAATATTTTATCATGACCAGTCAGTTAATAAAACTGGCTGACATTCAGTATTGCAATTATGGATTTGTATCCTAGATTTTCAGAGCTGTCACTGGTCTGTATTCAGTTCAGTAAGACTATGTACTCTTACTGTAAATGTCACACCAGCCCACCTTAAGAGCCAGCAGCCAGATTGGGTGAAGGAGGTTGCTTAGCTGCTGATCAGGGAGCAAGGAAGATGAAGTTTCCATCCCCTCCCAGTGAGTGAGTCTGTGACAATCAGAAGACCTCCATTGCAAACTGTTTTCACATTCTCCTTGTGACCTGGTCAGAAGTTGACTGGATCTCCTTTGTCTGATCCAGCTGCTTCCTCTTAATATGCATTGCGGGAGGATGGGCGGGTTGGGACAGGAGATGTTAATTAGGCTGAAATATCTAAATAACTGGTGTAGAATATTTGCAATTGTCTTTTTTAGAGATCCCTACTCCCCACAAATATTTGTGGGTGGATGAGTATTGTGTATAAAAAAGTATTCCTTAAAAAATGTTCTGTGAAATATATGGTCAGGTTCCTGCATCATGGATATGTGGTTTAAGTTTATGTTCATGGTGTTATATCTCAGTTATGCTCCGTTGCCTCATTGAAAAATTGTGATAATGTGCAACTAAAAGCACAGTGCACATTATTGTACACTGCATCATGCTCAATGATGTGTATTATTTCACATTATGCAATGCACATCAAAACACAATGTAAAAGTACAGTGCCTGACCATACATAATGGCATTACATGCATAACTTTTCTTTTTTTTAAACCTTGAATTGAATACAAACATTGCTCAGCTGTGCAAAAGTTCAGCCCACAGGTGTAACAGGATTTACACTTGTATATTTCATAAAAAGGAAATCAGCTATGTATTTACATGCCCTTATCATTATAAAATAATATTTATGTTACTTACTAGTTACATTTATTAGTTACATTAATTACATTCTATCTTTCCTCCATTAAGTTCATGGTGTACATAGTTTTTCTCTTCCCCCCATCATACTCCTAACAAGCTTGTGGGATGATAGGTCAGGTTAAAAAAGGGTGAATGATTGGCTGAAAGATACCCAATGAGTTTCATAAATCAGTAAGGAATGGAACACAGATTCTGTAAATTCTGTAATGCTCTGACCACTGTACCACAATGACATTCCTTTGGTACTCCCTATGCAACTCAATGACATTAACTTCAGGCATTGTTTACTATGAGCCTCTTTTATCCAAGGTGTGTTTGAAGGGTCATAGTCCTCACCATCACTTTCAGTGCAAGTGGTACTCCTGCAGTCATTTTGAATCTCTTTTATCATTATTTTTTTATTATGAAGCACATATCATCACATGCTACCTCTTCCTCCAAAAGCTAAACATGACTGTTTATGAATAGCAGCTTGAAAAATTAAGAGTCTATAATATAATGAGGATGCAGTGGCTTAGTGGTCACAACGTTGACTCTGACGATCGCAATGTTGGCAGTTCGAGACCCAAGTGCCACATGACAGTGTGATCTCCCATCACTAGTTCCAGCTTCTACCAACCTAGTAATCCGAAAGCATGTAAAAGTGCAAGTAGATAAGGTAATAGTGTTCCATTATCTTTGACAATGCTGTCTCCGTTGGCTTAGTGATGGAGATGAGCACTGCCCCCTACAGTCATACAGGACTGGACAAACTTGTTAAAGGGATAGCCTTTATCTTTTATCTTTTAATATAATGAGATCAGAAGATGGTACATCTACATCAGTGGGAAAGCTAGAGTAGTAATTTACTGCCAGATGCCAAAAATTAATATTATATTATCATTTTGATTAATATCAGAACAATTTTGGATAGATGATGCAATTATTTACACTCTCCCAGGAAACAGTATGAGCCTCATGACAACTATGTGAACAGCAACTGTTCACAGTCACAATATCAGGATTATTAAGCACAGATAGCCCTCCACATTTGGGGCTTTGACTTTTATGGATTTGATTTTTTGAGGATTTAATTGATATGTCCTCTCTAGAAAGCTCTTGGTCTTCCAACATGACTATACTGGAAGTTGACTAGAGAGTCATGCTGGAGAACCTAGAGATTCCTAGAGAGAACATTTCTCTAGACATTTTTAGATCCTCCAGAACAATTCTATGGTCAAGTTCTGGCTTATGTTGACCCAGAGTTGCACTGGGGGACCTAGAGCAGTGTTGCCGAACCTATGGCATGCGTGCCAGAGGGGGCACTCAGAGTCCTCTGTGTGGGCATGCACGCCATCACCTCAGCACAGAGTCTGCCAGAGTTCATTACTAGTAAGCCAGAGGGATGCAGCACTTTGCTATAAGTAAGTGCATTTTGGGTTGCATTTTGGGGACTCGGTCTCTGAAAGGTTTGCCATCACTGACCTAGAGAATTCTAAAGAAGTGGTCTCTTAAGTTAAAAACAAAACAAAACAATGTGGCTTTTTATTTGCATATTTACCACTTTCACAGAGGTCCTGTACTCCTGACCACAGCAAATGTGGAGGGCACACTGTAAAATGTATAACATGTGCTTTGATTTTTATCTACATAGTATTTAACTGGGTCTCAGTTAGACATTGCAACATGGGGCCTAAGCAGACTGCCAGAAATAGTGCACATTAAATTGAGGCACTGCCCTGGCTCAGTCCTAGGGAGTGATGGGAATTGTATTTTTTTCTGAGACATTGAGGCTTCTCTGTCAGAGAGCTCTGGTGCCACAATAAATTACAGTTCCCATGATTCCCTAGCACTGAGCCAGGGCAGTGCCTCAATTTAACGTGCACTATTTCTGGCAGTCTGCTTAGGCCCATGATGAATAAGGGTTGCTTGGACAATCAACAGGATCCACTGTAAGTGTATATAGAATTACTGTGCTACTGAAAGAAGCAAGATACTTCTAAGTTTAGATGCTTACAAAATGATCCATCAGATTACCTAGCAATCTTCTGCTTGGTTTTTTTTAAGTGTCCTCACTTTAAAACTAGGTACAGTGGGCCCTTGGTGTCTACTAAGGTTTGGTTACAGGGAACCCCCCTCCACAAATACCAAAATTCATGGATGCTCAAGTCCCATTAAATACAATGGTGTAGGAAAATGGCATATCATATATAAAATGGCAAATTTGAGGTTTGCTTATTGACATTTATACATTTTATATATAACTATTTCCAAGCTGTGGATTGTTGAATCAGTGGATAAAGAATCCATTAATGTAGACAGCTGACGGTATCTTAGGGTATTAATTAAAATCTGATACTGTACCATCTTATAAATATCAGAAGCATATCCCATTGAGTTCAACATATTGGATCCTGACCTAATCATGTTTACAGCAGATCCACTGAAATCAATGAAGTTTAATTTCCTTATGATTAATTTAAATGCAATTGATTCCAGTGGATTTATGTAAAACATGAGAAACTGTTGCATCTAACCAGATGAGATGTATTCCCATTTAAGTCTTTATACGGGATTGCTAATGCTGGGATACCTGTTAAAAATACCTGCTGAACCCAGAACTGCCTCCTTTTGAGCAGACCAATAGAGGATTGTGCAGTAAATGGTATTTCTTTTCTCCATCAAATAATCCAAAATCTAGCTAGTTTTCCAGTTAACTCTGTGTAGGGACAGAGTATAATTATAGAGAATAATTGCTAGATGAGTTTGAGAAGAGGAATATAAGGATTGGCTTGTCTTTAATTTTTATATGGCTTTGCTTCTGCTAGTGAAAAACATTCCTACACTGTTCTTCTGATTTTCAGCTAAGGTCTCTTATTGACAGCATAAGTAGTTAAGATGCCAGATAAACTGATAATTTAACTATAATCAAGATATACAGGAAACAAGTCTTATCGAGACCTAAATCCAGTTTTAAGCAAATGAATTCTTATTTCATGTATTCATCTCATGCATTTGAGAATTTTACTTTTTATTCACTACACCCTATCTTGTTTACACAAGCATTAGCAGTAAAAGCAAGGACCACACAGATGCAATTCCCTAACCAATAAAATACCAAATCAATACATATGTGATTGAAGTTAAATGGATATGTGTTTGCTCATACTAATGTATATTGAAGGAAACTAACACTTCAACTACTCAATAACATTTCTGATAACTGATTTTTCACCTGTATATAATATATAATTTCCCTCACCTTTCCAAGTTGTCAAAGAATATAACTTTATTCTTAATCTTAAAGACATACTAGTAAATTTGATAAACCAAGCTTCAGCCCAAACCTAACCTCTCCTTCCTTCTCATTATAAAATCTTATCTGATATTCCATGGTCTTGTGACACCTAACATCATAAGGTAGAAAAGGCAACATTATCAAAGCAAATAGTATGATACAGATACATTGATGTGGTGAGAACATGTATTGATCACAATCTTTGTTGAATCTGGGGTGCTTCCAGATGAAAGTCTGCTATCACTAACAATCAAAAGGTGTTCTATATTTTCCTCCTAAGGGAATTTTTGTGTGTGTTAAGAAAAAAAGATGGAAGAAGTAGTGGGAAACTGATGGAAAAGATTGCTGTCTGGAGCCACTTCTCCACAAAATTATAAAATGGTAGTCAAAATGCTTTATTATAAAGACATCTCATAACTCAATACTTATTTATCTTGAGTTGACAAGAGATATTGCTACTTGACAAAAGAAACACAAGCAGGGGCACAATATATTTAGAAAATACATGTTCATGAAATCTAAATGAATTAAAGAAGGACACACTAGGTATATGCAAATCACCACAAGGGCTTTATAGAGTCATAGCAACAGAGTGTAAATACAATCAATCAATCCAGAATGTAGTGAGAGACTAGGTACATGGTCTAAAACAAGGAGGCATGCAAGAAGCAGAAAGCTCAGGGAGTAAAGAGTAACAGAATAAAGAAAGGAGGATTTAGTGAGAAAGATGATCTGGGGGGCAAGCCCTCACATGGGAATTTATGAGCATAGTGAAGAACAAGAAGACTAAGATTCTGGGGGGGGCCTATGACAATTCACAATTATAGATATTATGATTCCATTTTAATGACTATGACAACATGTTATGGGGTTCTAGGATCTGCAGTTTAGGGAGAGATCTTTAGAATTTTCAGCTGGAGAGTTCAAGTGCTTCACCAAGCTGCAAATCTCAGGATCCATATCAGCCATGGCAGTTAAAGTGGATTCAAAGTGCTATAACTGTGTAGTGTGAAAGAGTCCTTGGGCCATTAAAACCACAGGGAAAGGGTGGCAAAGCTGTGGAAGAAGGAAGCACTGATGACGACTGACTATTTCATATACTAGCTTGAAACATCCAAATTGTTGATTGTGAATCTCTGGCATTACAGAGAACTGTAAACTGTACAACATAAAATAAGATCATGATGCAGAATATTGATCTGTCATTTTCTTATCTTATAGCACTAGCACCAGAGGACCACTAAAGACATGTGGATTTTTCATAGGTGCTATTAAACTGCCATAAACAATTAACTAATTAGAACACTATTGCTCTATAATATGTTCAAGGTATTTATTTTCTTTGATGAAAGCTATTCTTCAAACCTCTTTGTAGCCATTTAATTTTAATTAAACAAAACATGTGAAATGTAGTTTAAATGATGGAGGCAAAAACATGAGAAAACAAAACACAGAACAATACTCTGATCTCAGTTTTAGGATGAAGTCCTTTCAAAACTTAAAGCTTAAATTGATTGTAACTGAATGTCCTTCAGCTAACATCTGGATGTCAAACTATGGTCCCATTTACAAGGGCCAAAAGGCCAGTCTCCCCCCCCCCCCGCCCCACACAATTTGGCATCATCCTGTTCAGAAAATACACAGCCTAGATCCTGGATCTGATGCAAGAAGTCCAGACAACATCTGGAGTGTCCAGCACTAGAACTGGTATATAACAACCTTATAATGGAGATATATATATACTTCTTGTATATATCTGGAATCCTTCATGCTCACACCAGGGTGGCTATCTGTATGGACATCCCACTGAGCCACCTGGCGTATGTGCCATGGTCACCAGTCCCCATCTCTGAGGTCAGAATGAGGTGCCTAGCCATGTGACCATAACTAGCACCTTGTTCTGACCTCAGAAGCAGGTGACCTGCAGCAGTGAAGGATGTGCTGGACAGTACTGCAGATGCCCACGCAGACAGCTGCCCCAGCATGGGACTGGAGGATCAAGTAACAAAAGGAGGTAGTTCTGAAGGTAGGATACTCTGGGCAGTCCCCAGAATATCCTGACCAGTACAGACAAAGGCCCATGTGAAGACACAATCACCATTATA
>CM034701.1:281859406-281870971 GCA_020142125.1 Phrynosoma platyrhinos
AGCGGCAAAAAACTTGATTGGGGCTGCGGCGTGTGGTTGCTGCAGCCCCGATCTGATGCTCCCAGGGGTGGCACAGAGATGCCCCTTGGGGGCCATCTGCATCAACCCAATATTCCAATTGAGCTGCTACAATTAATGCACATAGACAGAAGCAACTCTAGTGCTAACACATGTCAACAAATATGGAAAACAAAACAGTGGCCAACCTACTGGAAATGATCAATATACATTCCAATTCACAAAAAAGGACACACAACAGACTGCACCAATTACATGGCCCTTAGATCTACCACACAAGCAAAATTATGCTCATGTACTTGGGACAATTACTAAGTAAGGTCAAAGATGAAAGTGCTAAGGCAGGCTTAATGCTGAACATAAAGAAAAAAAAATAATGACCACAGAAGAAATACATAATTCAATCTTGACAATGGAGAAATTTAAATAGCTCCCATACCTAGGATGAAACACTGATCAGAATGGTGACTGCAGTAGATAAATAAGAAGACTAGAAATAGTAAGTGCATCTATGAAAGAATTAGATAAGATCATGCACCTGAGCACTAAAGTCAGAATCATCCAAACCACAGTATTCCTCATCACAGTATGGATGTGAGAGCTGGACAGTGAAAAAAGGAGATAAGAAATAAACCCTAATTAATTTGAGATGTGGTGCCAGAGAAGAGTGCTGAGGATACCATACACAGTCAAAAGCCAAAGAAATGGGTCCTAGAACTGATCAAACCAGAAGCCAAGATGACAAAACTAAGACTGTTGTACTTTGGCCACATCATGAGAAGATAGGACCCACTGGAAAAGGCAATAATGCCGGGAAAGGTGGAGAGCAGTAGAAAGAGAGGAGGACCACACACCAGATGGCTCAACTCAACTAAGGAGGTCACAGATATAAATCTACAAGACTTAAGCAGTGCAGTGGAGAACAGGGGATCTTGGAGATGTCTCATCCACAGGGTTGTCTTGAGTTGGGATCGACCTGAGGGCAGTTAACAACAACATGAGGGATTATGCCTGGACTGCACTGTGCTGAATCGCAACATTATACAATTGAACACACCCACAAAGTACAACTGAGTGCACAATTGAATGCATATGTGTATCTCATGCTTGTCCATGTGTATCTGCATATTCAATGACATTGCATGAGCAACCCACAACTCTGAACTGTATGGGGATATTCTGCATCAGACAAAAATGTCTAACCATCTCTATAGAGGAAGTTAAGGCATGTTTAAACACCATCAGGATTCCAGTCCAAACCTCCTACATGTTAGCTCAGTTAAGCATGCTCAGTTTTTGCATTAATATGTCATAAATAAAAATATAGACTTTAAATGCCATTACTATTGCCCAGTTCTTTCACCTGACACTGCTGCAATGGGAAAGGGTGCTATCACGATGAAAGAAGAGTCCCAGGAAAGTACATAAGGAATTTCAGCTGTCATGTGCAAAGCAATGTTAAAAACCCACCTTGTTTATTGTTGTAAAATCCCCATGGAATAATTAATTAAGGTTCTCCTCTTCAGAGATTCTTCTTTGTAAATTGTTTATCAGTATAATAATATTGACAGTAACAGCCCTATGAAGTAATACGCTAATATTATCTTTTTAGAGATTGTATATAAATACAATAATATTTAAGTGTTTGGGATGTAGTGAACATTATTAGTGGGTTGTTGTTTTTTTATTTAGCACTCTAGGGAACAAGGTTTTAGGAACATTGTTCAACTCTTATCTCACAAGAAATACTGTAAAAAGTAATAGAAATACCTAGGCTAGATATCTCTAGCTGATTCCTATTACGTTCAGGATATTCAGAGTTCTTGGTCAGCTTCCAACTGAAGATTTATTTCTCAGCTTTCTGCAAGCTGCAAAGGTGATATAAAGTGCCCTGATGTATTTGAAAACATATAAGAGCTGGAATAGCTGGAATCTGAAGTAGCATGCACTTAAGAATAGCAGCTATCCTGAAAGAATAATTGGCAGTGCAGAGGCAGAATAGCTCAAGGAATAAAATTGCTTTCACAGTTGCTTCTTTTCCCTTTACTTCTCATAGACAATTACTGATATTTGTAGCAGTACTTGCATGGACAGAAGGAGTTTCACTTGGAGGATGAGCTGTGAGATAATCTTCTGATGCCTAATGTATGTTAAATAGTGTAATAGTAAAATAGTACAATTTATACTCTCTCTCTCTCTCTCTCTCTCTCTCTCTTTCTTTCATTACATTAGCTGTTCTGATCAACATGAGTTGCTGCTATCATTGTCCAGGAATTATATTCATGTAGTCAAGTCTGGATCTCTAATTGTCAAAATCAGATGTAAGATGCACATTTTAAGGAACCAGCAGTTCATATAAAAAGACACTGGTTTCCTAAGGAAGACTCACAGAAGATATCATACATTACTTTTTTACTGCAAATTTTAGAGGATACTACTGTGAGCTATTTTTCTCTCTCTCCAGGGCCTATGCAGTGTGACAGATATGCTGAATCAGAGCTGTATCAAGTCATTTTGCTACCTGAAGCAGAGCAGCAAATAGTGCACCTCTCTCAATTCAAGATGCATAGCACTCAAAGCCAGACATTCTCTACTGGAACATGGAACAGAAATATCCCACAAGCATCTCTCCTTTGAAATTAAACCCATAGTAAAAGGTTAAGGTAAAGGTAGTCTCTTGATATGAATGTCAAGTCATAACCAAATGTAGGGGGTGGTGCTCATCTCCTTTACTAAGCCAAAGACAACTCTGGTGGTCATGTGGCCGGCATGACTGCACCGAACACTGTTACCTTCCCACCAAAGTGGTACCTATTTATCTACTTGCATTTGCATGCTTTCTAACTGCTAGGTTGGCAGAAGATGGGACTTGTGACTGGAGCTTACCCCATCATGCAGCACTCGGACCTCAAACTGCCAACTTTCTGATCTTCTGATCATCAGAATTGGCATTTTAACCACTAAGCCACTGCATCCCCCAAAACCATAGTACTCACAAAATAAACAGCTAACAATTTGTTGCCCTTTCACAATACACAAATAGATCCCATTTGGGAGAAAGACAAGATATAAGTGCAATTAAGTAAGTAAGTACATAAGGAAGGAAGGAAGGGAGGAAGGAAGGAATAAATGGAAGTTGAGGCAGCTGTCTCAGCAGCTGTATGCCTAATGGTACGGTTAACTTGTCTTCAGTTGTGATGAAGGCTCCAAATTGTGCCATATTCGATATAAGGTATTTATTTATTTTAAACATTTTTATGTCACCCTTCAGCCAAATAGAAGAAGGGTGGCAGAAGATGTCATAACGTTGTTAATCCAAAAGTCCTAAGTCTTTGACCCTATGAGCCCTGGCTCCATTGTACCACTGTGCAAAACACAAAAGAAAAGGTATGGAGGGGAAAGGTGGATGGGATGATTTCTGGCTGCAGTTACAGTCTGTCATTGAAGCCATGGTCCAGACTGTGGCACTAGCATAAGATCAGCTTGCACCAAAAGTCATGCCCATAGCTCTGCTCTGCTTACTTTCTAATGCTAAATGAAATGGCCTTTACAACTGTCCCTTAAAAGTAAGGGATTTTAAGGTAAAGCTAATGTCTAAAGTCATCTGTCAGAAGCAGTTGTCACCAGCAAAGCTGCTTCAGTGAAGCATCCTGGCACGGAAGGGAAGAACAGGTGGAGATGTTCCCTGAATTTCCCATTGAATCATGCCCTATTCCATTGTACATGTCAGTTGAAATCCATGTGAAAATCTGGCTTTGACGTGGGGCCTATACTCATAGGCAGGACACCATGGGTGAACCCTCCAGTGCAGCTATGGCAGATGTTCACCCACCCACCTGCCACTGTACCATGGAGCCATTGCCACACACCCCTTACCTGCCGCCGCCACTGCTGCAGGCTGTAAGGGCAGGAATAGGACTCTTAGTTTCATCCATGTGGCCAGGCACTCCCTCCCAAAGTCATAGGCCATGACTGGGGACTTCAGAGGCAACACAGTGGTGACATCAGGTAAGGGGGCATGTGCCTATGCAGTCTGACAACTGTTGTGGTGGAGTTTCCTGGAAACTCCACCACAAACATCTGTTTTTTTTGAGACTGTAATAAGGGCCTTTGGGGTTGAGATCAAGTTGGAACCACTGGATTGACATCTGGTCTGGCCAATCCTGGCCTGGGGCTATTGACCTGTGTTGTCCATACAGGATGATGCCAGGCCAGGGGGAACATGGGCCTTTGGACCTGTGTATTCAACTCCTAATTTAATCCTCCTTGATTTGAGAAGAGTTAAATATTATTAGAGTTACAATCTTTTACACAATCACATGGAGATAAGCCCTACTGACCTTATGCAGGCTTACTTCTGAAGTTTGCACAGGCTAGCACTATAACTTTTGATGGCAATTCTATCCACACTTACCTGGGAGCAAGACCCATTGATCTTAGCATGCTGTTACTCTAAATTAAATCCTAATGTGTTAGAGATCTTGAAGTTGAATCCAGGAGCTATCCTCCACAGATTAAAGATATCTACTAATGGAAGGTACCCTCGCAAATTTTCAATGAATTCCTCCTCTGCACCCCCTCATTCAAGAAAGTCTCCTTCCTCAACACTCTGTGTAGCATTTTCCTTGGATTGGAGAAGCACCATAGGGCAGAAGGGCCAGAAATGTCTGATTCTCCTATCCCATTCACACACAGCTAAATCTGGAACCAACATACCTTCCAACAGTTCTGATTTGGCAAGGACAGTCCCTATTAATCCTCCATCATCCCATTTTTTCAGATGCTATTAAAATGTCCCTGTTTCTCTCTCCTCCTTCCACTTTCTCTCTTTGTCCACAGCTTACTTTGGCCCCATTCACCAGTTTATTTCCATGAAGTTCACATCTGCTCTGATTGCACTCAGTTCAGTTTGCAGGGAGGTGGCCGAAAAGCCCACTTAAACCGGTGCATTTGGCATCAGACCCCTTAGCAATTCTTTTTTTAAGTCACAGTGATCTGCATCTTTGGTTGTGTGACCATGCTACTGAATCGATTTGGATCATGCTGCATTGTTCCTAGAAATGGAGGCACTTCCATTTTAAATTGATATGGTGTCAAATGTGAACAGCAGCAGGTTTAAAATGGCACAGTGAGATTTGATCTCAGTAAACGTAGTGGGAACACCGAACCGATTCTGAATTGGTTCTGAATCAGTGCAGAGATGCGAATCTCTTTGTTCAAAAAAGTTAAGTGCGAATGACCCCTTTGATTGCTAAAACCAATTAGATACAATTGCAAACTGAGTTCAAAGTGCAAAAATCATTCTACTCAGTTAACTCAGCAGTGGAGAGGATTGGAGAAATCTTGCCCTTACCTGTAGACTCTGCCATAAAGAAAGTGCTGCAACGTCTCCAAGTTTGTTATCTTGACCGCACTCTGATATTGCTTGGTCACATGTCTGTTGGTTTACATCTATGACATGTTGGAGAGCAAGAACCAACTTATTATACTTTCTGTGGCCACATGTGCCTAATATAAATTGTTGTCTCTGCTAACTTCACATGCTATAGAATACTCTATTCTGTAAATCACAGATTCCTAGAGAAGTGAGAAGATGAGTAAAGGAAGGGAAGCTCATAACATGTGCCATAAATTGCAGGCAATAACTGACAAATATAAGTGAAACAATCTCTGCTGCAGCAGAGATGGCTATCTGCCAGTCAGGCTCCTGACCTGGATATTGCTATGATCTCTTAGCAATTATAGTAAATGATATATGGATTTCAAGGCTGGTGGCTTTTTTCCTAGTATTGCAACTTCCTTGATGTACTCTTGTATTTTTGTTATTACATAGATAAAACAGAAAAAGAATCCTTCATTAAACGTCTAAGTGACACCCAAGCATGTGAAAATCCCTTATTTTCTTAGATATATTGGAGCAATTTTTTTTCTTTCAATTTTCCACAAGGGAAGAAAGACAGAGATTGCTGTTAGCTGAGGGAACAATCTTTTGGGTTGGCGTGTGAAGAAGAAGAGTAATTACCACCTTGCCAGAAAGCTGCTAAGTCATGATACATTTAATAGAGGCACTTAATGACACCCTTTGCAAATTTAGCAGTTCAGTTGATTTATGAGCACAGGTACCTGATCAGAATTCAGGGCTTCCTGGCTAGCCATAATTATGCAATGCAAAACTCATATGACAAAATAACAAACATAAATACTCAGTGACCAAGGCCATTAAGTACACTCATCCCTCCACATTTGCAGCTTTGACTTTTGCAAATTTGATTATTCAAAGATTTTATTAGTATGTTCTCTCTAGGAATAGTTTGGTCCTCCAGTGCAACTCTATGGTCAACTTTAACCAAAAGTCACACTGAAGGACCTAGAGATTCCTAGAGAGAACCCTCTACTAACCATTTGTCGTTCCTCCAGTGCAATTCTGTGGTCAATTTCTGGCAAATGTTGACCACAGAGTTGCACTGGAGGACATAGACATTCCTAGAGAGATGTTCTCTCAGGTAAAAACATAGTGTTTTTGTTATTTGCAGTTTTTCCACATTCACAGGGGTCCTGTGCCCCTAACCCTAATGAATGTGCAGTGTACTTAGCTTTTTCAACTACTTACTCTTATCTCACACATATATGTATACATATACAGTTTATTCACCTTTGCTTATACATGCTTTAAACACAGGAGCTGAAATGCATGTAATCTCAAATGTGCACATAAAATTAGATAAAAGAAAAACAAACAGAAATCAACAGTTGAATACATTATATGTGAAACATAAACAGGATATTCAATTTTTATAACCACTAAAATATCAGGAATGAAATAATGAGACCCTGGTAAATCTCCCTCCCCCCAAATTTACAGACTTCTTTAGCTTCTTTTTTTTCTTTGACACAAACACAAAATATAAGTATGTATGCTCTCTCTCTCTCTGTATGTATGCATGTATGTATAGGGTAAACATATTACTCACTGGCATCATTACCCTTGATGTAACCCACTACAGAGGGGCTGCGGGGGGAGGGATGCAGTGCCCCTCACTGCCTTGCTTGCCTGTGATCCCCATCCCCAACCAGCTGCCACCTGGGCAGACCTTGTAAGGTTTCTGCCACTCCTCCCCTCCCTTTCTGTTGCCTCAGTTGCTCTCTCACTTGCCTGGTTATCCACCCAGGGCAGCCAAGGGACAGTGGGGCAAGCGAGGCAACAACTGAAGATGGAATAGGTGCACTTCCTCCTCTGCTGCCCAGCTTCTTCCTCAGGAAGAGAGACAGGCAGTGGGGAAAGGGCCGTCACTAGGTGCAGCAGTGCCAGCTTGCACACATCCCCTTGCAGCAGCAGGATGGATCAACTGAGTGCCAACCCTCCTCTGGGGTGTCACCTGGTGTGCTCCACATCTCCTTCAATTTGTTGTGATTCTACTGCTATTACTTACCATACCTTCTATACTTTTAAAACCACATCATACATATAGATGTGTCCCCCTCCCCTACTTTCCACCATCAAATATGCAAGATATAGAAGTGCCAGTAGTTCCCCAATCACCTTCCCTTTTCTAGTGGGACAACCATGGGATACCTCCACATGCATGGCACAGCAGTAGCTGAGATTGTTCCTCAGTCATGTTGGAAGAGGACAAATGTATAATGGTTGTCCCCAGCAAGTAAGTACCTAGTAGAGGCAGTAGAGGCAAAGTTGGGTAGTTAAGCTTCCATGTTGTGTTATTTCTTGTTTTGTTTGATCTATCACTTCCATGCTTGTAGACTGATATTTTCAGGTATGACTTCATGGGGAAATGTGGTGGGAAGGGAATTCATTGAATACTGTTATAAAAATCAAGGAGTTTACTAGTGATATTATAAGCTCTAGTGAGTTAATACGTACTAGTAAGCCACAGATGATGAAAGGAATGTCTAAAGAAGAGCTGGGAATGTGGCTAAGGCAGGAAAATCGAATATATTATTTGCTGTTAAAATGACACTAAAGGGGGGGGGGGGAGGAATCCCAAATTTGAAAAAAATGAAGCCACTTATATAATATGACCCCATGGAAGCACAATCTGTGAGACTTCTAGTTCCTCCTGCCATCCCTTTACTCCCTGGTGGAGGAGGCAGGGGGAGGGCATGTCATAACATGACAACAGGGTAGCCATGCATAATAGGCAGTGTTGCCCATTCCCCAGGATGAGAGCAGAATGCAGAAACTTCATTGGCAGGTACCAGACTACATCCAGGGAAATGAGGGAGTTCCTTCTGAACATTTCAGTGGCCAGTTTCCAAGCAGTGGTTTCACCTATGGATGGCATTTTGGAATGTCATGTGGCTGTCTTTTGCCTTCTGTGCCCCTACTGATGCTACACACACACACACACACACACACACACACACACACACGGGTTTATGGATTTTACTGAGCCTCTTTGCCTTCAGGATGATGAAGAATTTTGTATACTGACACCCATTAATCATTCATTGCATTGTGATAAAATGCAGCCATGTTTCTGCAAAGTGTGCAGAATGTCCCCAAGAGGACCTGAGTGTATGGAGCAGATTATGGTATGTGTATGGGTGATCCCATAGCTAACCTGGACCTACACTATGTAGGTCTTTAAAAATAATAACCCTTGTGCTTTTCTAGAACACAATTGGGCCTCCAGTTCATTCATCTCTGCCTGCGTTGGTCCAAAGGTACAGCATATTGCAATGTACAGCATATTGCAAAAGTCCAACCTTGAGGTACCAGTGCATGTACTACCACCATACATCTGCTAAATCTAGGAAGGTTATATGGTAAACCTAACTCTGCCAATGATGCCTTCCCATGATTATCATCTTGGACCAAAGGAGGAATTGATGAATGAAATGGAGGCCCAATTGTGTTCTAGAAAAGCACAAGGGTTATTATTTTTAAAGACCTACATAGTGTAGGTCCAGGTTAGCTATGGGATCACCCATACACATACCATAATCTGCTCCATACACTCAGGTCCTCTTGGGGACATGGACTTTAGCCAGGCAGGACAAGACTGGCAGCTGTCACCCAGAGGACTTTTTCATTTGCCATTCCTAGATTGTGGAATGACCTGCTAGGAGACATTTGACAACTATGCTTGTCATTAGGATTTTGGGCTGCTTCAGGTTCAAGCCTGAAATTCACGCTGTTTGAACTCCTAAGCAGATCTTTGTGAATAATTACCCAACTCTTATCTTTATCTTTACCCAGTGGCATCCCCAGCTAGGGTGTCACCTGGTGTGGGGAGCCAGGGTATCGGGGGAGTGGGGCCAAAAGGGCACTCCCACACTTTGCTGCCATGGCATATAGAATGGTGCCAAAGCAGTGAGTTGGGGATGTGCTCAGCTGTCTCAGCAGCCCCCTCCTTCTGAGCTCTGCATGGCCATTGCTGCTTGGGACCCAGAAGGCAGCCACCTCCCCACTCCTTCTGAATCCCATGTGGCCATTGCCAAGTGGGACCTGGAAGGCAGCTACCTCCCCCCACCTTCCAAGTCCCAGGTGGCCATGGCTGTGCAGGACCTGGAAGGTAGCTGCCCACTCCCCCCAGGGTGTACTATCCCACTGGTTGACACACCCTCTGGAGTGTCACCTGCTGTGATCCACATCACCACACCCACACACACCCCAGTGACACCACTGCCTTTACCAGGGGGCTAGGGGGCTGGGTTTGGATGTAACCACAGAGAATTCATCAAGGAATGGCCCAAAGATAATGATGAATAGAATGACTTTGTTCTAAAATCTAACAAATTACAAAGATTTATTAATGAAATAATTCATACGATCTATCCTTCATGGGAACATACCAAAGTTTTATCAGCCCTGCTAGATCTAGACCCTTTCTTAGCCATTCACCAACCATACCAGTTACGTACAGTCTGAAATTATGTAGTTCACCTCTTAGAGAAGGGACAATCTAAGAAAGAAGGAAGGATGGAAGGAATCTTGCAAGTAGCAATGTTAATAACATGCTAGATAAATATCTGAACTGTAAATTCTTTGAAAGAAAGTTATTTGGGTAGTTGGATTAAATGTGCTTAAGACAACAGATGATGAAAAAACAATGAAGCAAAAAGTGGCAGTAAAGGATGATAATATGATATGTTTATCCTATATATGTTTCTCCATACTGGTCCAGGGAGTGGTTGTATTGGTAAGGAGTAGTCCTCATTTGCCCCCAATCAACTTCTTTGGACTGAAAGGGGGGGAGCTGTAACTCATGTTTGCTTCTTCTTCATGGATTTCCTCTTGAAATTTGAGAATTCATTGGTGCCAATTTTGTTATGATGAGAGAAGATCTGACAGCTGCTCTTTCCCCTTGGAAAATCCCTTTGCCAGCATGAGGTCTACTTAGTACAATAAACAACACCCTGTGAACTATTTTTGCAGGTGAGTTGCTCCACTGGTGGCCCACCCATAAATCAAGGAGGCTGACTCATGGTAAGAGAAACAGTGCAAGTCAGAAGAGTGGGTAAGAAGAATGAAGTGTTACATAGAACCCCCTACTGTTGGTAGGTCATAAACCTGTGGAGACTAGCTATGTATTAGAATTTATTATTTTTTACTTAAGCAGACAGAAACATCAGAATCTAGGCATATCTGAAAAGCTGAAAAATGTAGTTCTTTGGAGGAGTTAAGTCCATAATTAAAAGATAAGTGTAGAAAACCTAAGGACATTAGCTATATTTTCCATTGTGTTTCTTAATTTTTTACATTGCTGTAACCATTTTTAAGGAATATGATATACTTCAGTATAGTCAAACAGACATTGTACCTAAATAAAAACTCAGAGTATAGCACTGTCAAAGCAATTCAGACTCACCACAAATGTTACCCTCCAATATAAATGGCCTTGTGAGATTCTATCACAAAATCCAGCCACCAAATGTTCTGCACAGTAAACATAATTCCGATTCATGTAATGGCAAACAAACCATTCCATTTTAATGACTTTTGATCTTATAATCCATGCTAGAGCTCATAGGTGAGCTGACAATTTGTAGAGCTTTTCTACCCTAAACCTTGCCAGCATTTTTTGCTGCTAAAGTGCACACTATTACTGGTTGTGGATCTAAATTATTGAACTAGCATGAAGCAAAGTGCATGAAACACAACCAAACAATGTCCCAAATATATTCATTAAAGTGCATTGACTTTCCTGGTTTGCTACACAGACTTGTTTTATTTCTTGAACTGAATGCTATAATGCCAGAAAGCACCTCTGTGTTACCTCTCCAGCTGGCACCAACACCTATATCAGGATACATCTAGATTTCCATCATAGTGTGCTTTTAAAGGAGGCTGACTCACACTTAAAAGTGATTAATGGAAAGTGGTGTATTGGTCTACAGTCTTCAACACATTTACCTAGAAAATATTGCCAGATTCACACTTTACTAGTGTGGAGACTGTGTTCTCTATCATTCTAATAAGGTGAGATCCTCAAGTAGAAGGAGTATGACTTTATGATCATAGTTACACAGTGGTCATGCCATACTGTCTCATTAATAAATTGTGATGTACACAACCCAATGTGCAAT
>CM034701.1:281871071-281882311 GCA_020142125.1 Phrynosoma platyrhinos
AAAAAATAAAAATAAAAAAAATCCTGCTGTACTATGATATGGCATATCTATTGTCAGCAGCATGAGGCAGTGCTTGAATCATGTGGCATTTCTTCTGTAAAATTGAATGTGACCACACTCCTATAAAAGTAGCTCAAAGCCTGATTATAATGCAAAAGGAGTGAAGTTATCATTAAATTATAATCATAATGTACCTTTATTAGGAATTAACTATTTGCCCAAAGTATTTGGAATTTGTGTCTTGAAACTCTGCTTAGGATCACAACCATTTCTAAGCCATGATCCTTATGGCCAGAATAATAGACCTTGCACTAACACTAGAATCTGATCATTTTACTGATTTTTAGCACAAGTTCCATTGATGCTGCTACCTTTGGCACAGTCCTATTGAGCACCTGAAAGGTCCATCAATGTAACCTGATGGGACAGCAGAGAGGTTAGAGATGGACAAGAATCAGACACCACGGTTGGCTCTTGTACTACTTCAGCTATCATGGTTTAAAAGGCTTTAGTGTCCTGGCCTTAAACACACTAATTTGGAAGGAATTTCTATTTAAATTAGTGGAACTTTCTCCCAAATGTATCAAATAATAAATTAATTTATTTCTAAATATTTTACTTGATTTTTGTGGGCCATACTGTATATCTGCTAATCCCATACCAAATGATTCTCCTTTATTGTTTTTTTAAGCTGCCAACCTAACACCTAATTTTCTCCATTGCAAGACAAAACAGGCTTCAATGTCAGTAAAACAGATCATGCAAGATACTGTGAAGATATGTTTTTCCCCCACATGTACTTTGAACATTGACTATATTGATGGTTATTTGTTGTGTTCAGTTTCTGGACATCAAGTGGGCTAGAATTGTCTAGTTGAGCAATCTGCATTTTAGAAGTAGAACTGTGGTTAGGCAGAATACTTCTCACAATGTTGCAGAACAACCCTCCCCCCCATCTTGTTTTTGTTTTTTTTTTAAAAAAAGGGGGGGTAAAACAATGGGAGAATCTTCTTTTGAAACTGTATTGAAATAATGATGAGGAAATGCACCTTTGTCAGCTAAAGAGCATATAACAGTGAAATCTGAAATCAACATCTCTGGGAAAGAGGAATGAAACCACAAATTGGTGCTAATGTAAACTATATGATTCTCCTTTCAGAACAAAGTAGAACATTATGTCATTGTCACAGTACGAGTTGTTCAGATAATTATCCCCAGCAGCATTTAACAGTGAGATATTAGAGCCAACTGAACCATGTTCACAACTGCATCTAACTTGAGAGTAAATCAATCCAGAACTCACTCCTAGTTTATTGACAATCAGGCAGAAATGAGTTCCTGACAGACATGGAATTGGTCACTAGATATTTACCTGTCCCATCCTCTTTGCATTTCTGCTTGAAACTAGAATCATCCACTGGTTCAAGTGGATCCATTCTGTCCTACTAAAAGCCCTCCACAATGAATAATGGCTGAAAAGATAATAAAGGGTCAAGAAAGCAAGTTTGACAGTATTGTGAATCTTTGTCATAATTATTATTGATAACCCTTTGGGTCCTGGCACTGGGGAGAAAAATGGGAACAACCTTTAAAACTGGATTTGGCTGTCTGTCTCCTTTAATGCTTTGGGGCTTCAGGGGAAGGTCTGCATGTTCAGACTTCCTGAAATGGACTGGACAGAGGCAAGCTACATTTATTGGATTGATTCTGGAGTCTGGGGTTGCTTGCCCTTGAATTATTGAAGAGGGAGTAAATATACACCTTCTTCAGCAAGCACTTCACTATGTAGCCCTGCTGTAGATTAGCAAAGCAAAGCAGCTTCATTTATATACTGTTTCATATCACGCTATGGGATGTCTAAGCGGTTTACAGCTGTAAGCTCATTGCTCCCCAACAGTTGGGTACTCATTTTAGCGACCTCGGAAGGATGCAGGCCTGAGTCTAGCCTGAGCCCTGGCTAGTATTGAACTTGCAACCTTGTGGTTATGAGTGAGTGGCTGCAGGACAGGCATTTAACCACTGCACCCTTAATTTACATATACATTTTTGTGCCTGTTTTTTTTCTTCCAATTGGGTGAGAAATTATGGGAGTCTGAGATTAGTAAATGCCAATTTCACAGTAGAAATGAACTTTTTAAGACTGATCAGTTCCATATCTGATGTCAGCCAGTTGATCAGATAATTTCATAGCAGCTAAGTTCCTTAGGAACTTTTGTATGAATGTGTGTCAAAGGGGTTGGCCACTTCTAAGTATTAAGTATTGTGCAGATTAGTCTAATGTCTCAACATACATATTAAAGAATAAAAGGTAAGATTTTTGAATGGTGCAGCCCAGAGGAGCACCTGAACCAGAGAGGACTTGTCCATGGATTTCATAAAGGCATCCAGCCTGGGTTTTAATAACTTTTTCACACAAATCCTCTTCACAATTATTTGTGTTAATTAAGTGTGGCCCTAGATATTTCCTCCTCTTGATGCAAAGGACATTCTCAACTTTTGGAGACAGGCATTATCTATTTCACATGTAAAAGCACTTCAAGCAATACCAGAATCCATTTTACCATAATACTTTTATCAGGACAAAAGAGTTTCCTTTTACCACTAAACTAGGCCCTAAGGTTTCAGCACTAAATCTTGAAACTAGGTATGGCCCTTTGTGATGTTCTGGTGACATCATTAAACATTATATTAGGCAGCCACTGCAGTTTCAAATAAAAAATTCAAATAAAAATGTAAGTCTAAGAAATGAGCTGAACACACACACATGCACATGCACATATACTTTTCAAGACAGCACTCTTGCCCTAAGATTCCTCCCCCACACCCCAAAGATGGGAGTAGAGGACCCAGGTCAGCTTAAACATCATAGAAATGTGCAAGCTTTTGAGATCTTGGGGTCTCTTCATCAGGCAAGATGTTACAGAAATTGTATTACTGGTGTAATGTTGAAATGTGGAGTAAGAAGCACGAAGTCTGTGCAATCAGGGTGTTAAAGTAAAATGGGAAAGGAGAGGTTTGATTACAATAACAATAGGCTCAAAGAGGAAGTGTGATATTTTCAATTTACAGTGAGGACCTTTCTTACAAGTACTGGAACAAGAAACATAGAAACAGCAGCTTCGGTCCAGGTTATCTGAAGGACCATGTTCTCTCATAAGGCCCTGAGATTCTCAAGAGAAGCCCTCTCTCACACCTACAGGCATATCTTGTGGGGACTCAAGGAAGAGCCTTTTTGGTGTATGCTGCTAGGTTCTAGAATACCTTTCATAGGGAAGTACAATAGGCCTCCTCCTTATTAACTTTCTGTCAGAAGACAAATACTGACCAGCATTCAAGAACTGACTCATTTAAGGAAAGGTCTCTTCACTGTGCTGTTTTGCTTTTTATTGTTTTAATTTGTTGATACATGTTTTAATTTTTGAAAATATTATAGATCATTTGATTACATTGTAATAACAAACTTTTATATTTTTGTTACCTATGTTGAGTCCTAATTCTGTGGGAGGAATGGTGGGAACCATAATTAATTGACTGTAATTAATCAAGTAATCAATCCCACTTTTTAAAAAATCCTCTCCAAAATAGATGATGATGGTTTATTACTAGAAAATGTACATTGCTTCCATCTATTGTGAGGCTTTTAAACTGTTCTGTGATTTGTTCAGTGAAATGATTTTACCATTTCCTTCTTGCCAGAGAAGGTTTCCTGACACAGTTCATAAGATCAGTTGTCTGGTACAATTACTCTTTTATGGACAGTGACTGTAATTCATACTTTAGCACTAAAAGGACTAAGATAAAAAGTAATATATGATGGCTCTGTGTAAACAGTTGTGTTTGCCTAAGTGTCATCTTCAGATCCTTATATACACACATCTGTCAACAAGGTGTGGCCTTAGAATGATAAGGTTTAAACTGAACAAGTAGTACATACCAAAACAAACAATAACTACTACAGGAACAAGGAAAGCCTCATGTCAAGAAACCTGAGCTTAAAAATACTGTTTTTATTCATTTCATATGGTGGCTTGATTTCATTTTCTACATATTCATCTGCATATTTATTTCATTTTCTACATATTCATCTGCATATTTATTTCATTTTCTACATATTCAGGTATTCACCAAACATATTCAGTGTAATGAGAGTTGTAGGACTCCCTCTCATCATGATTATCCTACTTGCAGGATCAGAAATGCCCAAGCCTTACTTAGTGCTCAAAATTTTCCCCTTTTTAAATTAGAATTCCCAGAACCCACCAGCTTGCACAGCCATATTCGCCAAAGGATTCAGGGATCTACAGTCTTAAAACATTATTTCTCCAGGCTCTACCTATAATAGCCCTCAGAGTTGTATTAGTTTGTGTAAAGATGTATAGAGTATAAAGTCTGAATCATCCAAGCCATTGTATTCCCCATCACCATGTACAGATGTGAGAGCTGGACAGTGAAGAAAGCAGATAGGAAGAAAATTAACTCATTTGAGATGTGGTGTTGGAGAAGAGTGTTGAGGATACTATGGACCACCAAGAGGACAAACAAATGGGTCCTAGAACAGATCAATCCTGAAATCTCCTTAGAAGCCAAGGGCCAGTACAGACCGGCAAAAACAGCTGGGTTCCCAGCAGCTTGGGGGCATGGTGTACACATGATGCACACCCACAAGATGCCCGGAATACTCTGTGAAGCTGCCCCCAGCAACCACATGGTGCCAGTGTTTTAGTGGCATGGCGTTTAGATGCCACATGCTGCTGAAACCTGGGAAAACTGCCACCACAGCAAAGGTGCCTTTTTCCCAGCGCAAAAAGGAGCAGCTTTCTGCCATTTATTTTTGCGCTGGGAAAATGCTGGGTTGGGGGCATGGCATGTAGTTGCTGCGGCCCCAACCCGGTGATCAAAGGGGCAGCAGCAAGCCACGGTCTGTTTCACCCCAAGGTGACTAAATTGAGGCTGTCATACTTTGACCACATCATGAGAAGGCACAACTCTTTAGAAAAGGCAGTGTTGCTAAGAAAGGTAGAAGGGAGTGGAAAAAGAGGAAGACCATATGTCATATGGATGGACTCAGTCAGGAAGGCCACAGGCCTGAACCTGAAAGACCTGAGCAGAGATGTTTACAATAGGGAAACATGGCTATGTTTCATTCACAGGATCACCACAAATTGAAGCTGACTTGTGAACAACAGCATAGCTAGAGGTAGCTTAAGTTAGACATATCTCAACAAGCAGGTTTATTGTGCATTCTCCCCACCCCCATTGCCTGAGGTTGCTAGAATCCTAGAATCATAGAGTTGAAGATATCTTCCAGGTTATCTCATCCAAACCCTCACTTGATACTGAATCAAGCCCCACTTCCCCTGCCTTCTTATTGCCTTTGACAGATATTTGCAAGCCAAAGCCAAAGGTTCTTGTACCTTTACAAGTTGTTATGGCTGACAAATCATCATCTTCATTTTCAGTAACTTCACTTATTAGTCAAGTTTTAAAACAAAAATTAAAAAATGCTTAAATTTTCAACAGTTCACCCCCTGCTCCATTTGGGAGACTTGATTGTGGCATCATAAGTGTAGACCCAATCAGCACTTTGCAAATCAAGTTTCTAGCTCGAGTACACAGAATCTGGGCTTTCTCTCTGTTCAGTCCTATGAAGTAATTGTTCTTACAAACAATTTTACTTACAAACATCTTACAAACAAGGTGAATGTGCTGTGACTGCAATTTCATTATCCATAGTATGCACTCTTGTCAAGTGATGTTCTCTACTCTGATCTCCAGAACTTAGTTGAGAACCTCACTAACCCCAAGTAATAATGTTCAAGTCTATGGCTTAGATAAAGGCATTTATCTATTTTCTGGTTTTATTTTATTTTTCTTCTGGCTTCAGAAAAATGTTATTTAAAAAATCTGATCTTAACTTCACATACCTTAAGTTATCCATACAACCAAAGAAACAGTTTTTTTCTGAACTGCACTTTTCTCTGTTTCTGTATTCCAGTGAGACATGTATTAGTCTGTTAACAGTTGCTCCAGTGAAAACAACAGAAAGTAAAAGACAGAGCTGTTCTTAAGGAAGCAAACATCAATGAGTGGCAATATGAACTTTGCCATTTTTTTTAAAAAAAAGTTATTCAGATTCTGCACATACAAATACACATCCAACTTATCAGTAGAAAATCAGTCTGTCCTGTTAACTACTGCTAACATACATATGAGGGGTATCGTAAAGTAATAATTATCATCTGGAAGTTATTATGGTATATTGATGAAATTTTGTCAGTATAATCATCACCAAGTGACTTTTTCTTTTCTCAAAAGTGAAAAATCTGTTGCAGGGTTTCCAATTTGACAAAACAGATGACGTCATGCATGAAGGTGGAAGAGTGGTTTAAGGCTCAATCTGCAGACTTCTACAATAATGATATTCAAAGGGTCAAGAAATGCTGGGGCAAATGTGTAAATTTGGATGGTGACTACATAGAGATAAGTTAACAACTACAAATCAAAACAAACTTTCTGTCAAATTTTTTTAAAGGTGATAATTAAAACTTTACGATACCCCCTTGTATGTGGCAAATATGGTGTGTGTGTGTGTGTGTGTGTGTGTAAGGAGGAATGGTATCAGTGTGGGAATAGCCCAGTGATGTTTTGCTACAGATAACTAGTTAGAATTCAACAGCACTGTTTAATCATCAATTGGACAGAACAAATAAGGGCAGTCATGAAAATCGGTGCCTATTTGTTTGCTTTTGTTCACACATATGCACTGGTGTAATGGTAAATTCCAAAGTGGAGGCCTGCACCAAGACAATCTCCAAGGAGAGTCCAAAAGGTAGCTGTGTGCTAATGTTTTTTCTTCCAAAAAACACTTCTGTTGTTTTCATCTCTAGTCTTTTGATGATAGCAACAACAACAACAACAACAACTTTTGTAAAGTGAATGGTTTTTGAACCATGCCACTTCAGAACACTTTGGATCACAGCACAGAGCACTGTTGGTAGAAAAATCTATTTTTGGTCCAACTACTGTAGTTATTGCAACTCATTTAGAATTCAGGAATATCAGCATGCAAAGGGATCCTGTAGCATCTTTGAGACTAAGTGAAAAAGATTGTAGCATAAACGTTTGTAGACTAGGTCTGCCTCCTCAGATGTATCTGACTCCAGCCGTTTGAGGAAGTAGGCCATGTCTACAAAAGCCTATGCTATAATCCAGGGGTAGGCAACCTTTCCCCTTTAAGGGCCAAGGGACTTCAGCTCCCAGAATCCCAGGAGCTATTGGCCAACATGGGACTATTGGCCAACATGGCTGAGGCTTCTGGGAGCTGAAGTCCCTCGGCCCTTAAAGGGGAAAGGTTGCCTACCCCTGCTATGATCTCTTTCACTCAGTTAATCTCAAAGGTGTCACAAGACCTCTTTGTAAACTCAGGACAAGGAAGTCCAAGGGTGGTGTCAGATCATTTCATAGTCCCTGCTAATCAAAAAGTGATGAACCCTTGTCCTTGTGAGCCCTGGCTCCACTACATCACTGATGTATTTTAAAACAGACAAACAAAAACATAGCTATGTCTATGACACAGTTGCCTGGGAACAG
Source organism: Phrynosoma platyrhinos (assembly GCA_020142125.1). Taxonomy (NCBI): domain Eukaryota; kingdom Metazoa; phylum Chordata; class Lepidosauria; order Squamata; family Phrynosomatidae; genus Phrynosoma; species Phrynosoma platyrhinos. The sequence continues at coordinate 281,878,662 of CM034701.1, forward strand.
GAAAGAGAAGCTAATGGGAATCTAAAACAAGAATGAATAGAACTGCAAGAATTCAAAGATATAGCTTTGTTAGTCTGTAGAATCAGTATCTATAGAGATACCATAGCCCGTTTGAGACTAACTGAAAGAAAGAAGTGGACAGGGTGAATTTTGGTAGACTTAAATCTATGAAAGCTCATACTGCCCATTTCTTTCTTTCAATTAGTCTCAAAGGTGCTACAAGATCTCTCTATATACTGAGAAGAGCAAGAATTTGCAGCTAATGAAAGGTGATTTGATAAGCGTATCCTTTTAAAAACGTGTCTCCCATTTGTGCTTGACTGTTGAGGACAAAATAAGATCCTTGACCTAATAAGAAAGACACAGCCCCATCAGGCCTGGGTACAACTGGAGCTGCTGGCACTGTTAAGCTGATGTTCTGAAGAAAAACACATCACAAAGAAACCAAGGGGCTATGCAGACAGGCAAAAAGGGATGCTTTGAGGGTGACTTGTAGGCATGGCCTTTAGACAATGCATGCCTAAAAGTCTCCAGGAAAGTGACCTCTAGCCGTCGTATGCCGAGAAAAGCTGCTCCAAAAAGGAGTCCCTTCAGTGAAGATGCGCACCTTCACATGTGTGTATGCATGCAGCGACACTGATGCACCAGAAAACGGACGTATAAATGCACTGGAAATTGACTCAGTGATCCAGAGCATGTGCCGTATGATGCAAACTTTAATTTAAAGTGCCCTATGCTTCCAGGTGTAGATGCACTGGTGCAGGTGCACTTGAATATTAGAACCCTAACCCTAACTGTAACCCTATGCATGTGTCCTAACAACTGTTCTCTGTTATAACAATAAATGCCTTCTGTTGGATGTACGCTAGCTGTCAGCATGCACAGCAGTTTGCATGAAAAAGGCTTTTGTGACCTTTTCTGTACAGGTGTGCAGGTGTGCATAAGACCTGCACACCATTTCCTGGCATGATTGGGGAGGGCTCCTGGAGTAATGTTTGTCCATGTGTCCTGTTGACCTTGTTAATTGCATGACCACCAGCTGCATGTATCAAATCTGTCCATACAAACCTCCCTTGCATGTACCTCTCCCCTCCCCTTGATCTGTGTGGAGGATGATTGGGTGTCTTTTCAGTTGACAAACCCATTCCTTCACCCCAAGAGTGGCATAATCAGACAGTGGCACCTATCTACTGCACCCACTCCTTGAGGGGAAGTGGAGGTCAGCGAATCCTTGCATAATATGTGGGTGTATGACAGATCCTGTGCAGGTGCACAGGGATGCCAAACTTCAGTCACCTTGGTACACAGAGAGTGACAGACTGTATACTAGCCTATGACAAGTCTTGTGCAGGTGTGCGGGGATATTTTCCTGCACAGATGTGCAGGTGTGGAGAGAAGTTCCTGTGCATGTGCGCATGCATTTGAGAAAAAAAAATTAAAGCAGCCGCTGCCAGCCCGTGTAGTTGCTCCGTCTCTCCTTGTGGCATCCTTGGGGCTGGCGGTTGGTTGCTGGGGCTTCAATACAGCCTTGGAAAAGCTGCATTGACTCCCCCCAGTGCAGTTGCTCCAGGGGGTATCATAAAAGCTCCAGGGGGTATCATAAAATCTGAGAAAGGCGCTTCAAAAGGTATGGAGTGTTGAGTTTTCTTCTCCCTCTCAGAACAGTTTTACAAACATTTGTGGGGATTCATTGGGACACTGTCAGGTCTATTGAGGAGTTCATATGTAAATAGAGATGCTTTGTTGAAACAGTCCTTTCTGAAATGGAAAAAACCAACAGTGCTATTTATGATATGCCATGGTGATGCATAGCTGATTCCTTCCAGGGATCAATTAACTTTACTTTCAGCTGAAACAGCTGTTTCTCCCATAGAAGTCCCACAGAAACAATCACATCAGAGCTTGTATCAGAACTGTGCTGGGAGATGGCATATGAGTCTGTTTTCTATAAATTCAGGTCAATAAAAACCTCCTAAATAAAAACATTTAAGGAGGAACAAGGGATCTGTGAGTATAAGTGCAGCAAACAGAATCAATACACTATGAGGCTGGAGAAAAAGCAAAATTTTCAAGAAAGCTGACAAGTATCAGTAAGGTGTATACCAGCTTTGTGACCTCCAGAGGTGTCAGACTACAGATCTCATATGCAATTACTAGGAGTGATAGAAGCTATAGTCTGACAGCTGAGGAAAGCTGTACACACTAACCAGGTATCATTGCTGCTGAGCAAATACATTTTCTATGTTCCTGAAGTGATAACATAATCAGCAAAGTGCATTTACCATAGACAATCCACTTTCTGAAAGAATATTCTTTGTCTTCAGACCATAGGTATTCTTGAACATTAATCATTATGCTAATGCACTCATTCGTACCAACTGAAAATTCACCTGGTTACCTGATAATGCTTTACCTTAGGTCATCCCCTGTGTTCAGTTCTTTTCTATTGTAAATGACAATTTGCAGATCATAGCTCTGATTTCTGAATTTTTTCAGATAGAATAATAGATTAACAGAGTTGGAAGAAACAACAACTCCCTGCCATGCAGGAACACACAATCAAAGCACTCCTAACAGATGGCCATACAGCCTTTGTTTAAAAACCTCCAAGGAAGAGGACTCCATTACTCTCTGAGACAGTGCTCTTTTTATTAGGAAGTTATTTCTAATGTTGAGGAGGAATCTTTTTTCCTGTAATTTCAATCTATTGCTCCATGTTTTAGGATGCATCCTCACTGCAGAAATAATTCAATTTGACACCACTTTAACTGTCATGGCACAATGTTATGGAATTCTGGGAATTGTAGTTTGTGGTGGCACCAGAGCACTCTGACAGAGAAGACTTAGGGGGGATGCAGACCAGGGCGTCAGAGACGGCCTGGTCCGGAGTGCCGCCGGAGTTCAGCCTCCGGACCGCGGCGCTCCTGCGGCGCATCTAAAAGGAGCACCAAATTGGTGCTCCTTTTAGATTTAAGGGAAAGTGCGCCCCAAAAGCAGCGGGCGGACTTTCCCTGGCTCAAACGGCTCAGCGCATGTGGGCGCTGCGCCGTGAGGTTATCCCCGGTGCGCCGGCTGTGCGGATGGCCGGCGCTTCTGGGGGCGACCTCGGGGAGAGGAAGGGGCACCGCTCGTGCGGCTGCCCCTCCTCTTCCCTGCCCGGAAGACGACTTTTTTAGTCGTCTGCCGAGGCAGATAATGTCTCACAAAACTAGTTTCCAGAATTCCATAGCATTGAATGATGGCAATTAAAGTGGAGTTGACTTGGATTATTTCTGCAGTGTGGATGCAGCCCTAGTTTCTGGAGCACCCCTTCAAATATTTAAACATTGCTATCATGACACCCCTTAACCTTCTCTTCCCCAGGCTAAACATACCCAGCTCCCTCTGCTGCTTCTCGTAGGGCATGGTTTCCAGACCTTTCACTATTTTGGTCTCCCTCCTCTAGGCAAGCTCCAACTCATCATCATCATTATCATCATCAACAACAATAATAATTTGTATCCCACCTCTCCCTGTTGAGGATCGAGGTGGGTAACAGCAAAGATTAAAACAATTACAGAAATAATAATAAGAAAATAATCCCCGAACCCCTTCGACCCACTCTCCCTTCAATAATAGTGGCAATGTCTAGGGGAGCTAGATCAAATGGG
>CM034701.1:281905883-281917024 GCA_020142125.1 Phrynosoma platyrhinos
CGCATTCACCTGACTGGTCATGTGAAGCGATGAGTCGAGGAGCACCCCAGACTGCGAACAGACACCCACTCTGTTGTCCTCCACAAAACAACCGAAGAGACACCCACTCTGTTGTCCTCCACAAAACATGTCCCACACAGATCGGGGGGAAGGGGAGAGGTACATGCAAGGGAGGTATGTGTGGACAGACTGGATACATGCAGCTGGTGGTCATGCAAGGGACATTGTCAACAGGACACACAGACAAATGTTACTCCAGGATGGCCCTCCCAATCATGCCAGGAAGTGGTATGTAAGTCTAATGCAAACCTGCACACCTGCACAGAAGAGGTCACAAAGCCCTCTTTCATGCAAACTACTGTGCATTCTGACAGCAAGCCTACATGTGACGGAATGCATTTATTGTCATAACAGAGAACAGTTGCTAGGGCGCATGTGTAGGGTTACAATTAGAATAAGGATTCTAATATTCAAGTGCACCCACAGTGGTGAAAGCATAGGGCACACCTGAAAGCATAGGGCGCATGCTTTGGATTGCCGACTCAGTTTCTGCTACACATGTGGCAGTGCATTTATACAGCTATTTTAAATCTCTTTTTCTGATGCACCGGTGTCACTGCATACATACGCATGCAGCTGGCAATGATCTTTGAGAACTCCTGGAGAACAGGAAAAGTCCCAGCAGACTGGAGGAGGGCAAACATTGTCCCTATCATCAAAAAGGGGAAAAAAGAAGATTCCACCAACTATTGCTCAGTTAGTCTTACTTCAATACCAGGAAAGGTTCTAGAACAGTTCATCAAACAGAGAGTCTGTGAACATTTAGAAGGGAATACCATAATCGCTAAAAGTCGGCATGGGTTTCTCAAGAACAAGTCATGCCAGAGTAATCTGATCTCTTTTTTTGAAAAATTTACCAGGTTGCTAGATGAAGGGAAGGCGGTAGACATAGCATATCTTGATTTCAGTAAGGCTTTTGACAAGGTCCCCCACAATATTCTTGCAAACAAGATAGTAAAATGTGAGCTAGACAATACAACTGTTAGGTGGATTAGTAACAGGTTGACTGACTGAACCCAAAGGGTGTTCAGCAATGGCTCCTCTTCATCCTGGAGAGAAGTGATCAATGGGGTGCCACAGGGTTCTGTCCTGGGCCCAGTGCTATTCAACATCTGTATCAATAACTTGGATGAAAGAATAGGGGGCATCCTTCTTAAATTTGCAGATGATACCAAATTAGGAAAAATAGCTAATACCCCAGAGGACAGGATGAAAATTCAAAATGACCTTAATAGATTAGAAAGCTGGGCCAAAGCTAACAAAATGAATTTCAACACGGAGAAATGTAAGGTACTGCACTTAGGGCAAAAATAAAATAAAATGCATAGATATAAGATGGGAGACATCTGGCTTAATGAGACTACATGTGGAAGGGATCTAGGAGTCCTAGTAGACCACAAGTTGAATATGAGTCAACAGTGTGATGCGGCAGCTAAAAAGGCCAATGCAATTTTAGGCTGCATTAATAGAAGTATAGTATCTAGATCAAGGGAAGTAATAGTGCAACTGTATTCTGCTTTGGTCAGGTCCCACCTGGAATACTGTGTCCAGTTCTGGGCACCACAATTCAAAAAGGATGTTGAAAAACTGGAGCGTGTCCAAAGGAAGGCGCCTAAAATGATGAAAGGTCTAGAAACCATGCCCTATGAGGAACGACTTGGGGAAGTGGATATGTTTAGCCTGGAGAAGAGACAGTTAAGAAGGGATACGATAGCCCTGTTTAAATATTTGAAGGGATGTCATATTGAGGAGGGAGCTAGCTTTATTTTCTTCTGCTCCAGAGAATAGGACTCGGAATAATGGATGCAAGTTACAGGAAAAGAGATTCCACCTCAACATTAGGAGGAACTTCCTGACAGTAAGAGCTGTTCTATAGTGGAACACACTCCCTGGAAGTGTGGTGAAGTCTCCTTCCTTGGAGGACTTTAAACAGAAGGGATGGCCAGCTGCTGGGGGTGCTTTGATTTTGAGTTCCTGCATGGCAGGGGTTGAATTGGATGGCCCTTGTGGTCTTCTCCAACTCTATTATTCTATGATACACACATGTGAAGGTGCACATCTTTTCGGAAGAAGTGGAAAAAAGCTGCTCCTTTTTGGAGTGGATTTTTCCGGCATGCAACACCTAGAGCGCTTTCCTATGAATTTTTAGGCATGTGTTGTCTAAACACCATGCCTCCAAGTAAGCCTGAAAGCACCTCTTTTTGCCCATCTGTACAGCTCCATAGTCTATCAAAAAGGCCAATGTGTCCTACAGCAAATCAAGCCTTAACTCTCCCTGGAAGCCAAAATGGCTAAACTGAGGATTCAGACATATAATGAGATGACATGATTCAATGGGAAAAAATAAAGTAAAAAGCACTATAATGAGGAGATCACATAAAACAGGTAGATAGATTGAATCATAAACACTGTGGCCCTGAGTTTGCAAGATCTGAGCATGGCAGTTGATCTTGCAGGTTTTCCTTTCACAGGGTCACAAAAAGTTGAAGTCACTTTGATGGTAAACAACAACAACAAACAAAAGATGTTTATCATGTTTCCAACCCTGCAGTTTGGAGAGACCATCAAGTGCCCTTTGCTATTTCTTTTTAGCTACTACAAATAATTTGATGCCACTAGCACACCTGGTGACCTAACTGCTTAGCCGTAATTTGTGAGCATTTGAGGCCAAGTTAAAAAATACTGATCCCATGCAAATACTATCCTACCTGGTTTCCCACTTCTGGGGATTTGAAGATGTTTTTTAAATGGTATTATTATTTGCCACATGCTCATCAAAATCCCTTTTTGAAGTCTCCCTTATTTTCTTCTTGCATTTTCTTTGTGCTAGTTGGCATTCCCTTTTATCCTCCTCCTTTGAACAAGACTTCCATGTTCAGAAAAATAGTCTCTTTTCTTTAACTGTTTCCTGGATTTTACTAAATGCACAAGCCATAATATCTAAGGGACAAGATGCAAACTAGATATAAGGAGAACAGTTTTAATCAAGGTTTTAATCTGAATCATGAAACACAAACACTGGTGTTAATCCTGAGCTCAAAATGATGGTCAGAATCCTATAGGGGATTTACATCTTTGTAAGTGGATTTGCATATGTGGGAACTGGAACTGCACTGTTGTGTAGTGTCAGTGCCCAGTAGAGGGTATCTCATCAGGCACCAATGCACATCGGGCACTCTTGCTGGTGTGCCATTACTCATCTTCTCAATTCAGTAAAGGGGTTTCTTAGCACCTCTACTATGTAACTAGGTATACATAACATTACATAAGATATCAAGTCATATAGCATTCTGACATTCTCTTTTTCTGGATTACAACTGTGGTGTGTGTGGCTTCCATGGCAGTAAGGTGGTGAATGTGCCCTGGGTTTTCATGTGAAGGAGCTATTTAGAATACTGAACCCTACTCCCTCCCTCAAATTGGTTCAGCAGCTTTGAAGTTAAGACTAAATCCCAGAGTTAGTTTATTGCCACATTGACACTGAAGTCACCAGCATCTACTGAGTATATTTCGCAGAAACCCCAAACTAAGGGCCTTTGCAGACTGCCAGAAATAGTGCAAATTGAGTCCACTTTAACTGCCCTGACTCAGTGCTAGGGAATCATGGGAATCATAGTTTATTGTGACACCAGAGCTCTCTGACAGAGAAGGCTCAATGTCTCAGAAAAAAAAATACAATTCCCATGATTCCCTAGCACTGAGCCAGGGCAGTTAAAGTGGACTCAATTTGCACTATTTCTAGCAGTCTGCAAAGGCCCTAAGATTCTGGGAACTGTGGAGGGGGGAATCTCCATGCTGTGGTAACAATAAAAGGGATAGCTGCATACAAGAAGATTAAGAATGAGATAATGGAGAAGGAATAAGCTGCTTGCATGTTGTCTCAAGAAATGTCAGGATATACATTCAAGTACATAAATATTCTTCTGTTGTTTTCCCCAGGAATCTCTTTGTTATTGTTCACTGGGTAATGTTACTACCATTTAATTCTCCTACTAATATGTAACTCACACAAGTTCATATCAATATTTAAGTTGCCTCTGCAGCTTCTGGCTTCCTTACTAACGGCCACTCCATCACAATTCCTTAACAGCAATTCCCTGAGTACTTGTCACAACTGAATTTTCCAATCTGTTTGTCACAATATCACCTTACACTGTTCCAGTGAGGCTCTTAATTGCTTACTATATTTAAAGATCTTCTTGAGAATTCACCCCAAGACAATGTATGAGTACATTTCTGACTTTCATATTAAAGAAAAAGAGATAATATATGTACTCTGCTCTTAAGAGTGGAAGTACTTTGACTAGATATTTTTAAAGCTGTGCCAAAATGGCCAGTTGCCATATTTTAATATATCTTCTCTTTCTATCTAAGGGAAACTGATCTTTTTGGGAGTGGGTGTTTTTCCCCTTGGTTTTCCCATGACAGAATTCTGCCAATGATTCTGTGGCACAGCTTCCAGCTCAGGTAAACAGGGCCAAACATGAATTTTCTCTTTAAGGGATGAATCAATTATGGTCTACTACACAATGAGGCATTTCAAATTTTAGGAGAAGATTTTCAAAGGAACAAATTACATGTTAAAAATCTTTGTTTCTGTGCCAAGTAGAAATGAGTGTGGTCTTTTAAACATCTTTATCCCTGAAAGAGTTCTTTTCCATTACACTGACCAGCAGTATTTCACAAAACAGCAAACCTGTCCACCAGCCAGTGAAGTTTAAAAATATGGCTTTAAGCCAATTATCTCTACTGAATTTAATAAGGCCAAATCAGTTTAAAGTCCAAGAGTTCTGGCAGTATCCAGTTTTAGATAAATCAGAAGCAAAGTATGGTATATACATGGATATAATTATAATAAATTCATATGATGTGATATCCCATTACTACATAACAGAAGAGGGATTTCCTTGTTACAAGAAAATTTAGTGTTGCTTGTGAAGAAGATAGAGCCATTATTATTATTATTATTATTATTATTATTATTATTATTAAATTACTCACCTTTCCCTGTGGATTGAGATGGGAACAACAACAAATATACATCAGTTAAAAAATACAACATTAATTAAAAACAGACATCAGTTTAAAAGAAAAAACAAGACACATACATATTAAAGCAATCCACATTTATAATTGATCATTTAAAATTATGGTTTAAACTTATCGGAATAGAATTGCTTGAAGAGACTGACCTTTAATGTTGTTTAAATTTGCACAGTGTATTCAGCTATCAAATTTCTTCCAGCAGGTCATTCCACAGTCTAGGGGTGGCTGAAGAAAAAGTCCTCTGGCTAATGCTGCCTACCTAGTCCTGGCTGAATGGAGTAAATGTCTACCAGAGGACCTGAGTATACAGGGCAAATTATATGGAAGGAGGTAATCCCTTAGGTAACCTGGACCCAAACCATGTAGGCCTTGAAAGGTAATAACCAACACTTTGCACCTTGCCCAGAAATTAACTGGCAGCCAGTTAGTGATTTTAATATTGGTATACAGTCAGCCCTCCTTATCCATGTATTCCTTATCCACAGATTTTATCATCAACGGCTTGAATTTTTTAAAAAAATATATATCAATTCCAAAACACAAACCTTGATTTTACCATTTTACATAAGAGATACCATTTCACTGTGCAATTATATTTAATGGGACTTGAATATTCATGGATTTTGGTATCCATGAGCAGTCCTGGAACCAAACCCCAGCATATACCAATGGCTCATTGTAATACGATCACTCCTGGATGTCCCAGTAACCAATCTGGCTGCCATGTTTTGAACTAACTGAAGTACAACACATTGTGAAAGTCCAACCCTGAGGTTACCACTGCATGCACTACAATCTTTATGTCCTCCAACTCTAGGTAGGGTTGCAGCTGGCATAACAGCTGAAGCTGATAGCAAGCACTCCTGGCTGTCACATCTATCTGAGCTGTCATTTGGAACAACAGATCCAGAAGCACCCCCAAACTGTGAACACAGTCTTTCAAGGAGAGTGTTTCCCCATACAAACATAGGCTAGGGCCCTTGACAGTAAGCACCTGTACATTGTATGGATTCAGCATCAATTCATTTTTCCTCATCCAGCCCATTACCTCTTCCAGGCATTCATTCAGAGGAGACACACTATCTGAGGTTGTACTTGAAGGTATGGAGAAATATATTTGGGTGTCAGCAGTATACTGTTGGCACCCTATCCCATGCCTTCAGATGATCTCTTCCAGCAATTTCATGTAGATGTTGGATAGCATTGAGGATAGGATGGCATCTTGTGGTATGCCATAAAACAGCTCCTTTTTTGAGGAGCAGCTATCCCCAAGCATCTGGGACCTTCTTGAGAGGTAGGACTGAAACCACTGAAGCCAGTACCACCAATTCCAAAATCCCCCAGGCGTTCCAGAAGGATAAGCACCTCTACATTGTCTGGATTCAGCATCAATTCATTTTTCCTCATCCAGCCCATTACCTCCTCCAGGCATTCATTCAAGGTTGATGGTATTGAATGCTGCTGAGAGATCCAGAAACACCAGTATAATTTAGAACTGGGGAATCTGTGACCCTTAGATATTACTTTTGTGAGCCTCTGAAATCCTGGCTGATGGTGAAGATGAGAATGGTAGTCCTGGCCATAAAAGTGAAGGACCTTGGATAGGTCATTAAATAGGTCATTAAGGGCCTCGGCAGATGGCTTAAAAAGCCGTCCTTGGGGCAAGGAAGGGGAGGGGCAGCTGCACGCTCGGCGCCCCTTCCTCCTCCCGAGGTCGTCCTTGGAGCCGCTGGTCCTCCGCACGGCCGGCGCTCCGAGGACAACCTCCTGCTGCAGCGTCTGAACACGCTGCAGTGGAAAAGTCAACGAAAGTGCGCCTCAAGCTTTTGTGGCACACTTTCGCTGACTTGTGAAAGGAGTGCTATTTTAGTGCTCCTTTCAGGGGCACAGGATCAAGGCATGGGGATGCCTCGGTCCCGCAGCGCACCTTCCCAGGACGGCCCCGTGCCGCCAGTCTGCTTAGGCCCTTAAATATTAAGTAGATGTTCTGCCCTTCTGGCATATCAGTATAAGACTAGGCCAGTCTCCTAATTAAACAAAAATGACCAAAAAGTTGCCAGCCAGTGAAGCGAAGTGTGTTGGCTGGTGCTGTAAGCCACAATTGGATTGACATAGGTTTTCCTCTTACTATGACATTTCACAAGCTTTACGTGAACATATGCATAGAACAACTCAGATTGTTTCCTTTACTGACATGAATGTAAGCCTTAATTTAACAAGGGGGAAATAAAGTGTCTGAGAGGGAAGGAGAGAGAGATTTGTGATTTTTAGGATTTCAACCTATTTCCTTAAATTCTAGGATTTTTACTCAGTAGACTTATATATTGGGCTGTTAGTCAATACTTTGAGATAAGAGCAAAGACAAATATGAGGGTGCACACTATATACATAACAAGTAAACTAGTGGGAAGGATCTGCTCTAGCCAAATATTGACATTATCAGTCAATTCTAAGCTCCTCCAAGATAAGGAATCCAGCACCTGCAGAAATGTAGCATGGGGATGTAAGTTTGTTTCAGAAATGTCAGCAGTGTCACTATCACAGCTAGATAAATATCACATGAAAAACACATGGCCACAAGCTCAGAAAGATCTCAATTTACAAACAGAGTATTGAGAGAGGGAACACTTGGCAGGGGGATATATTCATTTGAAGGCTAGGAGATTAAAAAATACTGCTTCATATCCATTGAAGAAATCCTTAAAAACAAAACAAATAAAATAAAATAAAATAAAATAAAATAAATGAAAGGATTCACTTTGGAGACATTATAGATATAACTTTGACAGAATCAGTTTTTAAAAAAAGAAAAAAGAAAAAGAAAATCCCTATGTTGCAAATAATTATTCAAACTCTACAAGTGGTATATACAAGGTCTGGGTTCCACCACCTTTCTGAGAATTCCTGTCAGTGGCAGCTGGTGGCTGCCGTATTGGGGATGGGGCAGTGAATCTATCTGGTTATAGTGTGAGCTGTAAAGGAGTTGTCCAAGGCACTTAATCTAGTTTGAATATAGGATTCAGCACCTTAGATGTGCAGACGGATGCATCTACACAGTAGAAATAATACAGTTTGACACCTCTAATCCAGGGATTTGTAGTCTTGTGAGGCACCAGTACTTTGTGGAAGAGGAGGCTAAAGACTTTGTAAAACTACAAATCCCAGAATTACAGCATTTAAATGGTGTCAAATGCATTATGCCTACAGTGTTTGTTGCTGTTGTTGTTGCTGTGTGTGTTCAAGTCATTTCTGATTTATAGTGACCCTAAGGCAAACCTATCATAGGGTTTTCTTGACAGGTTTCTTCAGAGGGAGGTTGCCATTGTTTTCCTCTGAGGCTGAGAGAGAGTGTGACTTGCCCAATGTCACCCAGTGGATTTCATGGCTGAGCTGGGATTTGAACCCTAGTCTCCCAGTGTTCAACACTTAAAGCACTACATCATTCTGACTTCTAAAATTTCAAGCAGATTCAACACTCTACTGACATGGAAGCTACCACCCATTAATGCTTCCTGTTTAAAAAACACAGATGGTCAGAATGGAGTAATGCTGTTCATGGAATGAGGCAAGCAGCATTTTGTTCTTCATTATAGGAAGCAAATGTCTTGGGCCAGCCCTGTGTCTTTAGGGTATTACAGTTAGATCAAAAGTATAGTTTGGAACCACTCTGTTATTAGAGATGTAATTTAATATAGTAAAGTGGAGATGACATATGTAGTATTGTTAACTTTCCAAATAGAAAACAGTAAGAAGACAAGCTCCAAATGCTCTAAGGGCTCATTCCCACTATGATTTAAACCAGTTTGTGAGTTGTATTGACAGCAGGTCACTGAATCGATTCAGGCTGATGCATAGTTCCCACTATGGGAGTGAATTATTTCATTATTCAATGTATTTGTGTCTTGTTTGACATGATTGTTGTTCCCACTAGATTTGCACCACTACAAAATGCATGCTCAGTATTGATTGTGATCAATCCATTCCGTTTTTTTTAAAAAAATGTCAATCATATGATGTGCATTTACATGTCATCAGTGATGTAACCACACATCATTTCAGTGACACAAGCACTCATAGGTGTGGCACCACACATCTGCTGTCGCTATTTCCTTCCAGGGTGGTCAGGTGTCCTCACTGCCAAGGAGGACAAGGTGCCACAAAATGGAGGACCTGACCAAATGGAAGCTCAAAATCCTTATGGGAATATAAATCCCTGCTTCTTTGTCCTCCTCAAAATGAAGGACATTTTTTTGGGAATGCTTCCTCAGGGCAAGAAGTCAATGGTGGCAGAGCTCCCTCTCAAGAAATCTTGCCAATAAAACCCCCAGGATACCTTGGCTTTTAGGGTTACCCTAAGGGCACATGGCATCAGGACGTTGTCTGGGAGGGGTTGGGGTGGCCGGCGTGTGGCTGCCCCTCCCCTTCCCTGCCTCCAACACGCCGTAAAGGGCCCATCTGCAGAGGCCCTATATTTCATAAAGCCACCTAAGAATATCAGGAATTTTCTAAACAGCCAAAATAGTAGGCACTGATTTTAAGTTCCTTAGCATTCCATGATGCAAGTTTATACATTTCTCCATCTGCCTAAACATTCAAACAGACTCTTTATATTCACTGAATCCCCAAAGTGATTAAAATTTTAATTTAAATGCTCACAATAAAATCAGAAAACCAGAAACCTCTACACTGAAAAGTGCAGACATTTAGTTATCAAAACCCCAAGAAAATATCAAAAGAGAAGGCATTACACCCTTCTAAACTACCTCAGAAGAAGCAGTTACACTTGTATAATGTGGTATGTTTTTAATGCAATAAAAGTTATTAATTAATTAATTAAAAAAGAAGAAGAAGCAGTTATATCTGCAAATTTCATCTAATTCTGCCAAAAAAATTTAAAAAGGTATTGGCAGTTCTGATTTTTGAGATCAATTTGTAAAGACGGTAGCATGCAAATGGGTACCCAAAATCCTGCATTTGATTGCAATTTGACAGATATTCCCTTTTAAAGTGTTACTGTGCTAGAAAATTTCAACTAGTTCTTATAAGAACAGAAGTTATATGACAATGTTATAGCCATTTTTTAAAATATCCAATAGTAGTCAATGGAAGGCAGATATCTTCACTTCAACATGATCTCAGAAAATGAATCAAATCAGCTTGGCCCTGTACTGGTGAGTTGAAGCAGGCCATGTTCAGAAGCACCATACTGGGGTTTGAACCCAGTCATGTGTTGTACCTAAACAAAGGGCCAAACACCGTGTTATGGGTTAACAGTAAGGCCACAACTTTGATGCAGTTACAAATGTCATAAATCAATCAGTCAAAGGCAATATCACCTCCAGGTTGATTCAGACTGAAGGGACACAAGGCACAATGGTTCCAAGGTCAACAAATTGTCAAGTGGGACTGCCATCCACATCTGCCTGGTAAGGTTCTTTGCAGGTTTTTTCTACCAACTAATCAGTGTGACTACACCTAACAGTCAGATGGAGGAGTCATCTGTATCTATCCAGATTAGCTTATCCCTTTATTGACACCTCCCAGGGCTATTCTTCCTCCCAATTTAGCTTGTCCCTGATGTCTCCTATTTCCTTTCATTCCACCTGTAACAATTCATCATACTTAAAAGACATAATCATGCAAAGTAATCGTGCTACAATTAGAAGCTAGTACTAGGGTCAGGATAGTAATAATAATAATAATAATTTTTATTTATAGCACAATCGAGGTGGGTTATAGCATTGAAACAAGACAAAATTAAAAACATCCCCAATCCCCTAGTCCCAACCTCCCATCCCCTTAAAACAGGATTAAACAAGGAAAGATTAAAAACCATTAAGCAATAAAAAATAATAACAACAATACAAACCAATACAGAACAATCACATGTGGTGAGCAAATTAATAAACTGACAAACTCATCTCCCAGGGCAGATATATTCCGGAGGGATGTTATTCTGGGAAGGCCTGCTGTAAGAGATCCGTCTCCACTGCCTTCTTAAAGGCAGTGAGTGTGGTAATAAGACGGATCTCGTC
>CM034701.1:281926865-281943628 GCA_020142125.1 Phrynosoma platyrhinos
TACCAGGCTGCGGACTGGGGGTTGGGGACCACTGGTTTATATGAACTAGCATCTCCAGCTTGGTAGTGCTTGAGTACCGTAGGTATCCCAATTCTTGCTATACCAACAATTCAAGAAACCGCCATTCTACTGTGGAAACTGAGTCAATTACATACATGCACACCATGCATAAGGAACTAGTTTACAACTTTTCTTGAATCAAACACTAGATATTTCCCATATTCGAAGTGTTGGGGTCATTACATCCCATAAATATTCTGAAAACAAAAGAGATTACTGCAATGAAAACTTTAATTAGCATCTAGAAAAAAAATTCTACTGCATTTAATAATTTTAAAAGGGAGGGGAAGTCTGGTTGCACATACATGCAGACAAACACACTTTTAGAATTACAGTAGAATGGCTGTGCTTTGAACATCTCGCCTCTTTCTGTGAACCACTGAGGTGCAATCTAATTGCATCTGTCATAGCATCCACCAGTGGATCGGATTCAGGATCCAGCACCCTACCCCCAAAATGTGTATCAGGTGTTTTGGAGCAAACTTTCCAGGTACAAGGCAGCTGCAGCAGAGAGGAAAGAACATGAAAATTCCATTGCATAAGTGGAAGTCATCTCATGCTATCTTAGAAGTTGCCCATTGGCCACAGTCCTCTGCTACGCTATGTAGATACATGATTTGTGAGAACTGTGAAACAATATTAGTTGCTGAAGGTGAGATGACTCCTATGTCTTCTTGTGGGTGAAAAGCTCCTTAATGCAATGGAACAGAAGAAACACAGGAAAGACATTTGGAAGGAATTAAGCTGTTGGGTGGGAGAGATTTTAAAATAAAAGTTGGTTGCCAAACACTCCATGTTTGGCTGCTTAAAAAAAATCCTAGTTGTCATAGAGGTTAATGTTATGATGTTTTCAATTAGTTTAAAAGCTTTTTTAATGGCCCATTTTCATTTTAATTGTTTAGCTGTTTTGTAATTTCTATTTGGAATAACTTGAAATGCATTAGATAATTTTAACATTACTCTGTGTTCTTTTCAGGCAGTCAAAATGGTGTATATGGAGTTTTTACAGGGGCTAGAGTTTAAGGATTTTAAAAACCATGCATATCATTAAAATATGACTTGAAAGAATTGTAAGGCCATTCACCACTTGGTCCATTGATTTTGAGTGAGAATTGTGTATATTTAGTATTATTATATACAATAACTAAATGATTTCCAAGCATTTATTTATTTATTTATTTATTTGCTTGCTTATTTATTTATTTTTCTAAAATCGTGTTTGAGCTTACGTATTCTTTATTTGGTTATGAGTTGACAGGCCAGTTCCTCACATGTAAATGTGGCACATTTTACCCCTTGAAAATGTAGCCCCTTATTTTAACACAATTCAAAGGTAAGATCCAGTGCTTTCAATGACTCCCAGGCTGCATCTACACTACAGGAAAAAATACAGTTTGATACTACTTTAACTGCCAGGACTCAATGCTATGGAATTCTGGGATATGCAGTGAGATATTTTCTTTTCTGTCAGAGAGCTCTGGTGCCACAACAAACTACAAATCCTAGGATTCCACAGGATGGCGCCATGACAGTTAAAATTGTGTCAAACTGCAATAAATCTGCAGTGTGCCAGCAGCTCCAGTATGGTGTGGAATACAGAGCAGTGTAGTACTAAGAGTCTATATAAAATTAGTTACCACTTGCAAAAAGATCACAGTTTGGGAAACTACTTTTGAACTGCAGTTCCCAGAAACCCCCAACTAGGAATAGGGCATTTACTAGTTCACCTTGTGAAGAAAGTCTTAGGACGTTATCACACGGGGGCAAATCTGCTGGTTAATCCACACAAAACCCAAACAGAAACTGGATTAGTGCCCCGTGTTTTCACACGATGTCGCACAGAAAGTGGACAGAAACTGGTGTTAACTGCAATCTTTTGAAATTTGGTTATGAAATTCGAGGAAATGCAAATGCACAATTAAGGTAATTTCACATTTACCGTAATGTGAAAAGCAAATGCGCATTTGGGAGCATTTCCTTGCTGTTGCCATGGTTCCAGCAAGCATTCCTCTATCTGCGCATGTGCAAGAAGCTCATTTCTAGTACATTTACGGGCTTTTCTCACTTGTGTGTGGACGTTCAATGCGCTTACTGTAAATTCGCAATTAAGGTAATGACATTTGCGGAATTGAGGTTTATTTTCCATTTATTTTCGGAATGCCTTATTTCCACTTTATTTTCGCTTTTTGGCCCATGTGTGATAACGTCCTTATACATCAGATGCTCCTGCTCCTTCTCCTTATGTCCTGTTTGACTGTGATGTCTCAATGAGTCTCTTATGCAGGTGGAAAAAGTTAAGCTACTCTGGGCCAAGCAAATAGTTTCACTGGCTTTGAGTATCTTTCATCAGCTTTGTTGTCAGCTGTTATATTTCTTTGATAATTTGGTCACAGGGATCCATGCTGTGGTAACATCCAACCCAGCCATATGATCCACACTGAACATCTAATTTGGACCTCTGTGAACAATTCTCCTGCCACAGTGGCTGCGGTGGGCGGCACAGTAGGACATGCATGTGAACAGGTGCCTGCCTTAACAACAGGGGTATCAGGGAACAGGGGGACATTGGGGAAGCCCCTGAAATATTTTAGTCCATGCAGACAGGGTCTAAGAGGTCAAACATGCTACCAAGTATCTCATCCTATATCAACTTGGCTGTTCTCTGATTATAAGTAGATGCTTGGCTCTGTGTTCCATTTACAACAGAAGTACATTTTCTGACTTTGAAAAATAGCTGCTGAAGTGCTCCTGGGACCCGGGCTGCATCCTGGCTGTATTCTGCTGGCAGATGGCAAAATCCATGCAATAGTACCCTGATGCAGCCCGAATTAGAATTCAGTTTGGGAGAAGTAAGACCCTTTTTTTTAAGCGGTGCAACTACTATTTCTATTAAATTCTACTCTACAATGGAATAAAAATAATAGGTTATGTAACTGATAGCTACTTGCCATTTTGTACTTGCATATAAATAGTTGGCTTCTAATAATTGACTTCAATTTTTATGCAAAACAATAATAACAACAACAAATAGATGGCTTACAATCTCATTTCTCAAAAAGTAGCTTGATAATAATTAGCCTAATAATTAGATAATAATTAGCCCCCAAAGTTAAGGAAAGCGTATCTATTGTTTTTGGTGTAATGTTGTTTTCTTAAGTGTCGATCAGTAGAAGACCATGTGATAGATATGTGATTCCATTATTGCCGATTTTAAAGGAACTATCAAAGATACTGAATCTACTGTTGGATTAGGGTTTACTACCTGATTATTTTAAAGCCAGGAATAAAATCCATAAAGGATTCTCCACTCCCTTGATATTGAACCCTTCAGTTGTCACTAGGCCTAATGTTTGTATGCTCATGCACCTTCTTGTACAGTCCCTCTATATTTGCTGAAATTAGGGGTTCAGGACCCTTGTGAAAATGGAAAAACCACAAATAGAAAAATACTTTTTAAAAATCTTAGATAACACCTCTCTAGGAATCTCTAGGTTCTCCAGTGCAACTCTATGCTCAGCATCAGGTGAAAGTTGAGCATAGAATCATGCTGGAGGACCTACAAATGTCTAGAGAAGTGTTTTCTCTACAATTTCTAGGTTCTAATCTACATCATGAGTCTATGGTCTATTTCTGAAGTCATACTGGAAGACCTAGAGATTCCTATACAGAATATATTACTCAAATCTGTGAATAATCAAAGCCACAAAAGTCAAAGCTGCAAAATCATTGGTTATTATTTCTGCAATTAAAAGAGAGTTTAAGATAGATCAAAAGCAAAGTGGTTTCACACTTCAAAACAATGAAATAGGCAAAAACTTCTTAAAGCAAAAGCCCAAACAAATCTCTAGTCTATATAAAACACTGTTAAAAAGAAAACAAGAAACAGACCTAGTGAAAGAAAATATGATAAAATGGGCCAAGGACATAAAAAGAGAAGTAGATTTAGAAAGCTGGTCTACCACAAGGAAATACAAATACAAATTCACCAAATAAATAAATAAATAAAAATGTAAGGAGACAACTATCATAAGATGGAGCTCAGGTGGCACTTTTGTCTTAAATTAGACAAAAAATATAAAAACCAAAAACCTTTTTGTTGGAAATGGCATGACAAAATAAGATCATGGATATACATGTAGTGGACTTGTCCACAGATAGGACGGTTTTGGAATACATTATACTATTTGCAAAATCCTTAATATAAGATTTGACATAATCCTGGAGATACACCTTCTCAATATGATTAACAAAAATAAATACAAGATAAAAATAAATAATGGAAAATCATTCTATATATGGTCTCACTGGTGAGAAATCTATTAGTGCAAAGATGGAAATCTTCAGAGATATCTACTATAGATGATTGGCTGATCAAAATTTTAGAAGCCATTGAAATGGATAAGCTAACAAGAGCGATAGAAGGATCTCTCTGATAAAAAATTGTGTTTTTTTACATTTTGCAAAGAAAAGTGGAGTTGTTAATGATATAGCTAAAAGTATGAATTAGTACTACTAATAAATCAACCTTCTAAGTAAATAAATACAAATATAAGCATAATAAAACAGGAAAACACAAAACAACAAATTAAGGTGAAATCAAAAGAAGAAAGGAAGAGTTGAACCCATAGATATGACAAAGAGAAGTCTTTTTGTATATGTATAGTGATATGAATTAATCAACATAAGAAACCTGAGAGGGAGGAGGAGGGAAGGGGTTTATAATGTATTGTAAATAGCTATTATGTTAAATATTTGCTTGTTTTGTTTTTAAAGTTGTGTATGAGAAAATAAATAAAGAATAATTAGTTTTAAAAAAGTTAAAGCTGCAAATGTGGAGGGCCAATGGTATTTCTACACACACACACACACACACACACACAAACACCATTCTACCTCTTACACAAATCTGGAACTGTATTTCTTCGCAGTGACTATTGGGGAGAGCTGTGTAGAAACTGAACCAAACACTCCAACCAAAACAAAAACAAAACCAAATATATTATGGGATAGGGAAAGGTTTTAGATATAAAGGGGGCAACACCAGCAATAAACTTTTTCCACGATATTACCGATGACACTGAGTTAAAAAGAGAAGGTATTCACTAAGCAGTAGTTGTGCCATATAGTTCACAAAACCCCAAAATATTTTCATTTAGGATAAGAGAAAACATTAAAGGAATTGAAGTTTTGCAAAGCAAATAGCTTTATAGTTTCAATTAGGGTAGAGCAATCAAAGGGTATTTCAGAATAAGGCAAAGAGTAAGAGAGGTTAAAAATTAAACCGTAGTACATACATTTACAATACTAGCTAAAAGTTACCTGCTCTGGTTTTAGTAACTGCTTTTATCTAGTTTTAGTAACAATAATTCTAACTGCAATTACCTTTTATTTTATCTAAGAGACTTGTAGTTCCTGAGGAAGTTAAATGCACTGAAACATGCTGAATATGTTTTTAAGACTTTTTTTCAAGTGGCAAGTAAAAGGTACAGCCTTTCATATTATTTTACACTTCTCTTATATCCAATTAGTCTTTGGAAGGGGGACAAAATGTTCAATATTTGGTTTAGTGGTATCCACTGATCGGAACTATTTAACTTACTGAGAACTTAAAAAGAGAAAAAGTTTCATAGTTGCCCATCTCATATAAATCTCACTGAAAATAAAGCAGGTTTTATAAGAACAGTACATAGTTCTAATGGATACTATAGGTTACCATTGTTAGCTATTAAATGTATTTTAAAGCATTCCATTTTCTAATGTCAGTGGCACAGATCATTAGCACAGTGACTCAGAAGAAACAAAGCATTTCACATCTGAGTCGTTATTAAATTCTTTAGTGTTCTATTTCTCTTTCACAGAATATAAAATCAGATCACAGAACAGAAAGTTCCCAAAGGGTGAGAGAGAAGCAGAAGGAGGGAGGGAAGAAGAAAGAGGTCATTACTTAGGGAAGCCATGTGTCATTAATTCAGTTAAAAATTATTAGCTGAAAGCAGCATCTCAGCATTTGTATTTGATGAAAAGAATTGATTTCTTCAAGGGCATTTCAGTCCTTTTCATATTACCATCTTTTAGTCCACCATGAATCTGAATCCTTAACAAAATGATTATAGCATTATAGTAATCCTAAGGGCCAATACTAAAGGATTTGGAAGAGCAACAGAGATCAATAGTTTGAAAAAAGAATGTTGTTTTGAGTTGACAGAGCTGTCTAGTCTGATGGTGAACCAGGAAAAATAAGTGGGGGCTAAAGTACATAAGCAATCGTGCAGTTGGAGTTGAGATGAGGCAACGAAATGCTTCTCTTAAGGCATTGAATATACCAAGGAGCTTGGAATATTTCTACAGGATTTAAGGAAAGCTAAGGGCAACCAAAAGATATTTCGCTAACATCTCCTCCCACCCCAAAAAATTCTTTTCAAAAATATGTTGGGAGTGTTTTTTCAATGTTTTATGAGTTATTCTGAAGTCTGGTGCATTTCCCCCCCTGAGCAAGGTCTACATTTGCATTTTGACATAAAAGCCTAAGATTATTTGAACTGGGATTTAAGGTAACATGATTGTCTTTCCTTTTAGTTGCTTTGAAATCTGTTATCTGGGCCATATTCCAACACAGAGATGAAAGCCCAATCCTTTCATCAACTGGATCATATGGATGATATATTTACAGTAGGCTGAAGAAATGAAAACATTTACTCCATTTCATTTCCAAAGGAATGGTTAGATGTAATAAGCCATAGGTGAGAGCCATCAGATAGCCAGACAGAATGCTAACTAAAACTATTTAACTAACACAACCAAGAAAATGAATAACCCTTCAACAGCTCAAGGATTAGCATAATATTATGCAGCAGAAGACAAAACCAGCAGCAATGTAACAGTGGAGCATTGTTAAGCAGCTATTGCTGGATTAGAGCAAAGCAAGATTTCTTCCCCACCTCCCAAAATCAACAGAAAACTGGGCTCCTATATAGTTTAGTAGAAGTTAAAAATTCCTTTGGTGTCCTAAACAACAGATTAACTTGGTAGTGTGCCAATAAAAAATCAGAAAATGTCATATGAAACATCTGGAGAGCTAATGGTGAATGAAGAAGTAATCTCTTTCTATGACAAGACATGGGGGTGATAATTTATAGTTTGTAACCAGGGCTGTGAACAAGACATTAATTTTAACATGATACTTCTAAAAAATTATATGCAAGATAAATACTCACCTCTCAATAATCACATATCTTTAGTGAGAAGCATACCACAAGCACCTCCGGTAAAGGCAGGAGGAGTATTAACCATAAACATTTTTAAAGTTTTTAATTCAGCAACAGGACCAGGAGAGGGGAAAGTACATCATACACTTTTTAACGTACTGCAGATTATTTACTTTATGAGCCACAGGGTTGTGTTTTTTAAAGCTTGGCTTATGTTTTCACATCTGAAAGAGTGGCACAAATTAAATGCACATTAAGGACTCTATTTCTGAACACTGTGTTGGAACAGACTTAACCCATTTATCCTGAGGCTGTGCATGATCATATGTGATCTTTAAGCTTAACTTTTATCTCAGGGTATTCAAAATGTTTTGTAGCACCTCTTGTCCAAATGAATAAAAAAGAGGATAAGCAGGGACCAGCATAAATAACGGGAGCTTTTAAACAGACAAAGAAATTGATGATACTACAAATGGTAGCCACCTGTCCCAGCAAACGCACAGAAAGAATGGGGGTTACTTGAAGAGGAATTACTAGAAAACCTGCCACTAAGGCAAAAATACAAATGAAAAAATACTTTTTCCATTGTGTAATCAAAATAATTCCCCCTATAATCACAAATGATGATTGAGAAATAAAGTTTTATAGAAAAGAATAATGGAAATACATCTCTAGAGGTATTTACTTGCTTCTTAGAAGCACACTTAACATTTTTTAAAGAGAGACCCTAAATCAACTAACCATAGTTCCTCTTCTGTTCACAGTTCAACATTACCATAGCATACATTATTTTATAATCCAGTTAGGGTTTTTTCCATAATCAATTGGAGGATCATATGATCTCTGTTTTGTTTGTATTTAACTAAATAGAGCAATAGTTATATATTTCAAATATCTTTTGTTTTGGGATGCTCTGTTGTTAACTTGTGTTTAAATAGCCTTTCAATTCAAAGATAAACAGGCTTATTTATTAGATGTGAAAAATCATACACATCCCCAAAATCTAACACAGTACATGATGCAGAAAATGTGGTCTCAGAGGACAGACACTTAACAGCAGAAACATGCATCCAACATCTGGGCTCATTCAAGTCTCACTTCTGTTTTTGTTGGTGGGAATCAGAACTCAACACAATCACAAGCCCCACCAGTTTACACCTTGAAGAATGAAAATGATATTACTATCCTATTTATATAATTATAGAAGAAAACACGCTTGTTGCCAAATTTTTTAAAAAAGTAGTAGTACTAAATTATGGCATCCTAACTAAAACGGGATTTTTCAGTGGTTCAAATCTGATTCATTAGCATGGCATGTGAAATCATATCAGAAATAGCATAGGGTTTTATGAAACCCCCCCAAACAAACTCTTCATGGCCTCATTCCCACTTACAAATAAATCAGTTTGCGATCCAAATTGATGGATTGGTTTGACAGCGGAGCATGGTTCACACTACATTTGCCTTGATCACATTTTCTTGTAAAATAACCCACTTGTCATTCACATTGACTAATGAATCGATTCAAAATGGATCCTCTTCAGCTGGCTGACAAATTTAAAGGGCAAATTTAAATCAATTCTGATCCACATCCCGTTCACATTTGCACTGAATTGATTTATTGCAAAAGACATGGAAAAAATGAGTGTCTAAAAGACATGCATTAAATGGGTCTGGGGGGGGGGGCTTGCCAAACTGCTTCAGAGATTCGGCTCAAGTGTGAACCAGGATCATTTAAACTGCTTCAGACTAGATAGCAAACTGGTTTATAACGTAGTGGGAATGAGGCCCATAGCTAGAACAGAAATAGTGCTTCATAGCTAGTGAAAGGTTGGGTTACTCTGAGTTTAAAGAACAATGTTGCAATATCCATAACATTCTGCTTCTTCCACCTACACTATACTTTTCTTCTCTTTCCTGCTGATGTGGAGGAATTCTTCTCTTGCTTACCCAACTACAGCATTAGAGAAACCCAGAGAAACAATGCCAGAAGCATTTTCTCCATCACTATCACAGAATTCCTTGCTAAGAATATGTTAATTTCTATACTGCTTTGATACTAAGCAAGTTGTGTTGGTCACAACTCAGAGGAAGCTGAGGAGGAAGCTATTTAGCCCACTCCCTACACCACCATCACTCCAGCTGTGGCGGGGCCCAGGAGGAAGCTGAGGAGGTGGCTATTTGGCCCACCCCCTCCACCGCCATCATTCCAACTGCAGCAAGGCCCGGGAGGAAGCCAAGGGGAGGCTATTTAGCCCACTCCCTCCATCACCATCACTCCAGCTGCAGCAGGGCCTGGAAGGAAGCCGAGGGGAGGCTATTTAATAATAATAATAATAATAATAATAATAATAATAATAAATTTTATTTCTATCCCACCCCTCTGCAGCGCAATAGGGGCAGCTTACAACAAGTAAAATTCCAATAAAATACATCCAAACCCCAAACCCGCTCACCCCTTAAAAATTATTAAACTAAGATAATTAAAGCATTTAAAATAAATCATAATATCACACAAGGACAACAATACAACACAAACAGCCGCAGCATGGAAGGGAGAAAAATTAGCTGACTCTTTGGGCTGGGATAGTTATTCAGGAAAGGCCTGCTGGAAGAGATTCATCTTAACAGCCTTTTTGAAGCTGTCTAAGGTGGTAATAAGATAGATCTCGTCTGGCAGGCCATTCCATAGTCTGGGAGCAGGAGCAGAAAAGGCCTTCTGGGAGGTGGCCAACAGTCTCATTTTCATAGGCAGTAGCAAATTCCTCCCAGAGGACTGGAGTGCATGAGGTGGTTCATACGGAAAGAGATGGTCCCATAGATAGGTGGGACCCAATCCATGTGGGCTTTAAATGTCATAACCAACACCTTGTACTGTGCCCAGAAACTAATAGGCAGGCAGTGGAGAGATTTTAGCACAAGTGTAATATAGTCTCTTTTGGATGTACCAGAGACCAGCTTGGCTGTCATGTTCCGAACTAATTGAAGTTTCCGGGTCAAGCACAAGGGTAGCCCCATGTAGAGCGCATTACAGAAATCAAGATGAGAGGTTACCAGCGCATGTACCACAGTTTCAAGATCCTTAGTTTCCGGGAAAGGGCGCAGCTGGCGTATCAGCCAAAACCGTCGCATTTACCTGATTTGACATCTAGAGTGACGGATCCTGGAGCACTCCCAGACTACGAACACAGTCCTTGGAGGAGAATGTGACTCCATATAGGACTGGAAGTTGTATTCTCAAACCTGGTTTTGGGCCTGCAACTGCTAGTACCTCAATTTTTCCTGGATTCAGTCTCAATCTGTTTTTCCTCATCCAGTCCATTACTGCCTTAAGACAGTTATTGAGAGGAGAGATGCCATCTGAAGTCGATGCTGAGGACCGAGACATGGAGAAATATATCTGGGTATCATCAGCGTACTGATGACACCGTGCCCCATGTCTCGGGATGATCTCTCCTAGTAGCTTCATATATATATTAAATAGCATCAGGGACAGGTTCTTGTAGAGCAATGGTCCCCAAGCCTCACCTTCTGAGATCTGTCCGAGAGGAAGGAACGGAACCACTGCAATGCAGTGCCTCCAATTCCTAACTCTTTCAGGTGATCCAAAAGGATGGAATGATCTATTGTGTCAAAAGCCGCTGAGAGGTCCAAGAGCACCAATAGGGTCACACTACCACTGTCAATACCCAGGCGAAGATCATCAGCCAGAGCAGCCATGGCAGTCTCATCTCCATATCCTGTCCTAAAGCCAGTTTGAAATGGATCTAGATAATGGATTTCATCCGAGATCACTTGGAGTTGATGAACAACTGCCCTCTTGATCACCTTGCTTAAAAAAGGCAGTAGAGAGACTGGTCTATAGTTGTTCCTATCCAGGGGGTCCAGGGAAGGTTTTTTCAGAAGCAGCTTAACCGCTACTTCCTTTAGACAAGATGGAACAAAACATTCTCTAAGGGGTGCATTGACAACAACAACAACAACAACAATAATAATTTCTACCCTTCCCCTCTGTTAAAAACAATTGGGGCGGCTTAGCTAAAACCCCCAAAACCTGCCCTCCCCATTAAAAAAGTATTAAACTAACATCAAATAAAAAACCACATAGGGTATATTAAACCAACAGCAGAGAAGCCAAGATCTCAGAGAAGGCAAGAGATGCATTCTCAATGCATCACCTCCCTGGATGGCCAGCCATGATGGGCAAGGATCGAGAGGGCAAGTTGTTTTCCTCACTCTACCAAGGAGCTTGTCCACATCATCGGTACTCACAGGTTGAAGCTGAGTTTCGTCAGCAAATTGCTGGACACCTTGTCAATAGATTCTGTCATAACACTGGTGTCTAAGTTGGCTCTTATCTGAGAAATTTTATCTGCAAAGAAGTTAAACGCATCACAGCAGACCGTTGTTGGGTTAAGTAAAGGGTTCTGCACAGGTGGAACCTGCAACAGCTCCCCCACCACCCTAAACAGCTCTGCTGGACGGGACTCTGCAGATGTAATATGTGCAGAGGAGAAAGATTTCTACACTGCACGTATTGCCTCTTGATAGGACCAAAGAAAGTTCCTATGATGAGTCTTGTCAGATAAGAGTCGAGTCTTCCACCAGGTGCGCTCTAATCATTGTTCTGAGCACAGTTCTGAGCACAGTATAAGGTGTTGGTGATTACCTTTAAAGCCCTACATGGCCTCGGTCCAACCTATCTAAGGGATTGCCTCCTTCCATGCAATCTGTCCCACACCCTCAGGTCCTCTGGGAGGAATTTATGGCAACCTATAAAAACCAGGTTAACGGTAACCTCTTAGAGGACATTTTCTGCTGCTGCTCCCAGATTATGGAATGCCTTGCCGGAAGAGATCCATCAAATAACCAGCTTAGACAGCTTTAAAAAAGCTGTCAAGATGGATCTCTTCTGGCAGGCCTTCTCCAAATAGATCAACCCAAATGACTCTGTGCTCTCCCCACTTTATACATCCACTATTGTCCCAGAATAATCGCTATTTTTAATACTATGTTCTTATTTTAGTATTTTATTTAATTCTTTTAAAGGGGGTTAATTATTATTATTATTATCATTGTTTTAATGCAGGGTATGTTTTATTTAAATTTGTTTTACTCTATGTAAGCCGCTTGATTGTCATGGCAGAAAGGCAAGATACAAAAATAAAGATTATTATTATTATTATTATTATTATTATTATTATTATTATTATTATCATTGTTTTAATGCAGGGTATGTTTTATTTAAATTTGTTTTACTCTATGTAAGCCGCTTGATTGTCATGGCAGAAAGGCAAGATACAAAAATAAAGATTATTATTATTATTATTATTATTATTATTATTATTATTATTATTATGTTTTTGCTTTTTATTTTAAAAAGTCAGTGGTCTTTTCAGTAACACCAACAACTATGCATTTTAAAGAACATCAACATTTAGAAATTTTTCAAACCATGACAGGTTAAGGAAGTTAAATAGCGAAACCAAATATTCTTGGAGTCCAAGAAAATCAGGAGAGCTACACATTCTTCAGACCTACTCTAAACAGATATTTAAAAATATCATTAACATCAGGCAATTTCAATTCAGTGACCTGGTTTGGCAACATAATCAACATTCAAAGTTGGCTGCTCCTTCCCATCTCTCAGTTGGAGCAGTCTTGTGCACATCATTCTTTTTGCTTTATTTATGAGTCTGAACCAATCTCTACAGTGTCCACTTAACTTTAAAAGAAGGATATCTCACTTCCACTCATATATGATAGTTGACAGTGGAAAAATACATGGGCCTTGTTCCCACTAGGATTTAACCCGAATTGCTGGTCAGGTTATATGACCGTCATTCCCACTTGAAACCGATTCTGTGCTTGGTTTCAATTGCAATGAAACAAGGCAAATGCAAAAGAACTGCTCTTTCCTGACACTAGTTTTTGGGTGGTTCTTTTGAAAAGACCCAAATCCGGACCATGTTCAACAAATGGGAACAACGGATTGGATTCACGTGGGGGGGGGCTGTGCTGGCTCTAGCCAGCTTCTCTCAGCCAGCCCCAGTGCTCTGGTACCATTTTGGGCTTAGCCAAGGCTGGCAGGTGAGACAATCTGTCCTCCCTTCCTCCCCTTGGCAAGGAGGATGTTGAGAGGCTTTCTTAGAGCCAAGGCAAGCTGTGAGCC
This sequence comes from Phrynosoma platyrhinos, assembly GCA_020142125.1. Taxonomy (NCBI): domain Eukaryota; kingdom Metazoa; phylum Chordata; class Lepidosauria; order Squamata; family Phrynosomatidae; genus Phrynosoma; species Phrynosoma platyrhinos. Next base: position 281,940,303 of record CM034701.1, read on the forward strand.
TCACCAGAGTCCTTGGAGTGTGGCTTTGCCTTCTCTTCCTTCCTCTACATTCTCCAACTTGGCCATGGAAACTCACTGGGTGACCCTGGCCAAGACCTGGAGGAGGAAGAGCAGGAGGCTGTCGCTGCTCCTTCTTCACCCTCACTGAGGGCTGCCGAGGGCTCCATGAGGGGAGAAAAGGAGGAGGAAAAAGAAGAAAAAGGGAAGGACTCCTCCATAAGCCTGCACTGTCTCTCATACAAGCCTTCCTGCCATGCCACCACCCCTCCTCTATTGTTGTTGTTATTGTTGTTGTTGTGTGCCTTCAAGTCTGTCGTAGGGTTTTCATGGCAAGGTTTGTTCAGAAGGAGTTTGCCTTTTCTTTCCTCCTCCTCCTCCTCCATGGCAGCTGTCCTTCCTCTCCCCTCCCCTCAAGTGTGAATGAATAAGGGGAGTAAACAGCCCCAGAGAGATTCAATCACAAAATAACCCAGTTTCCACATCAGGTTATTTTGTAGTGGGAATGATCCTTTTCGTTTTTCCTTTGGTGATTCCATAAATGCTAGTGGAACAAAGAGCAAGCAAGCAACACTTAGTCATGGAGTCATGATGAATTGTGAAACCTCTTGTGAAATGGAGTATGGAACTGCCCATGCAACAGCTCGTGTAGCCAATTTGAGAAGAGTTGTACAAACAGAATCTAGCTATTGTATCTGACACTTGTTCAAGAATGAAAACCTATCCTTGATGGACCTTGAGATAGGTGCTGGTGGAAAGTAAACTTGATCAGTCCTTCTTTTTCATGGTAGCCCCACCCTGCAAAATGCTACATTTTGGAGGTTCTGCTGAATGGGATAAGTAGAGGTCGAGTGAGGCGATCCTCAAAGGGCTGGTAGGGATAACGTCTCTGAACAGAAGTTTCCATCCTGTATCCAACTGCTGTGGTTTTTGTTTTTGTTGTTTTGTTTTTTGCATGAAATGGAAGCTTCACATTAGTAGAGGTAGCAGAATACAACCCATGTTCAAGTTTCATTAAATACAGTGGCATAGTAAAATTGTGTCCCTTATATAATATAACAAGATCAAGGTTTGCTTATTGGAATTTATATTTTTTAAAAAAATATTTTCAAGCCACGGATGCTTAAATCAGTGAATAAGAAATCTGTGGATACAGAGGGCCAATTATTATTATTATTATTATTATTATTATTATTATTCCATTTTTCCCCAACATTAAAAGAATAACATTAAAAGAACAATACAATTAAAAATATAGAAAAGTGGTACATTAAAACACAATTAAATTGTTACAATATTAAAATAGATTGCCTATTAAAAAATAAAAAACAGTTAAAAAGTTAAAAAAAATTTAAAACACTTAAAATGATATAACACCCCAAACTGGTCCTTTTAAAACATTCTGTTTTAAATGCCTGCCTATATAAGAAGGTTTTAACCTGCCGGGGGAAGGACAACAAGGAAGGGGCTATTCTGGGTTCCCTGGTTCCCAGAGTTTAGGGGCAGTCACTGAGAAGGTACTCTCCTGTGTCCCCACAAACTGTGCTTGTGATGGGGATGGGACTGAGTGAAGGGCCTCTCTAGAGGATCTCAGGGCCTGTGCAAGCTCATAGAGGGAGACAGAAGGGCTAAGCAGACTGGCGGACGTGGGCCGCCCTGGGAAGGTGTGCCGCGGGACCGAGGCATCCCCATGCCTATATTCTGCGGCGCACCTTGGCTGCCCCTGAAAGGAGCACTAAAATAGCGCTCCTTTCACAAGTCAGTGAAAGTGTGCCTCAAAAGCTTGCGGTGCACTTTAGATGACTTTTCCGCCACAGCGTGTCCGGACGCTGCAGTGGGAGGTTGTCCTCGGAGCGCCAGCCGTGCGGAGGGCCGGCGGCTCCAAGGACGACCTCTAGAGGAGGAAGGGGCGCCAAACGTGCGGCTGCCCCTCCCCTTCCCTGCCTCCAAGATGGCTCTATTAGCTGTCTGCCGAGGCCCACAGTCTGCCAAATAGCCTGGACCTGAGTCATATAGGATTGTATACGCAATGTATTTCTATGTAGAAATGAACCACAGAAAACCAGTGACAACTTTCAATAGTCCAAGGGAGAAAAAAAAATCACTCTGAAGATTCCCTATAGGCCACATCAAGCTAGAAAGGATGGGGGAAAACAATTTAAAATCCCAGCCAAAAGGGGCTGGAGGTCCATTTTTGTTTGCCAGGAAGGGTTGAGGGATTTGTAGTGCTACACCAAATGACTGTAGAGCCTGTATTTGCTCCATGGGAAACTCTTTGCACTCTCTCTCTTTCTCACACACACACTCTGACTCTCTCACACACAAACACACTTCTTATCAACAAACACACATGCTTACACACATCCCATCCAATATAATGGCCTTCAATATAGTGGACACCAAAATGATGAGCTATTAAACCTATGACAGAATATTAGGGAAATATATAGATATAGATTATCCAGACACAGCTGCATAACATAAGCCATCATGAAAGAATGCTCTTTTTTTAAAAAAAAAAAAAAGCAAAAACCTCAGTTTTCATAATGGGTAATTCAACAGTACATCACTAAAGCCTGGAAGAGCTCTGGAAGAGTAGCATCACATCCAGATCCATCTAGGAAAATTGTAGCTGAAAAGAATGTAAGCCAACAAAGCTGAATTGACTTCTTTGAAAATAAATTGTCTTGAAAGTGCTTCAGCATAGCTGGCTCGTATGTGGAGCCTTATCCAGTGTTTCCCAACATTTTAAATAAATTCTTGACTATTTCAGAAGCTGCTCTCCATACAGGATGTCTCAACAATTATGTTATAAAAGCATCTGAAACCTTTCCAGCAAACTGACTAGAGACTGGAGGCTGTTCTGCAATGACTAGTATTTTGTCCTTGCAGGAAATGATGCAAGGCAGTGGTGACACTAGGAGGGGTGCAGACTACACCAGGTGACACCCTAAGGGGGGGGGACACCACGTCTCCTCAAACACCAACTTTTTGGCAGAAATGGGCTGTGACATTCATCTGCTTCCCTTTAAAATGCTTTAAAAGATGGTAGAAGTAGGGTGAAGCTCAGTGGGAGGAGAAAGGAGAGGCCCCAGAATTTTTTAAAATTCAAATTTCAAAATTTGAATTGTATTTTTAAATATTTTTTGACTTTTTTTAAAAAAAAACATTCTTTTAAAATTTTCTTTAAAAATCATCATATTTTAACCAAATCTTCATTATGAATATTTAAATACACTTAGGTTATGCATATAGTATAGGTATAGGTATGTGTATTTATGTTGAAGGTATAATTTTAATTTTGCTAGTTGTTTATCTCACAACTATTA
>CM034701.1:281951577-281961981 GCA_020142125.1 Phrynosoma platyrhinos
GGTTAGTCATCCCAGTTACAGCTACCAAAGACCTCTAAAATTGGTTCTAATGTTTCTCAATCTCTCCTAATAATATGAGGGAAGAACTGATGAGAACATGTTGAGTATTCCTTACCCAGAATTGTGAAGTCTGAAATGCTCCCAAATTGTCCACATGGGTGTGTCTGTGTGTGAGAGATAGTGACACCTTTGCTTTCTAATGGTTCAGTGTACACAAGCTTTGTTTTGGGCACAGAATGATTAAAAATATGGTGTATGCAATGGTGTATACCTTCAGGCTCTGTTTATAAGCTGTATACAAAACATACGGTATATAAATTTCATGTTTAGATATGGTCCCAACTCCAAGATATCTCACTATGTGTACGCAAACATGCCAAAATCCAAAGAAATCCAAAATTCCAAACACTTCTGGTCCCAAGCATTTTGAATAAGGGAGACTCACCTGTATTTTGGAATGCTATGGTATTTCTGTTTCAATTAAGTATAGCAAATGGAAAACTTACTTCAGTGGACTAAGCTCCATCTTAGGCATTGTCAGACCCAGAAAGAATATCTCAGCTTTCTAAATCAAATTACTTTAAAGAATTAGTTGTTGTTGTTGTTCCTGTGTGCCTTCAAGTTGTTTCATGGTGACCCTAAGTTTATTCAGAGGAGGTTTGTCATTGCCTCTTTTTGAGGATAAGAGTGTGACTCGCCCAAGATCACCCAGTGGATTTCCATGGCTGAGAGGGGATTTGAACCCTGCTCTCCAGAGTCAGAGTCCAACACTCAAACCACTGCACCATGCCTTCCTTTTCATGTCAAGTCATTGAGCTGGAAGCTGGTAACTTTCTCATTTCCTCCAGTGTATGGCGAACTTTGTAATTTATAGTATTACACAGATGCTAAAGTATATGGCTTGCCATTCTGTTACACATAACTTGCACTGTCTGTGGAAAATAAAAAGATAAGTGCAATCCATATTGCAAAAGCATCACCGCATGATGAATTTGCAGGCTTTGTTCAGGTTATGTATCATTTCCTGGAATTTATGTTGCTGTTGCAATAACGTCTGGTGGTGCACACCATGAATAACTTTGTGCTAATTACATTTGGATTCTGGAGCTCAGACTGTTTATGAAGACAACATTATGGCACCCTTGATTACAACACTAAAATAAACACCTTAAGTGCAAAGTCTGGTGAATGACAGTAAAAACAAACTAAAGCATTCAAGTAAAAATATGGCTATCACACCAAAATACATTCATAAAATATTCTCACCTGGCTTCCCTATAAACACCCCAATGTCTTATTCAGAATCTGGTAGCAATAAAAGGTGTTTTTAAACAAACCTGTTGTAAATATAAGCACAAATTCAGTAAAATGAAATTGACAATCAACAACCTCCTGTGTAATCTTTTACTATGTGACTAGATAAGACCACAGTCTAGAGAATTAATTTAGGTATATCTAGACTGAGATATTCCATTGCCTAGCTTAACACACTGAGTTCTGCAGACAGAACTCTGCTATGGTTCCCCCATTCAGACTACCAGGACACTGTTTTGCTGTGCTAGCACCTCAGAACAGCCATTCTGTGCTTGGTGGAGAGCAGGAGGGGATCAAAGAAGATCTAAGTGGACAAGTTCTGTATTCTTCTGTGCAGACATAGCTTGATGTTTCTCTGATTGTCTCCACCAGATATGGAGTGACCATTCAAAGGGGCTATTTCATACACCCCAATATTTCACAAATGAAAACAGGCACATATGTGGCCAAGCAACATGAGAATGTGCTCAAAGCGGCAGAAATTATTAAAGAGGAAGAATACAAAAACTAGGAGAGACTGCAGCAGTTTGATTTTGCCTGAGCTTACTGGGAAAGTAATTACTACACCCTCTTCTCTCCTCTCCCTCCAGCTGAATTAACTTATGGAAACTACTTTTGCACTTTGAACTGAAATAAGCAGAGGACAAAAAGGAAAATGGGAACAGGAGATATAAACTAGTACATTTTAAAAGCAACTGAACAACAGAGTATTAATCAGGACTGTCCCTGCTATATCAGGACAGCTGGGGAGTATAATAACCCAGCAAAACCATGAGTCTGGAGGTGGGGGTGGGGGAGTTGGTCATTGTTGAAGGTGGAGGGTAACAGCAACCTCCACCATTACAAAAAGAAAAAGAAAGACAAATATCTATGCAGGTGTAGCTGACAGCATGCCAGTCCTAGAATGAGATCTTGTGCTCATTGTCCAACAAATAAGCCCCACCTAACTTTTTTTTAAAACTGCTATCAAACTGATTTCTATTTATGGCAACCCTATGGATGGGAGCCTGCCAAGTCACTCTATTCTGAACAGCCCTGCTCAGGTCTTGCAGACTCAGGAGCTGTACAGATGAGGCAAAAGGGCCAGCCTAGGGGTGGAGTGGGGGCATGGTGACTGCACGGCAGCCACCCCAATTCTGCCCAGATGCCGCTGTCCTGCCACCCACCCAATCAGACAGTGAGCGGCATCAGGGCACCCCCTTGGTGCAATGTTCACACACACTGTGCCAAAGGAGCAGTGAAAAGCCACGGCGGCAGCAAGAGCAGCCTTTTGCTGCTCTAAAAAGGAGTGGATCCAGGCTGTGGTGTGTGGTTGCCAAAGCCCCAATCTGGCCAGGAAAAGGACAGTGGGATGCCATCCCTTAGGGGCCATCTGTTCAGCCTCTCAGTGTTGTGGCTTCCTTGATTGAGTCTATCCATCAGGAATGTGGTCTTCCTCTTTTCCTGCTGCCTTCCACTTTACCAAGCATTATGGTATTTTCTAGTGATTCATGTCTTCCCATGATATGGCCAAAGTATGACAGTATTCATCTTGGTTTTTAGGAAGAGATCAGGCTTGGTTTGCTCTAAGACCCATTTATTTTTCTTTCTGGCAGTCCATAATATCTGCAGAATTCTCCAGCACCACATTTCAAATGCGTTAATTTTCTTTCTTTCAGCTTTCTTCATAGTCTAGCTTTCACAACCATAAATAGAAATGAGAAAAACAATGCATGGACAATCCTAACTTTAATATTTAATTATATATCTTTACACTTCAGGATCTTGACTAGTTCTTTCACAGTTTCCCTACCACATCCTAGTCATCTTCTGATTTCTTAACTGAAGTCTCCCATTCTGATTAATGACTTAGAGACCACTTTAACTGCACTGGCTCAGTGCTAGGGAATCATGGGAATTGTAGATTATTGTGGTACCAGAGCTCCCTGACAGAGAAGGCTCAATGTCTCAGAAGAACTACAATTCCCATAAAATCCTAGCATTGAGGCAGGAAAGTTAAAATGGTCTCAAACTGGATTATTTCTGGCAGTCTGTTCAGGCCCTTAGTCAAAGTATGGAAAATCTTGAAACATTTCAGTGTCTTCATCATCTATTTTAAAGTTGTGCAAATTTTTAAATATATAAAGTTTTGTAGTCATTATTTTTATTTTCTTAGTGTTCAATTATAAACCTGCCTTTCCACTTTCCACTGGACTTTCTTCACTAGTAATTCCAAGTCTTTGCTATTTTCTGCTAGCAGTATGGTATCAGTGCATATCTTAAATTGTTGATGTTCCTTCCTCCAATTTTCACCCCTCCTCTAATCCTGCTAAATGTAGGATATGTTCATTGTACATGTTAAATACATAGGGTGATAGAATGCAACCTTGCCTGGCTGGAAGTAGTTGAACTTACTTCTGAATACAGTAGGGACATGTGTATGTGCATTCCTACAAGTCACCTGTCAACTTATAATGAACCCATGAATTTCATAGGGTTTTCTTAACAAGGGAGATTTCACAGTACATATTTTTTATATATCAAGCAGAACTTCTGATATTTATTTATCAAAACAGCAGCCTCTGAGCCATGAAAACTATAAACTGCACTGAAATTCTCTCTAGCAACAAAACATAACTACAATTGGATAGGAGCCAGATGGAACAGAGAATTTGAGATAGAGGGTGATAGCAGATGTTTCCTTTCACCATCAGGCAAAAGCATTTTTATTCAAGCAGGCTTTTAATATATAATTGTTGTCAGGGAGGTTTTATATGGGGTGTGTGCTCTATTTATGTTTTTGACATAAAACATTAATATTTCATCCCAGTGCTTCAACCCTGTGACTTCCAGTGCTTGTTACTTGCCTGTGTGTTTCTAGTGTCCCAGAACCAGTAAAGATGGCTACAAGTATAATCAGTTCTTGTTTCCAGGATGCAGACTCAATAGAAATTAAGTGAAGACAAGAAGCATGTTAGTCCAAAAGCAAAATTGATCCTGCTACTGATTAACTATGTAATATTGTGTAGAATTATAAATCCCTCCTCACCAAAAAGCTTCAGTGGAAATTGGTTAAAATCAGTTTCTGAAACACTGAATGAAAATTAAATGTGCTGTGTTATCAGTGGGAGGTGGAATGGGAAAAACACAAGGAAGGAAGGATGAGGGAATGTGAAGATATTTGAAGAATGGAAGGTAAGGAGGAGCAGGAAACTCCATGAATAGGCAGGTACAATGAAAAGAAATAGAACTGGGGACACTTGATAGTTTTATGCAGTCTGGTTGACTTTTGTTCAGACTGGATCCAGACTTAGGTCAATGCAAACAGGCTGGTGGAAGGGCACAGAGGCTCCTGTTGAATGGGGTGAGACACTGTAAAATAGTGAGGGATCTCCAAATGTCAGGAGTGGCTGCATCTTGGCAGCACAGCCTTTCTAGCCAGAGAAAGCCTATGGACATTATCACATGTGGCCCAGAAACTGAAAATAAAGGCATCCCGAAAATAAACGGGAAATAAACCTTGTTTCCGCAAACGTCATTACCTTAATTGTGAATTTAGAGTAAGTGCATTGAACGTCCACACACAAGAGAAAAAAAAACCGTAAATGTACTAGAAATGAGCCTCTTGCACATGCACAGATAGAGGAATTCTCGCTGGAACCATGGCAACAGCAAGGAAATGCTCCCCAATGCGCATTTGGCAATCACATTACAGTAAATACGTAATTACCGTAATTACGTATTTGCAGCCCAACTAGGCATTTTTTACCCTCCAATCTCAGATTCCTGTTTCATTCCAGGCCACATTTTGTCAATCTCCAGTTAGACTGGAGATTGACAAAATGTGCCTGCCTGAAACAAGGCAGGATTGGCTTCTTGCCTCACTTGACCACCTGAGTCACATCTTCTCCTCAGCCAGGACTTCAGGTGGCAGCCAAGATGGAGGTGGCTGCAATGCCAGAAAGTGAGGAGCACTCCCAGTGGCTGAAGCAGGCCCTGAGCACCGATCTGGAGGCCAGGGGAGAGGACTGGTGGTGGTGGTATGGCAACCTCCATTCTTAAAGCTTGTCTCGCCCCCCAGCCTTCCTCCTCCTCCTCCTCCTCCTCCTCCTGGGGGTGTAGGGAGCTGAGCCTCAGTGGCCCAAACCGGACTTCTTCACCTTCTTTTTCTCTGCTTTAGAGGAGGAACACATAGGTGGAAGCCAGAGGTTCCATGGACTACCAAGACCATGCTGTCAACTGTGAGGCCCTTTTGTTTGGTTGGGGGGGGAAGTTTAGGTCCCCTTTTCCAACCCTGGTTTGGGAAGAAGTGGAGGGGAGGATCACTGAGACTGAAAGAGTGTGACTTGCCAAAGGGGGTTGCACAATTCAAGCCCAATGGGATCAGGAAGGATAAAGCAAAAATTTCCCCTTTCTGGAGAACACAATCCCATGGGGAGGCTTGCAAACCACCATGTTGTTGTTGTTGTTGTTGTTGTTGTTCTTCTTCTTCTTCTTCTTCTTCTTCTTCTTCTTTGTATTTATATTTATTTTGTTATTGTTCTTGTGTGCCTTGAAGACATTGCTGATTTTTATGGCAACCCTCTCCTGGGATTTTCTTGGCAAGTTTCTTCAGAGGGAGTTTTCCATAGCTATCCTGTGAGTCTGAGAGAGTGTGACTTGCCCAGAGGGTCATTGGAGGGGGTTTGCCATTGCCACTACCTTAAACCACTACCCTGGCCTTCCATTGTTCTAGTCCAATACTTAGACCGCTACGCCATGTTGGGCCCTCCACTGTACTTAAAAGTACAATACTCAGTTGTTGTTCATTGTTGTGTACCTTCAAGTTGTTTTCTGACTTATGGAGACCCTAAAGCGAACCTATCCTGGGGTTTTCTTGGCAAGATTTGTTCAGAGGAGGTTTGCCATGGCCTTCTATATTTGTCCCACTTTTTGTCCTACTTTTTTCCTACATTTTGTCCCAATTTTGTGGAAGAGAATTATGGCAACCCCATATAAATATGAAAGAAAAGAGCCAACCGGCAACACTAAGAACCCCATAAAAGCTACATTAGGTTCTGCTTTGTACTTTGTGATTCTTACAACAAATAAGCATGAGGAAGTCATCTGTATCAGCAGCAAACATAGAAACTTACTTGTCTGCATTGAAGTTTCAGGAACTCAATCACTTTTAACATGGATACATTTCTCCTTTCCCCACTTTTGCTATGATGCGTTTCAAATTCTGTTTTCTCGCTGGTTACTTTGTATCCAGAAGAGTAATGCATATGCTATTTAAATCAACAACCATATTGCAATGTGTACTGTCTCATGTATTGCCTATAATTAGATGAATTGGCAAGCACTGGAGCAATTTTACCTTATATGAAAGCAACATCGTGGTCTAGGATGTAATTCCCAAACAAAGTGCTGCATTATGTGTTGGAGCATTTCAGTAAAAATAGAACTTGAAGTCTGCCAACAAGAGCATCTTGTGATAAATCACGTTGCCTTTGAGCATGTCTTCTGTATCCAATGAGCATAAAGCTCTTTCCTTCCAGTTGTACTAAACTTTCTTCTGAATTGTATTTCTTAAGATTCTTAAGATGTTGGATGGTACAATGTAAGAAGAAACTGGATTCAGGGCTTCTTACCTTTTTTACAGCAGGGAACAAGATCCATGCTGAATCAAGTCTAATTACAGGGCTTCATGAAAACATTTACTTCACCCACCTCTTTTTGAATTTTCACCTTTTGTTGTGTTAGAATTGAAATATCATATATACTCGACTATTTCAACCTCTTGTCAAGGGCAGGTTTGGGGTCTGAAATTATGGATTTTTATATGACCCATGGATAAGTTGAGGGTAAAAGTTAGGGGCATGTAGCAAAGGATGTAATGGAGGGAGGGAGGGGATTACAGTAAACTGTGGTTGTGTGCTGTATGTGTTAGGAAAATGCACACATGCCAAAAAGGATGAAAAGGCAAATCAAAGAAAATTGAGACTTTGATTATAGCTTTTAACTTCAGTATGATAATTTTGCCTGATTTTAGCCCAGAAAAGCTGACAAACATACACAAAATGTCTTATTCAGGTCCTTCAACACCCAGTTCCTTTTGATGCTCCTCTGAAAGAAAGTGCCAAAGAACTGCCACCACCACCATTTTCCTGCCCAGGCATTCAAAAAGATTAAAAGCAGCACCATGGCAGAGAGAGTAAAGGAGGTCAGATTTTCTTTTAGGTGATCCTAGCACAGACTAAGGGGGGAAGCACACCAGGGCGTCCGAGATGCCCTGGGCTGGTGCGCCGCAGGGCCATGGCAGCCGCACCACGGCGCACCGACGGCGTCCCTGAAAGGAGCGCAAAAATAGCGCTCCTTTCGGAAGACAGGGAAAGTGCACCCTAAACACGTAGGGCGCACTTTCCCTGACTTTTCCGCCGCAGCGCTTGCGGTCGCTGCGGCGGGAGGTTGCCCTGGGAGCTCCAGCCGTGCGGACGGCCGCAGCTCCAAGGCAACCTCGGGAGGAGGAAGGGGCGCCGCTCGTGCGGCTGCCCCTCCTCTTCCAGGCCTCGAAGATGACCCTATTAGTCGTCTGCTGAGGCCCTAAGCTCTTGCCTTTCACCACTCTGCCCAGAGAAGGGGGTGACTCCTTTTTAGATAAGGGTTCAAGTATAGTCCTTACATTGACCCATGAATATGTTGACCCTGGTTTTGAGGGTCAATTTTTTGACTAAAATTTCTAGACTTATACATGAGTATATACAGTACATTTAATTGTCCTTGTTTCCCCTTGATGTACACAAGATACCCAACACTGTGTAGTGTGCAAAATATTTTTTACTGTGGAACAAAATGTAAATAAACAAAAACAAACTAGACAGTATTCTGGTCCCACAGTAACTTCCCAGAGATGTCTGAAGGTGATGAAGATGATTTGGTCCCCTCAGCTTCTGAAATCCTAGGAAGGGGCCTTCAGAAACATCCTGCTTCTCATCCGAACAACTATTATCACCAGTAGTCCCACATAGCCTTATCCTCTCTGAGTTTATTTAGTCCAAATTTAACATCACCTAAGTTGCAGAAAATGCAGTTTCAATTATGAAAATGTTTAAAGTTTGTTGGGTATGAGTTAGAACTCATTTCAAGAACCACAGATATGCCAGATTTGAGAAAGGAAACAAACCAATTTGGAGTTTCAATTCTATCACAATTTCAACCTACAGGTTGCTTTTTTTACTGAAAGTATCATTTCAGAAATAACCTTCACACAGCAGCTGTCATTTATCCATAGTTAAATCACTAGCTTTTTGTTCATCTTTGAAATCGTTATGCTGAATGACAGGAGGGGGATTTGAACATGTATTTATTTTTTCTTTTAACCGTTTTCTCTAAACTGCTATTTGCTTTTACAATTGTCAGATGTTTCCACATCTGTTTGTTCTTTTAGTTGCTCTGTATTGTTTGGAGAAAGCTGCTGGAATTTTTCAGTGATCTTATAAATTTATTATTTGGAAATAACCCTTTCTAAATATCAAAATCATCTAGTGACTATCTTCATGTCATACCCCCGAACTCAAGTTACTGATAATTGATGTGATCATTCCCTGTTGAATTATACAAAATCTTTATAGCCGTTCCATGTTTTAAAAAGCAAACCTACATAAGTCTTATTTGTCAGAAGTAAGCCCCAGGTTGCAACTTAATGGATTACATTTATTTATGATTTATTATTTTATTTATTAAAATATTTATATCCAACCCTGTATTCCAAGGCATGAAAACTCTTTGGCAGAGAAGGTTAAAGACCTTGTAAAACTACATGTCCCAGGATTCCATAGGATGGAGCTACGTGTCCCAGGATTCCATAGGATGAAGTGGTGTCAAACTACATTATTTCTACTGTGCAGAAGCACCCATGAGTAAAGTATTAATGGTTTTTAAATTGTGAATTTTAAATGTGGATTGTTTTAATATGTGTATTTCTCATTTGTCTTTTTAACTGATGTTGTTAACTGATTTGTGTGTTTTTAACTGATGTTGTTTATCTATTAATTGTTGTCATTCCCCACCCCAATCGATGAGAAGACAAGGGTAAGAAATTATTATTATTATTATTATTATTATTATTATTATTACCACTACTACTACTGCTGTGTACACATGCCTAAGACTATAGGGTCAACTTCCAATGAAATCCCTGAGTTGAGATTACCAATTATTTCAATTGTTGGTGGAATCCATTCTCTATTAAGCTTATCACACTGTGTTCTCAGAATGTAATGAATACGTGATGAGAACGGAACGGAACGTATTTTATCACATGGTATGATCCTCATCAAGTTCCCATTCTGTGCTCTGGCAGTCTCTAGCTCATTCCAGGAGGAGAACTGTAAAAATGCATCCTCAGCCAGCAAGAACGCTTTCAGACTGTTCCAGATGATGTTTGTGCGATAATCCTACTGGTCTCAATCTGTCCTCATGTTCTGATTGGCTAAGACAACCTCCTCCCCTCCCATCCTAGAACATCCACAAACTCAACTCAACTCTTCCAGTGTTGATGCAAGGAAGGTGCCACAGGTAATTTAAAAAAAAATTATTTTATTTTTGGAGATTGAATTGCATCATGTTTACAAGAAAAAACAATGAATGCTCACTGTCTAAACCTCTCGGTAGCATTCTTTCTAATGCAGACATAGGGGTTTTCACAACAGTGAGCATGTGCCAATGAGGGATGGCTAAGAAACTACTTTAGCACCGGTACTGGTACAACAGTAAATGCAGTGTGGTAATATGTGTTCTCATAACATTACTATCCCGTAATCAGTAGTCTAATGTGGTAACACCCGTTCCCATATCATTACGTTCCAGGGACTCAGTAAGAACGTTACAGGTACTGGTGCAATAAGCTTACATGTCTGGTAAATTGGTCATAGAGTTCTCTAGAGATCATTTGAGGGAAGAGATCCAAGCAAATCTCTGAGACAAAGGGCCGATGCACATAGCCCATAAGGGGTGGCTCTGGACCACTCCTGGGAGCAGCAGATTGGGGCTGCAGCAACCACATGCCATGCCCTGATCCTTCTTTTTGCCACCCCCAAAAGAGCGGGCAAATGCCACTCCTTTTGGGGG
>CM034701.1:281962081-281976275 GCA_020142125.1 Phrynosoma platyrhinos
AATGTTTTTCTCTTAACTTTTTGACTGTTAACCAGCATCCAATTTTAAAGAAAGTTTATAATATTAAAAAGTGAAGCAGTAAACAACTGGCTCACACTGAAGTCTGTAGCAATTTGATAATAATCCAGAAAGCAAACTGAAGCCTTAGTTTTAGATTGTTAAACTATTGGAATTTGGCTCGAAGCTGGAGAGTCATTTCTCAGTAGTGTTTTAATTGTGTATTCCTATGTGACGGGGGTTGTACTTGATGGCTCACGCAATTTTTCCAGCTCTATGATTCTGTGCTTTCAAGTCAGGATTAAAATAATTATTAAAGCAGCACCAGTAGATCATTTCAGTAATATCATTCACTACACTGTCCTTAAAGCTGAGATATCACATTGGCTGGAAATCTGAACTATACTGTACTGAAACAATGTTTATTTAACACCTTGAATGCTGTGGGATGTTGTCCCCATTAGGTGCATTTTAGGAATCATTTTGCAGAACATTTTTTTCTCCAAACATGACTGCCTGCTATTGACACTTTTTCTGTGTTGTCTGTTTTGATTGTTTTCCTGAAGTATTTTATGGCTATTTTCCCCCCAGCGTGCAGAGTGTTTTAATCTGGATGATATGAGGTAGCCTCTATGAGAGGGGTAGACAACACACAGCTGATGGGCCACAATACAAACCTATTCATATTTTTTCTGTGTTATTTCTGTGTCTGGTTTAGGCAAATTTTCTGTTGAAGAACTAATGCCCAGGAACACATCTACGAAGGCATACTGGTATACTTAATACATCTTTATTGTTTGTCTTTATATCTTTACATATTGTTAATATGTGAGTGTAAATTGTTAATATGTAAAGTAACCCCAAATGATCTTGAGATGAAATGAATTATTCAGATTCTATTTGTTCCAGGCATAGTGCTGTTTCTAGTTTAAGTTGTCTTCATTGTTGAGGCATGCCTTCATGTTGTTTCCAATTTATAGCCATCCAAAGGTGAACCTATCATGGGGTTTTCTGGGGCCAAGAGTGTGTCCACGGCTGACCAAGGAACTGAACTCTGGTCTCCAGACTCATAGTCCAAAGCTCAAACCACTACACCATGTTATCTTCACCTGTTCCCAAATGAAATTTGATGTAACTCTAGATTTTAAAAGGAAGGAAAAAGTTTAGAAGCAGGCCAATGCAGTAAAAATCAAAAATTACTGGAAATCCATGCTAGAAACTGCAAATGATTTCCTGATGGGGCAGTGTATTTTGCCAAGATCCATTTTTACATTAATTTTAGAGTAAGCTCAAGTCAGTCTGCCATATGGGATTACTCCATACAGCAACTTGGCCCAGGAACAAAACATGAATGGGGGGGGGGGGAAATCCTTGACAGAATTCCTCTGCCAATGATATGTTCATATTTTTCTCACATGGTATCAGATTCCAGTAGTAAACATCATCCATATTCATTCACAATTAAACAACCAAGAAGTTATATTTGTGGTTGGCTATTTTTAATATAAAGTCAAACTGTATTATGTTATTTGGACCCAGCCTGCCTCAAATCTTACTGGCACCTGCAGTTTAACATATTTACTACCATACTTTGGAAGATTGATCACAGGAAACTAAGGCTCTTCTGTTTTGAAAAATCAGAATCAGCTGTTTCTCTGACAATAGCCTGCTTGATAGTCACTCTAAGAATAACTTGAACATGTGTGTGTGCATGCGGGCACACATGCACATGTGCTAAATGCATTTTATACATTGTTGCACTAAACGGCACTCTAGTAACCTCAGACATATCTTGTTGCCACTAAAAATAAACAATAAGAAAAGGAATGCTGTCCCCATTAGATGCATTTTAAGAATCATTTTGCAAAATATTTTTTCTCCAAACATGACTGTCCAAACAATTCTGTCCTTTGTTTGCCAGTCCCAGGCTGCTAGTACAGCTGTGATGGCACAATTTACAGTTTGTACGATCATAAATGAGAAGAGTATGGGGTGGTGGGATGGTGGTGGCTGTTAATCAGTTGCCAACAGTTTCTCCCTCATAGCCCTCATAGATGCTTACCTCATAAGTCTTGGATCTAATTTAAACACTGACATATGAAAATAAAAATACATACTGCCTTTATGGTGTCATGGCTTTACTGGATTGCTTTATCTGTGTACATTGTAGCATCATACCCAGCAAATTCAGCCCTACCACTGGAAGCAGTTCCCTTAGGAAGCAAATCCTAGGTTTTTCAAGGGGGGCAATGGCAGCAGTCCCTGGTCATTTTCCTATGTTTCAGGAAAGAACTGTATGTTCTTGGCAGCCTGCCCATCACACTCTAAGCTCAACCATCATCATTGTTAAAGATTCAATCACCAATGTAGTCAGTTCTGAAAGCAGAATGATGATCATGGGAAATGCCATGTTGTCCTTCATCTAAGGCAGAAAATATTGTTTGACATACTTCATTGTCAGAGATCTGTGGCCCAAACTGTGAAAGGGGGACAGATGGACCACCAATGGAAAAAGATTCATGATGAAAGAGGCAGTTGATCATTATTTTGTGTTGGTGGTGGTGGTAGCAAGGGACCTATTCTTCTTCATCCTCATTACATACTCACAGTATAAGCCTTTGTGAGGTGATCCATTTTTTAAAAACTTGTCACCATTTTAAGTATACATACATAAATTTGTATAATCCTAAGCCTAGATCCATTTAATGTATTTTCAACTATTTTTCCAAATTAGAACAATTCACTGTGAAAGCACTGAGAGTACTACTGCTAATGCATTGTATGTGTCTCTACTAAGAAATAAAACAAAAGCTAAAATATGATTGTATATTTATTTTCCAAAATGAGAGCAAAAGGTTATTTCAGATTCTTCTTCACACTCATAATAAGGGTGCATCTGCACTGTAGAAATATCATAGTTTCACACCACTTTAACTTCCATGGCTCTGCCCTACAAAATCTTGGGAGTTGTTTTTTGTAAGGTGCCAGCACTCTTTGGTAGAGAAGGATAAAGACTTTGGGGATGAAGAAACCAGCACTTTAACCCAGCCCGGAGGTGGAGTGGGGGCATGGCGACCCCTTTGTAAACTACAAATCTCAGGATTCCATTGGATGGAGCTACAGTACTTAAAGTGGTGTCAAAATGCATTATATCTATAGTGTAGATGTTGACTATAGCGTAGTTTTCCAAAGCTGAAGATTTGGCATTTCTAAGGAGATTATCACACAAGGGTCAATTACACTTTAATAGCACTATTTTAACCTTATATAGAAAGAACAATACAATGGCGATATTGAAACACTTTCACACATGTCAAAATAATGGGGCATTAATGATTCATGAGCAATAAAACAGCACTTTTACATTCCACACATTGGCAGCAGAGATTGTGATCGGAGAGAAAAAAATGGGCCATCTCGCACCGCTAAGGAACTTTCCTGCAATTCACAAGCATGACACAGGAAGTGATTCTGCTGAACAGCATACTGGGAGACTGGGGATTCAATTTATTTCTGGAAGGTTTAATGACAGATTCTCAATAGGGCTATTGAAATGTGGTTGCCTTTCACGCTTTTGCAATAGCACTAATGAAGAACTATTGGCAAGCCATTAATGCTTTTTTGTTGTTAATGAGAAGTTGCACTAGCACAACACTTCCATGACATGACAAGTACGGTATCTGCACAATGTCATGTGAAAATCTTTCTGCGATTGCATAAACATGACAGGGGCATAGCATTTCTCTCGCATTTCTTACCCCCATGTGATAATCTCCATATTGCAGAATAAGCAGTGCATATTCAAGGGTATATTAGAGTACTCACATGTATAAAATAAGCAATGTGTGAATATTAATGCAATTAAAGTGATTCCCATTTTGCCTAAAAGAGTGTTGGGCACACTATGAGCTGCAGGCAGCATGTGACACACACACACCGACCTTTCTCTCTCTCACACATGTACCACATTTTGACTAATCAATCACTTTTAATCCATTAAGTCTTCATGGTGTGTAGTCAGTCATTCAAAGGCTAATTTTTAAAAATTGCTTTTTCTCAAATAATAGCAAGTCCATCCCAGTTGTTAAAAGAGGATATTCTAGACCTAAATGGGGTAGAGAACTTTAAATCACCATTTGTAGTCTTCAGAGATTCGAGTTGGTCATTTTCTTGCTTATTTTTTCCAGCTTAGGAGTGTGAAGTTTTGAAAATTGGCCAGGTGCTTACTGATCTAGAGGATGGGAGAAATGTCTGCAGAATTCATCAAAGTTGTCCACTTCTACCCTAAAAAAAAAAAATTTCAAAGTGAATATCCACATTCCTGTTTGGTCAAAGCATTTGATTTAAGAAATCAAAGGGACTATGCAGATAGGTGGCTCTGGGCTGCCCCTGCTAGTGGCAAATGAGGCCGTGGCAACCCCATGCCACGGTCCCGATCCTTCCTTTTGCTGCTCCTAAAAGAGTTGCAAAATTCTGCTCCTTTTAGGGGCAGCAAAAGGGCACCCTAAGAGCCGGCACCATAGCTCTTCTGCACCCTTTCAGCAGAGTGTGTCTGCACGCTGCGCCAGGAGGGAGTCCTGGCGCTGCATGCCTTTCCAGAGCTTTCCACATACAAGGGTATACTTTCAAACTATCCTGATTTGGCAGTACCAGTTAATCCTTTTTCATCCTACTTTTTGAGCTGCTTTGAAAATGTCCCAGTTTCTGTCTCTTCTTCCCACTTGCCACAAACTGTCTTCAGTTTACTTCAAATACTGTAAACTGAATTCAAAATACAAAAGTAATTTGTATGCATTTAGCCTCAGGCAGAAGCAAACTGCTTCAGCCTTTCCTTGCTTGTGTGTTCTTCCTTGCTAATCTTGACCACTGTCTGATGTTGCTTGACAGCATGTTCTGGTTTTAAACTGTGAAATGTTGGATGGGTATTCAAGGGTTCCCTCCAGCATCTTGCAAATGGATGTTGCTTCCCACCCCCCAAAATTTCTCTCCCTCTTCTCTTTTCTACAACACCACATCCTCTTCCAAGTCTGCTCTTGAAGTTCAATCCAGCCCTTAAGAGAATATTTAAGGGAAGATTCGCTGCTTGGCAAAATTCTTTGAATAGCTCAATGATTTGCAGAGAAAAGCCCCCAAGCCCCAAGGAAGGCCCACCTCTCTGTATAAAGGATAAGCATTTAATGGCAAATAGAATCAAGAAATCAGACAGAAACTACATATCGGTAGCCGTATTTTTTAAAGAAAAAAAATCTTCACATAATAAATACATCTATACACATTGACTTAAAATTTACTTCAGAAATCTATTTACAATATAAATAATTAGAAATGGAAACATGTTTCAAGATATTGGCAACATAGTAGAGTTTCCTACTTTACATTCCAAAGGAAAACTTCAATTACAAGTATTAGGCTACAATGTCACTAGAACCTGAACATTGCAAGTCATGAGATTTGTAATGTTGGCAATTTATCACTTTCGCCATCCATGCACATAATCGCTTTACTTCCTTGACTCTAAAATATATTTGCTTCTGTCACACAAGTTGCACAGAAGCACTGAAGTGCTTACAAGAGCATCTCCATTTATTTCAGTGTAGGAGGAATACATTTTACATCATTTTCTCTCAACATGGCATCCCCAGAAAGTACAGCGAGCAGCCATGCCACCCCTTTCATTGAAGTGAAAGGAAAATCTGTGCATGCTAGAGCACAACAGGTGCACTAGAGCATGTGCAGAACTCTAGATCTGTAGAGAGTACAAGAGTAAAAGACCTATGCATTTCTATGGAATTTGTTTCCAAATAAAGATGCTTGGCAATTCTCTAATGTACTGCCTCTAAGCATGCTTATTTGATAATAAGTTTGTTTAGAATAATCACAACCCACTTTTAAGTCAATTTTTTTTTTAGGAGCAAGCTGCCTATATATCAATCAAAAAGCAAACAAAACATAACATTATCTGGAGAAAGCTCTTAAGTACAGTAATACATTTTACATATCCCCCACCTTTTAGGGGAAAAAAATAAGAAAGTGTCAATACTTAACAGAAAATAGTTGTGCACGATTTCTTTTTTTAATGTAA
Source organism: Phrynosoma platyrhinos (assembly GCA_020142125.1). NCBI lineage: Eukaryota > Metazoa > Chordata > Lepidosauria > Squamata > Phrynosomatidae > Phrynosoma > Phrynosoma platyrhinos. The sequence goes on from CM034701.1 coordinate 281,968,161, forward strand.
AACACTGCTCTTTTATAATCAGTGTGTATTTTCAGAATATTTTTCCATTTAAAAACAGTCACATGCATTAAAAATTAAATATTTTTTGTTTTAAAAATAGTTTAAATAACTATGATAATAACTGAATGTACTTGCTTTCATTATTTAAAAAAAAGAGGTTATGAACAGTGAGAACTGGATACTTTGATTTTCAGCCCAATCCTCCACAAGTTGGATGCACTTAAATCCATTGATTCCAATAGTTTGTGTACATCAAACATGGGTAGGATCATATTTTTTGGACTGGGACCCTAGTTTATGTTCCATTCATGGAATGGACTTTCCTGCTTCCTATTTCCCAATGTAGCTCTAAGACATAGCTGCACGCATGCACAAAGACCTGTGGCATCACTAGGAGAGTGCATGGAGTTCAGACCACACTGGGTGACAGCCCAGAAGAGGGCTGACACCTGGTTTGGCCCTCCTCCCACTGGAGGGTAAGAAGGGGCAAGGATGGCCCTCCAGGCTTTGCCATGTTGCCACCACTATGGTAAATGAGAAGGGTGAGCATGCCCTTCCAGCCTGTGCTGCAGCAGCAGCTCTCTCCTGAGGAAGAGGCTGCTGCTATCATGGAGAAGGGCAAGTGTGCCCTTCCAGGCTTCACCACAGCATTGGCTGCCTCCTGAGGAGGAGGCCACCACAGCAGCAAACGTGAAGAGTGAGTCTACCCTTTTGGCCACCACTTCCCCCCATTAGCCCCTCTGGCAGCCCCCACTCACACTGGGTGACAGTTGTGGTGGGGACACCACTGACACAGACCAAAATATTCTGAAAGTTGGGGGAATCCTCCACAATAAAATGGCATCTGTGAAAGAGGAACTGAAGCAGGAGAGGATGCCTTGTGACCACATCTTTGGAGCTAAGTGCTGAGCTACTGCTCTTTCATATTAGGAATTCTACATTAAGGGTATAATATTATACACACTTAACTGGGTGCAATCCCCATTGAACTTTATAGGACTTACCTCTGTGTACACATGTAAAGGATGGTATCACAAGAGTGATAAATCTTTAATCTGTTCATATGTTCTTCTCATTGGAAGCCAAGATGACATTCTCTTCATTCACAAGATTTCTGTGTAAATGAAAGGAACACCATCTTTTCTAAAGGAGCAGATTGTCCTACTGAAGGGAAACAATAATGCAAAATAAAATATGGGGAAAACTGCATCCATGCTACTCAACTTGTGTATGTTAATTTGAAGTAGTAAGTGCATTTGTCTGTTTAGGGATAGATTTTAATTTTAATTAACTAATATATTGCATTAATATTCAGATTATGTTTGAAAATTATTATTTTGCACTTAAAGGAAAAACAAGTATTTGAAACAAAAATCCATTTATATCTGCTCTAAAAGATGCTTAATGCAGATATAAGTTGATTTTTGAATGTCAAATGCTTTTTTTCCTAGGAAGCCTTTCAGATGAGGAAGGATATCATATTTATTTTGTAAGACTTGCTAAGTGCTCCTGAATTATAGCAAGTGTTAAAGCCAAGTTAGGAAAAATGAAATCTTAGGTCCACTAAATAGCCACCTTTTTGAATGTATAGAAAAAGTCCTATCAGATGTAGACACACAAATAAATCAAAGCTCTGAGAAAACAGTGGTAAACAGCATTTCTGTACACAACAGTCTACCTGTCTTTTGTTCCCTGGTATTTTAAGGTAAACACGTAGTTTGCAATTTAGAATTTGATAGGAAAACATAACTTTTTCAAAGTTATAGTGGGCTTGTCATAATCACTGGGGGATATTTCATGGGTGCTTCACTGTGAAGAGATCTAGCTGCATTTTAAGCAAATGGGCTTTCCAGCTTAGACAATTGTACAAAGGAGATTTCCTTTCATTTCCTCTCATGGCTAAATTCAGCCTTTTATCAAACTTGGTCAACTCTTGTCAGGATCCTTAAAATCTCAGCTTTCATATGTATAAACCCAATAAGTCAATCCTAAATGCAGTCACCTTTTAAGAAAATATAGATTGGTGCTGCAGCATTTTCCTGTTTATAAATTTAGAGATGAGGCTGGATGAAGATATTTTTCCTGCCTGTGGAGAAATGCTCTTCCTCATTTACATAACGGTAGTGCTGTTAGACAGACTTCAACTTTCCCAATTTAGTTTCAATTAATCCTCAATCATCCCACTTTTTCAGTTGATTTTCAAATGTCCCAGTTTCTCTATCATTCTCCTACTTTCCCTTTCCCCCCCAACTTTTGCAAATTGAATTCAAAGTGATAACATTAACAACTTTAATCTAGTGGTGCAAATTCATTTCATGACTGATGGTTAATGGAGCACACCAAGGACTTCCAGAAAATATCAGCTTGTGCTTTATAAACTATAGCAAAGCATTTGACTGCACAGATCACAAAAAGCTATGGATGACTCTTCAGATCAGGGGAATACCACCATCTCTGATAGTCCTGATGAGTAATTTGTATTTAGGACAAAAGGTCGAAATACAGAATGGTTCCCAATTGACAAAGGGGTGAGGCAAGGAAGGCTGCATTCTGTCACCCTATTTGTTCAACTTGTATGCAGAAAATATCCCAGAAAAAGCAGGTCTGAACTCAGAAAGAAGGACTGAGGACAGGAGAAAGGAACATCAACAATCTAAGATATGCAGACAGCAGCATGCTATTAGCAGAAAACATCACAGATTTAGAACAATTACTGTCAAAGAAGAAAGGGCAAAGGCAGGCTTAATGCTGAACATAAAGAAAACAAAAATAAGGACTATGAAGGAACTACATAAATTCAACCTAAACAATGAGGATATTTACATTGTTAGAGTTCTTGTACCTTGGATCAGACATTGATTAGAAAGGAGACTGCATTCATGAAATCAGAAGAAGACTAGGAATGGGAAAGGCAGCTATGAAGAAACTAGAAAAGATCATGTTTCATCCACAGAGTTGCCATGAGCCAGATTGACTTGAGGGCAATTAACAACAAACAAACAAACAAACAAACATATAATGGGGTGAGGGGATAAATCCTTACACTCTCAATCAAAATTATTTCCATACAGTGGAAATGAAAATTAATGTTATCCTTGGGCTATGGGAAAAGTGTGATAGCATTGTATGCAAAACCTGAGGAATTTCTAGAACACACAAAGGCTAACATTTATTGCTAAATGTTAAAGGTGACTGCAACATAGTTCAAGAATGTTTATTATCAATATGTTAATTCAATGATTTTATACCTTTTTACAGACTCTGAATTATGAGAATATAAAACTGAATTTTTGAAGGGAAAAAAAATCACTTCAGAATTTTCTTCCCCAAGCTCATTACAGCCTTGTTTAGAATGAAAGTTGACACTGAGTCAACAAATGAATTCACATCACTAGATTAGAGTTGCTGATGTTATCATATAAATTATGCAGGCTCAGGAGTTAAGGAATGTTCTATACCAGATTTTGCCACTTCAAACATAAATATTATGTTATTATGGGGTGAAAATTTTATAGCACTCTAGATATTGGACTGCTACTTCATTATCCCTCACTATTAACTGGTGATTAGGGCTGATGGGAGTTGGAATCCAACACAGTGTTATGGTATGGTTCATGCCATGATAGAAAAAAAGAAATTGTTGCTTCCATGTACATGGACATCTCAATAGAATCTGGTAGCCACTGCCCCACATCTGAAAGCGTTTAATTTTACATTTATTATTAAAGTGTTATAATACTTGTCATTCATCAAATTTCTGTGAATGTTATGCATAAATGGCAGAAAAAGCACATTATCTATGGTCTATCTCTATTTTTATAATGCAGATTTCCATGCTATGCAAGTTCTCAAGTTATATATTGATTATGTTATCACCATCATGCTCAATTGTCACTCATTAACAGGTGTCACACTTCCTCAAACCAAAATTAAACCCATAAGCAGTGTGCTTGCATTATGGAAACCTATGAGTTTATTTGCAGAATAGTGTCTCCCCAACACATCCAAATGCACATCTTAAGGAACTCTGTTCAGTAACCCACTTAGATAACATATGCACCATCTAAAAGCAGCATGTTTATGGAGGTTCCGAACCAGATAGGACAGAGGATCAAATTCACATGAAGCCACTCACTGTGTGAACCAGGCTCCCGAAATATAGGCAGTACTAGATTTGAGATGGGGGGGGGCATGTTGCACCAGAGCACAGAAAAAGTAGCAACAAGGTATAAAACCTCCATAATGAGAAACTAGTTGCTACCAATGGGTTCTCAACCAAAGGCTCAGTCATCCCCAAAGTGCTTTCATGGAAATTTGACAAGTGGCATTTGGGAATTTTTACACTTTATAAAATTTAGTAATTACCTCATTTCCAAGCATCTCACTTGCGTTACTAAATGAATAACCAAAAAAGAAAGTAATCATCATCACTATTATTTAGTATCAACACAGTATTCCCAAAACAAATGTTAGTTAGACCTGAACTGATTGACCAAAAGCTACTATGGCCTCATTAGCTGATGCAGCTTACTACCCTTTCTGTCACTAATTTGCATTTCTGCATATATTTTTCAGAGTCATCAGTGATGCTGCAGGTAGAAAGAAATGCTCCTTGATCAGCCTAATCTAAAATTAAATGAATAAATAATTCATTGACATAAAGAGTTTCTCAACGGGCTGAGTAATATTGCCAAATTTATGGGAAATTCAAACTCTCTGTCTTTATGCTGTACCTGTTCAAGGCACAACCCTTTACTAGCTAATCACATGCAATTTTGTTTTAATAAGGCTTGCAGAACTAAAGACTAGCATTCTGTGGACTGCATTCAGATCTAATTTACTTGGAAAGTAGCTCTATTGTTTTTCATAGACCAAATAAAATACATATACATATAGACCAAATAAAATACATATACTTTTGCAGCTTTGTATTCCCTTTGGTCCTCTGTAGATGATTTTGTAGGCTGTAGACATGAGGAGAGCAAGTGGGGATGAATATGTTAGCTTCACCCCTTTTGTCACAGTTCTCAGAGCCTTTTAGTATTCAGGATGAACCTCTGCAGCAGGAGGCCCTGCCTATCAGGTCAGGTTCCTCACATGATCTAGAATTTTAGAAAATTATGATTGGACACTTCATGAGAACTTACACACACATACATATACATATATATATATATATATATATATATATATATATATATATATATAATCCTGCTACATTTGTTTGCCTCAAACAGAAGAAGAATGGTGACAATGGCAACAGGGTAGACCTAGCATAGTTCCTATATGGGGAAAAACAACTTCATAAGGCTTTTGTTTATCACACATGCAATTGTTTTGTACTAAAATGGATCCACTGCATTGAAGTATATACAATCTGCTGCATCTACAGCAAAAAATAAATTCATAACCATTCTGATAAACAATAAAACGCCTACTGTGAAATTATAGTTTTCAGCTAGTATATTTTTATAGCTATTAACAAAAATAATTTCAAGTGTTTCAAAATAGCATATCTGGTTACCAGAACAAAACAAAAGCTGCATGTCTAAATCTTATTGTTATATCAATTAAAGAAGACCCATTGAATCAATAGTATTACCTGTGTGTTGAGTTACCCTCTAACAATTGTTTCAGTAGGTGTATTCTAGCTGGGCCTTGCCAACAGGTTTCTGCATAGAGTTTGATTAATTTTTAAAATTAGACATAAGGACTTAAAAGTACAATGAAAATGATATAAAAGATGTTTTCACCCATTTATATCATTGGACCCAGCCTACTGGTTCCAAGGCATCAGTCATAAACACAGCATGGCTGACATCCTGTTAGTAACGTAATCACATGGAGGGAGTCTTATGCATGCGTATGTCTCTTTTTGATGGCCATATGGAGCTATTCTGTAGTCCAGTGATTTCCAAATGTTGGCCCTCCAGATGTTTTGGACTTTAGCTCCCAAAATTCCTGGCACTTAGCCAAGCCGAAACACCTGGAAGGCCAAAGCTTGGAAACCATTGCTCTAGTCCTTCATGCTCTGCCTCAAAATTTACTCCACAGGCACCTGTCAAGCCCAGGAGGGGCTGATACTACAGTTGGCCCTCCTCACTGGGGTTAGGGTCACAGGACCCCTGTGATAGTGGAAATACTACAAATAAAAAACACTATGTGTTTAACCTGAGAGAACATCTCTCTAGGAATCTCTAAGTCCTCCAGCACAACTCTGTAGTCAGCATCTGCCAGACCAGAAGTGACCACAGAATAACATTGGAGGACCTACAAATGCCTAGAAAAAAAATTCTCTAGTAATCTCTAAGTCCTCCAGTACAACTCTATGGTCAATTTCCAGCAGAGTTGCACTGGAGAACCTAGAGGTTCCTAAAGATAACATATGAAATCAAATCTGCAAAAGTCACAAATGTGGAGATGCTATTGTACTGCTTTTAACCAATGGAAAGAAGAGAGAGGAGAGAGGCAATTCAGATCATGAAGATATGGCTGCTCTGGGCTCCAGGTGAAGGAAAATGATGGTGTACTCCGTCTCTGAACTCACCCTCATTTCTTACCCCCACCAAGCTGAGTCCAGCTGCTATTTCATGGTCTGAATCATCTCTTATCTCCCTCCTCATCCATAACCAGCAGCAGCCCCACCCGGACTTGACAACTGCCAGGGGAAGGACACAGAACTGTGGGGTGGAACTATGCTCAAATGGGCTTTGTTTGAAGTAAGTTTCTGAAGTCTGTTTGAAGTAAGTTTCTTTAAAATCAGTAGGACATATTTCTGTGTAAACAAGGATAAAAAAGCTCAGCCTACTCCAGCCAATGGCAGTAATGCAGTTGGACGGGGGTGAGGAACCTGTGGCTCTCCAGTTATTGCTCTACTGCAGCTCCCATTAGCCCAAGCTTATCTTTGTAATAATCAAGGATCATGGAATTTGGACATCAGAACATAGGAAGAACATTGCTGGAACTGTCCAAATGCCTAATTTATCTAGTATTCTCCTTACAGAGTAACCAATTAGATATCTATGATAGGCTCATAAGTAGGGCTATAGCACCTTCCCACTTGTATTCCCCACAACATCTGTACAGCTTGTGATGATAGAACCATTCTGCCAAGGTAGCAGAGCAACATCTCTAGTGCAGTGAAATCTGGCAGGACACAGATTTCCCACTCCTATTTAGACTCATATGGGGTAAGAAGCCTCTTGGGTGTTGAAAAAGGTAAATAGGTCAATGTTATACTAGCATTAGTGTAACCTAGAATGCAGCCAAAAGCCGTAAATAGGGCAAATCTTACCATTATGTGGAGTGAAGAACCCACCTCAGATGCTTTGGGCTAGGAAGAGGTGACAAAGTATTGGACAGAACTTTGTGTGTCACATGGTCTCCACTACACCATCTTAGCCAGCTGCCCTCAGCAGTTGGCTTTTATGTGGACAATGGGGTACACCATATTGTCCTTTACCTCAGGAAGCCAAATGACTAGACAAGCCTTGACAGTAAACCTTCCTTTTTTATAAGTGAGACCTCCCACCCTCAACTCTGAACTGGTAGATCAGGAGCAAGAAAACTTGGGCCATAGGCTATATGCAGCCCCCAGGGCTGTTTTTGTTGCAAAGTCAATGGGGGGGCATTATTTTGGACAGGAAGTGAGGAGGTTAAGAAAAAAGGGGCATTTCCTGGACCTAAAATGGTCCAGTGGGGCCAAAAATATGGTGAAATGCCCCTATGTCCCCGAGAGGGTGTTGGCCCATGTTGGAGTAGTGGAGGATATGGCCTCCAAGGGGAGCCACTGTGCCCCTACCATCAGACACTTGTTCACCCCTTTAGTAGATGGCCAACCCACCATTTCTGGCAGCTGAGAAGAAGAGATCATTGGACCTTCACTGCTTCTGACATGTACTTTCTTTCCACAAACTGCAGTGTGAATTCCCATGGAAGCAGAACTATTTAACCCTGTAGCTGCCAGAGATCAGCTCTCAGACACAGAATTGTTCTCATGAGACCAAGGATTAAACTGCATTGTATAAATCATTGGGTGCATTGGGTGATTTTTAACATCAATAGTTGCATGGAAACATTTTTATTCTTACCTCAGTTTTAACATGTTGGAATTCC
>CM034701.1:281976285-282001966 GCA_020142125.1 Phrynosoma platyrhinos
TTGACTTTTACCACCTCTTTCCTTTGCCTTGAAATGAATAGCTGAGGAAAGTGAGCACATTTCTGAATTAAATCTGAATGATTTCAGTGTGAGCACTTTAAGCATATGCATAACACTCACTTAAATCAGTGGCTGGATTGTGTCCAGTCTCTTCTGATAAAGCTACAGTCTTAGACACACCAAGGCTCCACCAAGCATGTTTTTAATTCAGCTTTCTTTGTTAGAAAAAGATTTAAAATGGAAGAGATTGGAAAAGCCTTTCTAGCTACAAAATTAAACTTGCTACTGCAGATCTTCTGGGAACCAATCTTTTATAAACCTGGAAACATATAAATAATAACTATATGTTTTCTTTGGGGGGAGATGCTAAGGGGAAGTTGTGTCCTCCAACCTGTTGCCAGATATCTATTTGAAGGCAAATGCTACCCTTTTCTAATTATTTAGCCTTAAGCTGCTCTCTGCTAAATAGTATGTTTGTCAGATTATTACACAGTGCTTATTTAATTGTATTCATTAGACTGCTAATTCAACTGTAGACACAATTACTGAAATTAAATCTCATTGATTTCAATAAGACAAGCTTTGACATCTCTCAGTAAGACAGGTTTACGACTACAACTTTGTACTAGCTTTCCTTGGGTGGTTTCACACTTTACAACTCATGGTATGCCTACACATGTTCTGTTCCTGATATTGGAAGCCACACAGTTATTGGCTACATTGCTGAAATTTGATTTAAATCAGAAGGGTTGGGTACTAGTCCATGCAGAAAACAAACTAATTTGAGAACTTTAATCAGGTTTGGATATACTGACCATAACAATAATTCTTCCCAGATGGCTTAGATTAATTGCATTCTAGACCACTGTATCGCCTCATTACCAAAATATTGGGAGCTGTGGTCAAACAGTATCTATAGGGGCATGTATTCCCCCTCTCTTCACTTTAGGCATATCAAAAACTAGCTCAAATTGATTTCTGGTAGTGCAATAGCCCATCCCCATACATTGGAGTATAGGAGCAATGCTGCTGTGAAAGATGACTATATATCCATGTTCCCTTTGATAGAATCACAGAATCATAAGGAAGGGTCTGCAAGGGCTATGTAGTCCAACCCCCTACATGCAGGAGACCTGAGCCTTGTTCAAGGGTCCTAAAACATAAAGAAGATAAGTGTATGAGAAAGAGTAGCATAATTGGGAATGCTGAGTTTCTAGAGCTCCCAATCACATGGAAAGTTTCCAAGCCTAGAGAAGGCTGTCCTCCACAGAAAGGTCCTCTCCATACATGAAGAGAGACAGGAATGAAGGGATAGAAAGGGCTAGTATATTTCTTCTACTCATATAGGTTGCAGAAGACCTGAACAGTTTATTATACAATCACATTACTCTTTATAGCTATTGCTGTCACTGGTGCACTAACTGTGATTTAATGCATGAGCAGGGCTTAATGCATTTTTCCAGAAAGAAGTGTGGGTGGGGAAAAACATTGCAATTTAAATACTAGGAGAATTTGATATCTTTGAATAAAGACACAGCCCATTAGGGGATCCAGGCATTTGCCCTGCAACATTTGAATGGCTTTGGTTTGAATTCAACAGCTCAAAATTAAATTACTAACTTAATGGCTGAGATCCTGCATCAGGAAATGTAGCTATGACAACAAAGGTCTATTGTCAAAAGTACATCCCCCAATATGACCCCTTCCCCCAGTCCATCTTAGAAGCCAAGCAATACCATTGTAGAAATTACTGAGGTACTCGGGAGTGGGGCAGTGAGTGAAGTGTCCTCTCCTCTCCTGTTGGCAATATGCTTCATGAGAAGCAGCCATATGCACTGCTGTGGGTTCCTCTCATTATGCTTCACTGCCAGAAGAGGACTGGATGCTTCTTAACTAACATCTCAGTGCTTTGGATATTCCTACACAGTTTTTAAAGTTGGTTCTGTGGTAACACTCTTGGTCATTGTACCAGTGCAATAACTGTAAACATGAATTCAACATTTTATGATCATAAATACTAAAATGAGTGCCAGCCAATCTCTATTTGTTGTCCCATCCCAGGTTTATTTTAGAGTTATGGGAAAGCTGTGGTCCTCCAGGTAATGTTGGAATCTGACTCCCATCAACCCCAACCAACATGCCCAATGAGATGGACATGTTGGAAAGGATGAGACTTAGTGTCTACCAACATCTGGAGGGTCACAGATTCCCCACTTTTGTACTAGTCTTAAAATTCTGTCTTATGTGCTATGCCCCCCCCCACATGAAAACAAAAAATCATGGTGTGTTCACAGATTAAAACTTGGTTGCTAACATACATAATTTTAGAGCCACCACCATTATAACAAATGAGTTTGCTTGCTAAAATATACCAAAGAATGGCACAGATGATTCTGGTTTTGGGTCTTCACCAAATTCAGTCCACCGACATGTTGCCTATGACCCCCTTGGTGTATTTTCAGATTATTTTGAAACCAAGCAAACTAGCCATTTAGTATAGCTTTGTTCTGTTTTCTTCCTCTTTTACTTTTCATTCATTGGATTCTGTTTAATGTCTTTTGAGGGCAAATTTTGCAACAATTTTCCACCTGTGGTTTTCATCTGTTCATCTAACTGCTGCTTTGTTGGACCTTTCCCGGATGCTTGTTAAGCAAGACAGAAAGATTTTCACGCACCTCCTCACATCCTGTTCCTTGTTAGACTGAGGTCAGACATGCAATACCTACCAAGCTGTTTCTTGGCTACCTGTGATTATGTTCTTCTCCAGACTATATTTGTCATTCACTAAACCCACATAGTTAACAACTCTTCCATTTCTCAAGCCAGGCTAGTAAATTCCCCCTTTCCTGTTCTTCCCTTCCAATGTGGCCTGACCCAGCAATTTGCTTTCTACACCTGTTTTTTACTCAACACACATACCCCCACATACAATGCCTCTATAATTGTCAATATCCCAGCAAATAAACATGTTGGAATTTTGGCTAGCCATGCTTTACAGTAATTGCAAAGCAAGGACTGTACAAACACGGTTACACCATTTTGCTTTGCTTTGCTTTTTAAAATATGAGTTTCACCTTTTTTTCCTTCCCCTCCCCTTCTTTTGCATGTAAAGAGTGCATAGTGGGTTTGTTTTACTTGGGCCAAAAATTCTGACATCTGCTTCCATTTTACCTTTTTCCCCCCAGTGGCTACAATCTGTTCATTGGGCAGCCCACAGATGCTCCCAGCTTAGATCTCCACCACAATATGGTTGCTAGCTTTCAGATTTCTCTTGAGTTCAACTTTGTGTTCCTGGAACATTGATGCCAGTGCATCATTTAAACAGGAAGTTAGCTGTACCAAGACTTCCTCAATACCTTACAAGTTTCCCTCTGCCCATCCCCCCAGTGCATTGTAGTTTATCGATTGCTGGTAACAAGGTTGCTGAAAGATGTATGCCTATTGTTATTACTTCGAATAGTATTTTCTAGCACAAACATATTTTTAAGTAAAAACAAAAAAATGTTTGAAGGAAAGACCCATCAGCTTCCATTGGTTATTATAACAGATGTCCCCTTGTGTCCCTGTGCTGGATCTTGCTGCATCCTTAGGTGAGAAGTCACATCAAAGTGGGATCCATTACAACCCAAAGAATAGTTTCTAATAGTTTCACTATCATAAAGGTGCTCCAGAGCATAGCCCGTCAATGTGTAAGCATGCTTGTCAAAGTACTGCCTATGGGAACTGTAATAGTTTGGGGAACCTGTGGTGTTACTCTCTCCTGGAGTTTGATGAGGTGAAACTTCAGAATGAAGATAGTCTTTTGCCAGAATCAATCCTGATTTAGAAATGCGGTCAGAATTGGGGCTGCTTATTCTAGAGAGGCTTGTTGGGCTGTTATCGTAGTCATTCTCATGCGGGCTAAGCATCTTCCCCTCTCGTTGCTGTGTGTGTTCACAGGGGGATGTGGTGTTGGAGATGCTGGGAGCCCTACAGACATCTCCTCTTAACTGTTGTGGCTGGTGGTAGTTTGCAAAACAAGCCGAGTGTTTCTTCCCTGCTCCATTAAGGGAAACCAGCTGATCGGAAGTCGATTTTCGTAACTGCAGCCTGTTTTCCTCTTCTTTAATCATCTGCTGAGTTGCTCTGATGAGAGTTTCAATTTTGCTGGGTTCATGTGGGCTGCCTTGATACTGCTCCAAGTGGTAGCGATCTCCTGACTCACTAGCAGAACCAGGATCTGGGGAACTAACAACACTTTCTTCATCCCAGTGCCCTCTTCCTAGAAGGTGAATAGAACAAAGGAGATTAACAGTCAATTCTGGCTACAGGCTGAGTACAGCCAAACATTCAGCACTTAATGCCCCTCCACTGGAAATCAGTAAGAGGTTACTTACTTCTCCAGGCATGGCAAATTCCAACAAATACTGTACCTTGGCTATCTTTGGCCCCTTTGAGTCACCAGTTCATGATACTGTAGTTTCAAGAGAGAGCACAACTAGACAGGGTTTGGACATGTAACTTTCTTTTCTTTGCCACCTGACTTTGAAAATTGACCATCTGAGCATGGCTTGTAGACAGATTTTAGGCGGGATGCAGCCAGGTGGCAGCATCAGTTGCAAATTATGTGTGACAGTACCCTACTGCATCCCATAATTGTCTTGAAACTGGCAGGGGTAAGTAGGTTTATTTTGTAATGCAATAAGCTCTTAGGATTCAAGGAGGTTGTTTAGCTGGTTTCCATGGAAGACATTTCAAGTAAATCTTACTTGCCTTTTCATAGGAAAATTCCTATGCCCTTCTTTCTGTATCACTGTTACAAATCTAGAAATGCAGAAGGCTTTTCATACTTTTCAGAGAGTAGCTTGCAGTTCAAAGTAAGATTAGGGTCAAATTATGCTAAACATTATACAAATTCACAATGAGAGAACCAGATATATGAATATGTGGTAGAGAACAGATAGTGTCGACACAAAAGAGAAATGAAAGTTAAATGGTTTCTCTCCCAATGTCAATTAAATTTTGTTTCTACTGCTTCTTCTAAGAGGTGAGCATAAGGGCAACATATCTCTTCAATGAATGAATATATTTGCATTCATAGTCAAACAGGAACAGTTTACTTACTGGGTCCATGCATGATCAACTTCACAGTCAGTGTTAGCTGAGCAATATATGAAATTTATTTTTAATATGGAACTCTTCGGTTCCTCTTGATTTCTAAATCCTGAGGACTGCAGTGACTTAGAGCAGATCCAATAAGATCAATAGGATTTCAGTTCAGCTAGATCCAATCTTAGAGTCAAACCACTGACCACAGGTTAGACTAACCTAAAGTCCCATTGAGGTCATGGGTTGACTCCAAGGCTGCATCCAATCTGAGTTATAACAGGAGGAAATTCTGCTTAACTTATTCCCCCTGCTATTGTTTGCAGTGTTGGTGGCTCCAGCCATAGTAAAATGCCACCACTGTTGCTCTTGTACTGATATGACAGCTTGGATGGTCATGGGTTGTAATCCACAAGCATCATAGTGCTCTTTCCTGCCCACTAGTTTGTTCTATAACATGGGTAGGCAACCTTTCCCCTTTAAGGGCCGAGGGACTTCAGCTCCCAGAAGCCTCAGCCATGTTGGCCAATAGCTCCTGGGATTCTGGGAGCTGAAGTCCCTCAGCCCTTAAAGGGGACAGGTTGCCTACCCCTGCTCTGTAACAATAGGAAAAGAACAGGCATTTTGCACAGAAATGATTGATTCTTTGAAAGATAGAATCAACCTAGGCACAGATTGATAATCTCATTGAATTCAGCCTAACTTACTTTCAGTGATGTGTGTCTGTTGAAATAACTTTCCTGAAAATTACCTCTTTAAAACCAGACTAAATACACAGAGCCTCTACCAATGGATAATATCACCTTGAAGGGTAAAATCAGATTGCTAACAACTGAGTCAAGAAAGATAATTATTTTCTTGATCATTGGGAGGGGGTCATATGAAAGTAAGATCCACTATTAGCTTGTTCTTGACAGAACACAGAGAACATTGTTCTGGGTCCTGCTTCCAGTGCTTGAGGTGTGGTTACGTGTGATGTGGGTGCAGTTTCCTTCCATTCCCCTGCTATCTCCTTCATAAACTCAACACCTACCTCCCTATACTCCTCTCCCAGTACCTACATGTCTTGCACATTTAACAGAGGTGATATGATAGCCGTGTTTAAACATTTGAAGTGATGTCATATCGAGGAGGGAACAAGCTTGTTTTCTGCTGCTCCAGAGACTAGGACCCGAAACAATGGATGCAAGCTGCAAGAAAAGAGATTCTACCTCAACATTAGGAGGAGCTTCCTGACAGTAAGGGCAGTTTGACAGTGGAACACACTCCCCCAGAGAGTAGTGGAGTCTCCTTCCTTGGAGGTCTTTAAGCAGAGGCTGGATGGCCATCTGTCAGGGATGCTTTGATTGGGAGTTCCTGCATGGCAGGGGGTTGGACTGGATGGCCCTTGTGGTCTCTTCCAACTCTATGATTCTATGATTCTATGATTTAATTTTGTTTTTTCAAGTGTTAGAAGGCTAAAATGCTATACACTTTAACAATATAAATGTATGAGAAAGCAGAGATGTTCAATCTGGTAACTAGACTTTTAATGGGGGAAAGGAGATCAGAGGAAAACATCTGTGACAAAGGTTGCACCTCCAATCAGAAACACAGGATGAACTGAGACAATGGATGCATATGGAGGAATTTTCTCCTGTCTGTATTAGACATTTCTGGAGCAAAAGAAAAAATTGTTGGAGTATTAGCATCAATGTTTGTGTGTAGATCTATGTTTTCCTTTGAGAAGGGGCAATGTCTTCTGCAATGAAACACTATTTTACCTCTGTGGTCATTCGATCAGTGTGTCTGTGAAGATGTCACTTCCCATACTCCTCCTCTTCCTGTGGGTTTATTCCTGGGAGTAACGAAGTTTTATGATTCTTTGTTTGCTAGCACACTTTCCTCTGCCTTTCACCAAGAATGGATGCAGAAACCAGGCTTTGCTCCTAAAGATGTTTTTTTTTCTTACTTGCACATATGGAGGTCAGCTATTTAGGGACCTCTGTACCGAAGTATAGTTTTCTCTAATGAGTAGTTATTTTTATAGAATCTAGATGTAACAATAAAGTAAGTTTCTTTTTACCTACCTATGTATCCTGTTTATTTGCCAAAAGCTCAGATCTAGTTGTTTTTACCAAATATCTGTGGAGTACACACTTGTTGCTACTGCTAAACTGATGTAACCACAAATAACCAAACCATAATTCTAACAGATTATAGGTCCAGATAATCTCCACAAGATAAAAGGTTTTTTAATTATTATTATGGCTTTGGAAGACAGAGATTTTCAGATTTTTTGCACAAGTGAGGTTGCCAGTGCATTTTGTTTTTCTGAGTTTATAAACAGAAGGTTTTGTTTTGTGTGGGCAGAAATGTCACAAGCATCAGTGGCATATGGTCAGTCTTTGATACCTAAACTAACTGAGAATAATTTTAATATTTGGCTTCAATGAATGAAACTTCAGATTGATGAAGAAGGAATCATGTATATCTTGGAAATGGAATGTCCAGAAGGAGACTATGATTAAAATCTTAAAGAAATACTACGGCAAAGCAGACATTAAACATCAAACAGATTACCAGAGAGATCTGTTTGCATTGCAATTTCCTAGTGGTGGGAATTATTTGAAGCATATGCAAACTATGGAAACACTCCTCGATAAATCAATAAATTTTATTTAGCTGGTGGAAATTTAGACAGTAAATAGAAAATAGCACTATTGGGATGCTATTGGGATCTTTGCCACAAGAATTTGGACCATTTGTAACTGGAGTTGGAACTTTGCAGCAATCAATGAAAGAAAATCTGATGTTTGATGATGTATTGTGTAGATTTAAGTCAGAAGTGGAGCAGATTCAAAGTTCACAAATAAAGGGAGAGAGCAACTTCTCTCAAACAGATCCAATGCAGTCTGGATTGAATTTCACTGCCAGAGTTTAGCACAGGCAGATATTTGCATACAAAGTACCAAGTGACTCATTAACAAGAAAGAGAGATTTTCATTGTTTTTTGTGTGGTTAAAAAGGGCATTTTCAAAGGGACTGCATAGCTAATCAGAAATCACAGATAACATCACAAATGCCAGCCAATGGTAGCTCTCACTCTTGGCAATTTACAAACCAGCAAAAGCAGGAACAAAGAGCAAATGATTTCAAGCATGTTAAGAATTATTTTGGTTTACTAGTGACGATACACAAACCAAATAATGATGATGTTATTCTTATAGACTCTGGAGCAAGTAAACATATGGCTGAAAATTCAAATTTGTTGAGGAACTTGTGTCCAATTGATTATAATGAGGTTCTGAAAACTGCAAGTGGTTCATTTCTGCAAGCAGTATCTGAAGCAGATAGCTTGTTAAGATGCAATACAAACAATGGCACAAATTTAATCATAGCTAACAATATTTTATTTGTATCAGAGTTAGCTCAAGCCATCCTAAGTGTATCAGTCATAACTGACAAAAGGTATGATGTACATTTCAGTGCTAATCTATGTACAATAAGTCATGATGGAGAAATATATGCCAGAGCATTTAAGAAAAATGGTGTTTATGTACTGGACTGTACCAGAGAGCAAGTCAACATGTTGAGATCCTGTACAAATATAAATGGAGACAGTTCTCACTTATGGCACAGAAGGTTAGGTCATTTTAACATGGATGGGATAAGAAGTTTGAAAAGAGATGATTTGACTAAAGGTCTGAAATTACAAGAATGTAACATTGATACCTCAAGATGTGTGCATTGCATAAAGGCAAAGGGTACTAGACTTTCCATCCCAAATCCATGAGCATAAAACTTCAAGGATTCTGAAAATAGTTCATTCAGACTTATGTGTACCAATCCAAACTGTATCTAGAGCTGGAAATTTTTATTTGCTGACCTTTATAGATGATTATTCCAGATACTGTGTGACATACTTATTAAAGGAAAATAGCCAGGTCTGTGTGCTACTGAAGAAATATATAGCCATGGTTAGTATCAGATTTGGAAAACATCCTGAGGCTATACAAATAGATAAAGCTGGCGAATAGCTCTCACATGAAGTGAGGACATATTTGAAAGAAAAAGGAATGGCATATAGACATTACGTTTCTTACGTGCATGAGCAGAATGGGATTGCTGAGAGAAAGAACAGATCCCTGATAGTGATGGTCAGATGCATGCTGCTGCTCCTGCACGTAAGACTTTCCAACCAATATTGGGGAGAGGCTGCGATGGCTGCAACATATTTACAAAACAGACTGCCAATGAAGGCAACCAATAAAACCACATTTGACCTATGGTACAACAGAAAGCCAAGTATGGACCATATCAGAGTTTGCTCATACTCCACAAGAGAGAAGGTCCAAACTAGATGACAAAGTGGAAGAAGGTATAATGGTGGGGTACAAGACTGGAAGGAGAGGATACAGAATCCTGAACCCAAAACCAGGAAAAATCACAGTGAGAAGTGTTGTATACTTTGATGAAAGTACGAAACTAGGCATGACATGTGTAACTAAAGATTGCACACAGACAGAGACACAAGAAGTATGCCAACTACTGAAATAGTGGCCTAGATTTGAAGAGGAAGAAGTGAGTACACAAATAGAAGGGGAGAATGAGTAAGCAGAACCAGGTTTGGAACTGGATGTCACTAAGGAAGCAGACAGGATTCCAGAACCACAGCTCAGATGCTCATCTCGAACAGAGGAGTACCACCTCTAGGTTTTTCCTACAATGAAAGGACAGATGTATCAAGCAAATTTTCTACAACAAAGGAAATGCCTGTAGATGTATTTACCAAGCCTCTAGCTAGAGATCAATTTTAGTTCCTGAGAAATAAGGTGAATTTTTTCACATGAAGACAAGCATTGATGAGAAGGGGTGTTGGGGTATTAGCATCAATGCTTGTGTATAGATATATGTTTTTCTTTGAGAAGGGGCAGTGTCTTATACACAGAAACATTGATTTATCTCTATGGTCATTTGGTCAGTATGTCTGTGAGAGGTCACTTCCCATACCCCTCATCTTCTTGGGGGTTTCTTTCTGAAGGTAATAAACTTTTATGATTTTTTGTTTGCTAGCACACTTTCCTCTCTGCCTTTCATCAAGTATGGACGTAGAAACCAGGCTTTGCTCCTAAATATGTTTTTTTTTCTTACTTGCACACATGGAGGTCAACTACCTAGGGACCTCTGTACCAAAGTAAAGTTGTCTCTGAGTAGTTATTTTTGTAGCACCTAGATATAACAATAAAGTAAGTTTCTTTTTACCTACTTATGTATCCTGTTTATTTAGCAGAAGCTCAGATCTAATTGTTTTTACCAAATACATGTGGAGAACACGTTTGCTGCTGCTGCTGCTGCTGCTGCTGCTGCTGCTGCTGCTAAAGTGATTTAACCACAAATAACCAAACCATAATTCTAACAAAAATAACCCCTATCCTATTCTGGGTTTAAAAAGTCATGGCTAGCTCCAGAAACTCATGAGAATAGATCTGGAAAAGAGGTACATCATTTAGGTATGCACAGGTACAACTCATACAGGTAACAAGTACAGACATAACTCCCACCAAATCCCAAAGCTTTGGGCTCATCTGAAGAAACAAGAGAAAATTGGAATGGAGGGGAGAAAGAGGAAGTGAAACAGGGTTTTGTTTGTTCATTGCATCAAATAAGTCTGGGAAAATGGACTGAATTTTTCTGCTGCCACACTGCTGCCACACTTTAACTGCCATGGCTCAATGCTGTGGATTCTGAGATGTGTAGTTTGGTGGGGCACCAGAGCACTCTGACAGGGAAGGGTAAATGTCTCACAAAACTACAATTCCCAAAATTCCATAGCATTGAGCCATGGCAGTTAAAGTAGTAGCAAACTGTATTTATTCTGCAGTGTGGCAGCAGTCTGGGATTGACTTTTGAAAAGTGACATTTTTAACTACAATTTACAATGTCATTCAGCACAGTTGGCCACCAGGGGCATTCAGGAAAGTGCAGTTTTGTGTTTTGTTTTTGTTTTTTAATCACTTTTCCAACTCTGGATCAGTTGTAAATGTCTGCCTGTTGAGAGAGCAGGGTATGGGGGAGAAGGGGAAGGAGAAGGAGAAAAAAGAGAGAGGAGGCAGGAAGAAGTCAAGTGAAATGCAGTAGATGAATTAAGGAGGATTGCTGAAAGCCCAATCTAAGTATGTTTACTCCACCCCTAGAAGCCAGGAGAGGAGGTACTATTTCCATTCTAACATGAGACTACAAGCCTTCTTTGTTCATAAGGAACCAGCCAAGAAAAGATGCCTCCTGACTTCATTGCAGGATTCATAACTAAACTGAAAAGAAAACTAGATAGTTGTGCAAAATTTGGGCTTCATGTTGGTGCCACAACTTGTTATCAAGTTTTGTTTTGTTTTGTTCTGTTTTTCAACTTACCATGTATCCTGTGAATGGAAGTTATGTGAGGCATGCTGTTTTCATAGGTTTCTCTGCTCTCCGGAGAAGACTTGGTGAGAGGAAGGCCAGAGCGGGAACCCCACCATGCTTCTCTCCCAGACTGGGGTGTACCAAGGAAGTATCTGCCAGCCTCACATCTGCCACCTTCACAGGCTTGAGTGTGGAAGTGCCTCTCATCTGCTAGCCTGGAATGGTCAAGTGCAAAACCATAGCAGAGAGCACTGCGGTCTGAGTATTGTCTGTAGGCACAGGAGGCATCATGATGCTGGGAGTTTGGTCTTTCAGAAGGATCCATTAACTGTGGAGATGCAGTGTCAGTCAGTGGGCTTCCACCCCATTGGCTTTCATGGTCAGACTCAGATCTTTCAGTATGAAATCCAGAATACTGTAAAGAGGAAGAAACCAAGGGTAGGTTATGGTTAAAATGCAACTAGATTTACTAACAATTTGACTCCAATCCATGGATTGGTGGATCTGGAAGCAAAAGAAGGACTTTGCTGACTAGGCATAATTGGTGTTGTAGTTCAACAGATATGGAAGTATCCTGCTGGGAATGACTGTTTCAGTGAAACTATACCCTAAAGGCATTAGAACCTGCTTGATCTTGGAAGCTAAACAGGGTCAGCCCTGATTAGCACTTGGATGGGAGACCACCAATAAATAGCAGAGAAAGGAACTGGCAAAACCACCTCTGAACATTCCTTGCCTAAGGAAACTCTTCAAAATTCATGGGATTGCTGTAAGGTGGCAGGCAACATGAAGGAACATACTCATGCATACACATACCAACCGTGCATGCTTTGTTCTGTCCATAGCTTGGAAATTTATTTTCTGAAAGTAATGCATACAGTAACTCATTACAAAGCCCAAATCAATTCATTATATTTAATACTGGTCAGTAATTTATTTGATACTTATCATATTACTCATTCCTTTCTGTTCCTTTTTCTGCCTTTGTAATGGGGGGCTAGTACTGGGGGGGAAGCATACAACTTGAAAAAGTCTGTTCAAGATGCCTCTAGAGATCTTCTTCGTAAAGTAATTCAAAAAGTAACTAGAAAATAATATTCATTATATATTATGCACATCTTCAAAAGCCCTGACATAATTCCCTGTCTTAATTTTTGAAATGCTGTATTTCACTATAATGGCATTTTGTAGGAATAAATTGCTTAAATGTATATTATAGAATGTATTTGCTCACAAAATAAACATTTCTAAATTTATTTTTCCAAGTGTGGATCTTCTACCCTCACGCTGGATATTAGAATGTTAGGATTATATACCATTATATGCATTGGTGTGAAGAAATATATTGCAAAATTCAGAGTGTTGCAAAATGCAAACAACGGTGGTGTTCCCATCTGCTTATTCACCTGAAAGGTGCAGACAAGGTTGGTTCCTGTCACAAAGAAAAGATTCTTCAATCATCCTACTTATTTCTACACCAGACAACTAACATCAGTTAAAAACAATAAAATACAGTAAAGACCAAGGTCCTAGATTGGGGAACATATATTAAAGCTCCATACAGGCAGAACTCAAAAACATCTCCCCCAAACCCACCCATTTACACTTCTGCAGCACACACACACACACATACTGCCATTTACTGATTGGTGGAGAGCAGAGAAGCATCCAGATATCTTCCTAGGGCTGGATGTGCAATGACAAGGCGACATCCAGAACCTTGAGTGAGTCCTCTAGAGGTCTCAGAGGAAGATGTCAGTGTGGTTCCTTTCCTTGTTATGTATTATTGTTGATCTTGATTCTCTATGTTTTATACTGAATTTGTAATCAACTTACAAACTCTATAATACAATGTATTGGGGTGTTGTTTAAGTGAATGTCTGACCAGAAAGTCTGTCATACAGCAAATCACAGTAATGGTGAAATGTACTCATGCAGCAAAATGCATGAAATATTACTTTTTGGTTAAGTTTTGACTTTTTAATCTGTTCTTTTATTATTGTTGCATGCCTCAAACGCCTTTTTGTCTGAAAGTCAAGGTATAAATACAAAGAAAGAGAGAGGAGAGAAACATTTATTTTAAGCATAGGAAATTATTCACAATACTATATTGCCAAGCAGCTTATTAGCAGTAGATCTGGAGATTTTCAAGAGCTGTAGCTGAAAACAGAACCGCATGGGTGGGATCAGGAGTGTATTTGACACTTTAATTATTATTTGTTCTGATGGTGAAAGATTATGGACACAATCCTTCCCTGTGCAGACACAGCCACATAAATTTATTTCCATAGGCATCAGAGGCTAAAGAGGACCACATTGCCCCACTTCTCTCTGTGAGTGCAAGTTTGACAATTACAAGTGACAAGAACACCTCCATGTGGCTTCTCTATCCTTGTCCAGCACAGTTCTCCTTCTTAGACAATCAGGATTACCAACAGGTTGGAACAGCAGTTTCCCTATACCTCTCCTTCTTATCAGTATCAAATTTCCACTGGTGGGTGGGGTCCCCCAGGTGTGACTGATTTCTCCTAAAATGTTGGCTAGATATATATGATGGGGATCCTTTAGCACATTTCTATACAATGGGCCCTTAGTATCCACTGAGATTTGGTTTGAGGAGCCCCTATAGATACCAAAATCAGTTGATGCCCAAGTCCCATTAAATACAATGGAATAGTCAAATCATGTCCCTTATATAAAACAGCAAAGTCAAGGTTTGATTTTGAGAATTTATATTTTTTTTATTATTTTCAAGCTGTGGATAGTTGAATCCATCGATAAAAAAATCCATGGATACGGAGAGCCAACTGTATTTTTCACTATCCACTTTTCTTCTCCCTGCTCCATGGAAATGTCAACATTTCATCTACAGCTGATGTAAAGCTGAGAAGTCTACAAGAACTTCATGCTCTCAGGTGTCAGATGCACAAACTATGCTTGGTCTCAAGTTTTCCTCTAATCAAAGAATATCTTACAAGAAGTATGTGACTCCCTGTAGAAAGAGAAAGATAAATCAATCAAATATTGTATTTGAACCAGAGACTATGGAAGAGCATACACATCTCTTTCACAAGACTTGTTGAAATAAATGAAACCATGAAAGAGCATGACATTTGGTTTTGTGGCATTTAACTTGTCTGAAGATTGATGCGCTTTCACTAAGAGTTCACTAAGATGAGAGTTCTATTTGAGGAACAAATTTTTTTTATAATTTATAGACTGTCTTTCTCTTGAAAGGGGCCAAAAGCAACTCACATGAAGTTACATGAATTAAAATCTAAGGAGGGGGGGGGAGTTTTAAAACAAATAATTTACTATCTTAAAACATTGATAGTTGAAGGTTATCTGGAAGAACAAATTAAATTCAAAGAAAAGAAAACTATGGGGTTAACATAGAACTAGGATGGGGAAAGTTTTGCCTAAATGCTGCCCCATAAAGCTGCCTCCAGAGCCACCCAGCAGCCTCACATTTTTTTAAAAAAGTGTCTTAAAATTCTTTCCATGCCATCTAGGAGCTAGGAGCAATTTTGCCATGTTTATGGGGGCCAAGGACACTTTTATAATATTTTACCATACACACAGAGGCATGTGCTCTTCTGGTCAAGGGGAAAGCACAGGTTACCAAATGAGCTTCAGCTGCCTTTTTCAAGCAAGAACAAGTGGTGATGGGGAAGCTATTCCAACCATATAAGGAAGTTGTTTCTTCTCATTTCTTCACATCAGCTCTTTTACCATTTTTTTTAATGTGGCTTCTCCAGTCAAATCATAAGATAGAGATTGAGGCAAATGATAAGAGCTTATTTGACCTGGAGTTTTGCCTGACATCACTCACCACTTTCCAAAACTAAAGGGATGACTGGCGATAAAGAAGCACCAGGGAATTCATCCAATCTATTTTTGGTGATTTTCAATCATTTCAATACTTTCTGCTGGATTCTGACAAGGGTGGCTTGGCATTTCATAAAATAATGTCTGACATTTCACGTGCTAATCCAGGACACCAGCAAAGTGTGAAGCAATTATGGAGATATAAAACTGATGGAAGAGATTTTTAGAGTGATTGAAGATACTTTAACCCAAGAAAAACTTAAAGATATGTTTATTTTAGGACAAAAAGAAAAAACACACAGCTTAAATAGTATTTTGGTCTCTAGACCTGTGAGCAAAAGTGGCCATAACATTGCTGTGGAAGTCAACAGAGCCAATTCAGTGTAAATATACCACAATTTATGATCCTGGAGTCCAGAGCATTTAGAATTTAGGCAGTGGTGGTTAGTGGCTTCCATGTCAATAACGTGGATAATGCTTTCTGACTTTTAGTCTAAAATTTAGGGTACTAAACCTATTGTGGGGTAGGGAGTAATATCCTGAATAGGCCCTTAACATTCCAACTAAAGAATGCAGTGGATTCACCATATAAAAGTAGCCCTTGGACCTGCTGCAGTTGCCCATTCCTGCTCTTTTACTAATTAAAATATGGCCATAATCTCCTAAATTAGACTAGTCAGGAAAATGGACGTTTTCACACGGGGCTTTAGGAGGACGCAATCCTACCTCCGTCCGGCCCCACTCCGGCTCCTTTTCCAGTTTGTTCACATGCACGCCGCAGCAAACCCCGCCCCTTCTGGTGCCATCCGTGCATCAGTCCGGCTCCTTGCTCCATGTGTTTACACTCACGGAGCAGCAAGTCCGGCCTCACTCCGGCCGAACCAGCTCTAACTCCGGCATCAGCGCCGGAAAGGTAATTCCTGTTTTTAAAAGGAATTAGGTTGCCGCCGCCGGAGCCATTCCAGAATGAGCGGCACGAGCCGTTCCGGAAAGGCTCCAGGCGGCTTTAGGGACGTAGTGTGAAAACGTCCAATGAGATAACATCCAAAAACAGTGCAAGTGTGAAGCCTTAAGAAGTCTGAGCAAAGCATAACCATTTTTTCTCCATATTCCCCGTCACCTGCCTCACAAAAAAATAATAAAATAAAATAAAGCCTCAAAGCTTAGTCTAGGGAGAGTTTTTCTTGCTTCTTTCATTTTGAAAGAAGAGTTCTGATTTATGAGGGGAAAAAGTTGTTGTTGCTTTACTTCTAGCGGTCTTTTCTGAAAGAGTGCTGAAGCCAATAGCTAGTGACTTTATCACACCGGGGCGGGGGGGGGGGAACAGGAGCATAGCGCTATGCTCCCATCAATATCATGTAATAACAGTAAGATCTTCACATGACATCACCATTAACGTGTGATTATCCTGTGAATAAAGTGGCAAAATTGTGCCACTTTTTATTCATGGGATTTCCCCGTGAATAAAAAGTGGTGCAATTTTGCAGCTTTATTCACAGGATAATTGCACGATAATGTTGATGTCACATGACATTGTATATAAATCTTTCCATTATTGCACGATATTAACGGGAGCATAGCACTATGCTCCCATCATTTTTTCACCATGTAATAAAGTCCATGATTTGCCTAGCTCACATTAAGCAGAAATCCCTCTCTTGCAGACCCGCCCTCACATTCCAGGATTTTTAGTCAGATAATCTCATTACCTTAAATCTCTTTCTTAAAGTCCTGTGTGGTTTTTTTCATCAGAGGAACTTGGTTAGTTTTTCTTCCTCATCTTTACCACTTCTAGAAGTAGAACACCTCCCAGATCCTCTTCAGGAAAATCTAATAAAATTTAGGAGAGGGCATTTCTGTCACTTCTGAATCTCCCTCCACTTTCATACTTGTAACTGAGGGAGAGAAACTTATTATCCCTACTGAACATCTCTTTATGTTATGTTATCCCCTATTCCTCCATGCCCCAGACAGAAGAGTGCTTGGTTCAAAACTCCTGCCAGTTCTGGAAATACAGTGTTGGATCTAAAACACCTTTCAACTTAATGAGATCTGTTTGACTTAATTTTTTCCCCTTATTCTGAACCAACTGTGCTATAGTAGCTATTTCAGTTAACCATTCATCATTCACCATGTATTAAGTTCTGCCATATTTCCCTCTCCCTGCTCCTTCTCCCAGCAGATCTTAGCCAGGAAGCTGTTCTCTTGGCAAACCTCAGTCGAGGGTTCTTCCAGCAGAAGGGATTTCTGTTAGCAGAAGAGACTTGGGCCCAATCCTAGCCCCTAGCAAATAGTGTATCTTTGAGTTAAGACTGAACTGTTAGCTACCTTTTACAAAAATAGTAAGTACAGAGTTATTTTGCAATGGATAGGGGCTGTAAATGTAACCACTACATATAAAAGTAACGGGAAATACTATCCTATTGATTAGATAAGGGCAGAAGTGCAGGCTTCTAATATTTATATTGGGCTCAGGCTGGGTTGGAGACTTCCTGGCAAACTTATCAGCTGATGCTGCATGCCACAATTTCTTTCTGAACCCAAACACCCCTATCACATCTAAATGCAGTTCATAGAAGTCCAGGCTGGGTACCATGAGATTACTCATTCAGAAACCTATATCCCTAAACCTCACTTCTGAGAGAAATTGTGGTAGGATTCAACTCTTCCTCTTACCTCTCAGCCCTGGGACCTGGAAGCTGTGGGCAGAATTCTGCAGGTGCACAATGCTAGTAGTTGCAAGTCTTTCAGGTTTGTGTAGTAATGGCAAGGGAAGGCAGTTTGGGTCCTTGCAGACTGCCAGAAATAGTGCAAATTGAGTCCACTCTAACTGCCCTGGTTCAGTGCTAGGGAATCATTGGAACTGTAGTTTATTGTGGCACCAGAGCTCTCTGACAGAGAAGGCTCAATGTTTCAGAAAAAAATACAATTCCCATGATTCCCTAGCACTGAGCCAAGGCAGTTAAAGTGAACTCAATTTGCACTATTTCTAGCAGTCTGCAAAGGCAAAGTCTGTTGGCTTTGAGCAGCCTCTTTCTCCAGTGCCATCTTTCCTTCATAACCACAGTGTTTTTCCTCCTACCGCCAACAGTTATAGTAGTGTAGTTATGCTGATGTACTGCCCCAACAGGATTATGACCATTTCCACTAATCTCAGATGTGTGGATCTGATTGTTATTTTTTATTAGGGGGGAGGGTATTGAGCATACTCAGAAATGTCCATTGTATCTGAAATGGTTCAAGGCTAATCCCTGACATTAAAAGCAGGTAGTATAGCTAAACCCTGTCTGCGATAGTAATACTGGGTTCTTGAAAGCTTGCCCTGGTTGGGGTGGCTACAAAAATTCCCCATGCAATGAGAGAGCTTGTGACATGGGTCTCCTTCTAAGTGGTTGTTGGACTGCAGCCAACATGAGGCAAAGTCTTTCATGGCGTCTCTCTTTACCTAAAGCTTTATATAAATATCAAGACAAAATGGGAAAGTTGATACATTTTATGAGTGTCTGGCTCTCTTTTTTTTCCCTTCTTGTTGAAAGAGTTCCAAAGCTTATACTCTCAGCCTCTAACAACAAGGAGTGATTCAACAGAATGTATCAGCTTGCAAGTTACAAAGCTGTATAACACTTAGGTTAAGAAGCAAGGCTGACAAAGCTTAGGCTGCCGGTTGCAATAGAACTTAAGCATGACACTTAAGTATCTGCTGGATTGTAACTTTATTAAGCTGCTAAACACCAACACATTCCTTGCTGGGTAGCATTTAGTAGCAGCACAAAAATCCACACACACACCCATAAAGGACTTTGATTTCAACATTCTTCCTATCACAACCTACAAAGATGTTTTTAAAAAGTAATTCGTTCACATTTATCATTATACTATGTAAGAAGTAATATGTTGCCTTTCCTCATTACAATGTGCTTTTTTATATATATAAAGTGGCTTATTGCATATTTCATTGTTATGCTTGCTAATTTTTAATTTCTTTTTTAAAAGATTTTTTTAAAAAAAGAGTGGCATTCTCAGGGAGGAGACAATTCATCAGAATGCCTCCAAATTTTCTGTTAATGTCCCTGTGTCACTTTCTAAGCTACTTAGCCCACCAAAAAAGTAGCTTTGGCTTAAATCCTGCTGTTACTACAACAGACTCCCTGAATTTAGTGTGATTTGCCTCATTCTTGACTTACCAGTTAACATTTGATTCAGTGGGTCTGTCTAGTTAAGACTAGGCAATAGGATTTAGGCATCTGTTCTAACTTTGTACATTACTCTTGGCATATCATTTTGTTACACTTTCTTTTTTTTAAAAAAAAATAACATTGAAGATTATTTTTATCACTTGTAATGTTTTGTCTCCATACCCTTCAACACAGATTAAAACACATGTGGCCAAGTGACACCAGAATGTGCTCAAAAGTAAGTATAATAAATAATAATAATAAATTTTTATTTGTAGCCCGCCCCTCTGCGGAGCAATCGGGGCGGGGGACAACAGCATTTAAAACAGAACAATGTAATGAGGAAGAACACACAAGTTAGGAGAAGTTGCAGCAGTTTGCTTTTTCCTGACAAGAATGCAAATTACAGTTGCAGTTTGAACTCAGTTTGTAAGCCAAGGGAGTCATTCAGACATTGTGTGTTTTTTTAGTGTGACTATGCAAATAATCTCACTCATGCATTCTGAATTTGTTAGTTGCACTATGGAGCCTTATCTAGGCACATCTCTGTGAGTTTGGGTGCTCACATGTGCCAGCATGCAAATAAAGATGGCGCCAACAATGGAAATGTATTTGAAACATGTTCAAGGCATGTAGAGTTTTATCCCAGTTTATCCTGGATCTATCCACGTCGGTTATTCACACTGGCAATGATGCAACTCTTTTTAAAAAACACAGGAAAACCCCTGATTTCAATTATACCAGATTAAGTGGGGATTTTGGCAGTCCCCCCCCAAAAAAAAATTTAATTGGATGCATTTGAAATGCATCTGAACAACAAAGATTCAACACAGATTGTTTTCACCATCTGAATAACCCCAAGGACAAAAGGGGAAAGTGGAAAGAGGAGAGAGAAACTGGGACATTTTTAAAGCCGCAGAAAAAGTGGGATAATGGAAGATTAATTGAGATTGCTTCTACAAAATCTGAACAGTTGGAGGGTATAGGTTCCAAGCTCAACATCCAACTGAGGACGACACTTGACTTCAGGTAGTGTCTGGTGTTTAACATATATGTCAAGCTTTTCCTGCATCCTGACAAGATGTCTGATTGTGTAAAGGGAGACCTTTTCCAAGTCTTGCTTGCTATAAAGAAATTTCTGCGGCACTGGGCATTTGTAATTTCCCTCTTGATTTGTGTCCCAGACATGAGGGTGATCACAGATGCAGCCTACATTGTACTGAGAACATATGCATGCTTTTAAATCACTTTTATCTTGCTTTTACTAATGTAACCCTGAAATGTAAAGTGTGTTCTTTCTGCATTCGCTGTTATAGGCAGAACAGATGGTGAAAGGCTTAGATTAAAGTAATACAGCATGACTATTAAAATAACCTCTGCTGGTGGTGAGTCTATACCAGTTTCGAAGCCACTTTTAGAATAAAGGGGCTATTTCCCTCTTTTCTTTTCAAAGTTGGCAAAGCCTGCTGGTATGAAATCTAGTATATTACATATATTACTTATACAGTTCTTTTAATCAATGGAGGATGTGCCTAAATTAAGGCAACAGCCTGCCAAATAGCTGTAGATCATGGGGGGGAGCATCTGAGAGCAACTTCCCAGATGTTCATGGACTGTTCATGGAGTAGCCTGTGGTGAGGGATGCTGGGAGTTTCAGTCCTTCTGAGGCAAGAAGAAATGGGATCATAGAACCTCTGCAGATGGGTGGCACAGAGCCGCCCTGGAAAGCAGCAGATCAGGGCCGAGGCAATCCCACGCAGTGGCCCCAATCCTCCCTTTTTGCTGCCCCAAAAAGAGTGGCAAAATGCCACTCCTTTTAGGGGTGGCAAAAGGCCGCCCTAAGAGCCAGCACCGTGGCTCTTCCTCACCCTTTCAGCACAGTGTGTTTAAATACTGTGCCAGAAGGGTGTCCTGGCTCCACATGCCGTGTGTAACAGTGCGCAGCGTCAGGACAGTGTTGGTGTGGGGTTGGGGCGGCTGGCGTGTGGCTGCCCCACCCCAACTCTACCCCCAGGCTGGCCTGCAGAGGCCCATAGTGTTCATTACATGGCAATTTAGCAATATCCCCTTGACATTCATAGGCAATAGTGGTTATCTCAATGAATAAGTCTGCAATTTTGTAACTTCAAATGGAGCTCCAAACACTGGATTATACCCAGTTCTACAAAAGTGCTAAAAATGATTTATTGAAAGAAACTCTAAAATTTGAACTAAATGCTAACTCTGTGTTTCCATTACAGAAAGAGTATTGTTCACTATGTGATCATTATAATGAAATAATAACCTCATATTATCATATGATCATTATGCCAATGTTCTTACGAATTCTTGTTCATAGCATGGCATAGGAAATATTAATTAATTAATTAATTAATTAATTTTAAATCAATAAGAAAAAATAGGATTGATATCAACATGGTACCCCTTATTCAGTACATAAATGCAAACACAGAAATAACAGGGCCTTCAGGTCAAGTTAATAATTATTGAGGAGATTTTTTTTTTTATTCAGATATAGATAACTGAAATGAGAATGATATCTATGGAAGACACAAGATGTGAAAAAGAAGGGGAGTGAAAAACTATAATGAACTGCACACTGGATACAGAGAAGTAACATCACAATATTTTTGTTGTTTTGTTATGTATTTTGGGGGGTTGTTTGTTTTCATTGAAATGTGATGTCATTTATTTATTTTTGTGTTTAATGTTTGTTGAATTAGTATAAAATAAAAAATAATTTTAAAATAAAATGTTTGGGGAGATTCAGAATGACTATGGCTCAGAAGTACCTCCACTAGCATGTACTTTGATAGCTTATAACCAAATAGTTATCAGACCAGATCAATCAAATTACAGTGGTCCCTCAGCATCCACTGTGGTTTGGTTCTAGAACTCTTCATGGATACCAAAACCTATGACATCTCTATCAGTGAGGCTTTGCCCCAGGATGTGAAATGTCCCTCTGAGAAAAGCTGACTTAGAGGAAGCTGATGATACTTCAGCAGGAAGTTGTGTGGTAACAGTTCAAAACTGCACAGTCACTGTAGACATGTGACAGGAAAATGATGACACACTAGGAGGAGGTTGGGTCAGAATCCTAGCTAGATTTTGTATATATAAGGAAGAATGTTTCAATGCATAGTGTGTTAGGTGGATATTGGATGGTGGTGGAGCATTATGTCGGTGTAAATATTGCTGTATTGTGCTTGTAAATATTTGCTGCGACTAAGAGCTAATGCAGATGGGCAGGAAAAGATGACCTAAAGCTGCCTTTTCCCTAAGCTGCAGCAACTGCACTGCCTGCCCTGAAGATGCCCTAAATGGGGATGGAGCAACCGCAGTGGGGGGAGTCAATCCAGCTTTTCTGAAGGTGTAGTGAAGCCTCACCAGCTGCACCGCCGGCCCCAAAGACACCACAAAGGGAGATGGAGCAACTGCATGGACCAGCAGCAGCTGCTTTACTTTTTTGTTCATTCTCTCAGACGCAGGCAAACGTGTGCAGGAGCACATTTTTGCACACCTGCGCACCTATGCAGAACACGTCATTGGCTGGTATACAGTGTACAAAGGTGACTGAAGTTCGACATCTCTGCACACCTGCACAGGACCTGTCATAGGGTGGCATACAGTTTGTTACCTGATTGTCTGGCTTCTGCATATGGACTTAGTCTTCCACCTGCACTAACATTCTCAAGTCCCATTATATACAGTAGCATAGTAAAATGGCACCCTTATTAAAAAAAAACCCAGCAAAATCAAGGTTTGCTTTTGAGGGGAGTTGGTTTTCTGTTGGGTTTTTGGTGAATATTTTCAAACTGTTCAATAAGTGAATGCAGAGTCCATGGATATAGGTGGAAGAGTGTACTTGTGTTGAAACCATGTACTATCCTTTGATTTCAGTGACACTGAGCTCTTCTGTTTATGGATTGGCTCATTCCCCACAATCACCAATTTTGTCTAAATAGCGCTACTGAAGTGCATGTCTCTGTTCATTCCTCTTCTGTGACAAATACATAATGCATATCACATTGCACCAATTTCAGAGATTACATTTAAAAAATGTATTTGACATGTTTTGTGCTTGGCAAAACATCTATCATTAAGTGTCTAGCTAGGCCTTGTTCAGTTCTGTTCATTTCAAAATTAAATTAATTGATTGGCTGATGAACATTTTTTTAGTTTACATAAAGCACAATTTGTGGATGGCTGCAACAGAGTATGGCTATCTGTTAATAACCCTTCCCCCACCAAAAAAAAGTGTTCACAGACTCATAAAGTTGGAATAGACCACCAAGGACCATCTACTATGCTAGTGCAAGAATCCAGAGTTAAAGCATCCCTGGAAGGGGGCCATCCAACCTCTTTTAAAATCTCCAGTGAAGGAGAGTCCATCACCTTTTCTGGCACTTCATTCCATTGTCATCTTACATATCCAAACCATGTTTTTCAGCATGATCATTAGGGTGGCCTTTAAAATAGTATCTACCTGTTGCTGTTTGAAACTATCATTGTGGATTTTTATGCTATTTTTTTAAAAAAAACTGTGACTATTTATTCTATTATTTTAGCCTGTCATAAACTTTTACATTCCTGATGTTCTTGTTTGCTGTCTTGAGTATTTTAGTAGAAAGGCAGGAGTGAAAAGAATAAAGGCAGACACAACTGGCAAAGTCAAATCAGACTTCCTTTCTTCCACTCTCTTTTCTTGCTAACAGTTCTCCCTAACATATCCTCCTGGCTGTACATATGGAATGCTGAGCCAGCAGCCATTCAGCACAGCCATGATGGGATTTTTCCTTAGCACAAGAGGAGTTTTAAAAAAAACTTTCTCAAATCTGCCTAGCTACCTTGCCTACCCTTGTGTGGCAGAACAAGTGACAGTACAGAGTCTGTCCTTTGCTTATTTGGCAAGATGCTCAAGTGCTGAAGCTTGCTTTCTTTGCAATTTTTCTGTCTTCATTCAGTGTAACTTTTAGAACTGGAAATGTGGAGTTCATTTAAAAACACTTAAAAGAATAAATGATAGAGAAAGTACAATAAGCTTAAAGTACAATAAGCTTAAATTCTACCATAATATAGACATTAATATATTATAGAGATTAAATAAGGGCAAAATCTCTCTATGTAAAAAGAGATTAAATAAAGGCATTAACACTACATATGCTATTATAATTCTACAGTTCTACAAATTATTCTACAACAGACAGATAGGCTTTAACACTTTGACTAACTAATTCAGAGTAATAAACAAAGTTATATAGTTTCCAGAGCTTGAATGTGACTAGGTACAATCAATGAGCTACAATGAATACTTCTTTGAGCCATAATTAGTTTACATTGCATTGTAATGTAACAAGGGATAGCTTCATTCTTTTTGCAACACAACCGTACTGCAAGGTTTCTCAAGATATGTTGCTGTCTGAGGTGGAGCAGCAAATGATACCATACACACACACACACACCATCCACTCAAGTCTAGGTGCATAGTCCTTAAAGCCAGCCCTGTTACTTTGCTGCATGAACAAGAAAGTCCCACAAGCTGCCCAATCAAAATAAATCCGGGTGGGTTACAGCAATAAAAATACATAGAATACAATAAAATTCAAAATTAGCCCCTTCCCAACCCCCCCCCAACCCAATACTAAAATTACAATTAAACAATCACAATTTAAGAACAAAAATACAAAAAGTTTTTAAAAGGGAGATAATTGGTGGACAAAGCAATGTAGATCACCTTGTGTGGTGAGAGGAGTTAAGTTGGGAAGGCCTGCTGGATGAGATCTGTCTTAAGAGTCTTTTTAAAGGCTGTAAGAGTGACAGATCTCCTCTGGCAGGTCATTCCATAGCTTTGGAGCAGTGGTGGTGAAGGCCCTCAGGCTAACTGAAGTTAGCCTAGATTTTTTGGGCTGTAGTAGGTTCTTCCCTGAGGACCTTAGTGTGTGGAACGGACAATATGGAAGAAGGCGATCCCTTAAGTATTCTGGTCCCAAGCCATATAGGGCTTTAAAAGTAATAACCAACACTTTGTACCTTGCCAGAAGCTAATTGGCAGCCAGTGAAGGGACTTCAGGACCAATGTTATATGGTCATTATGCTACCTGTAATCAACCTGGCTGCCATATTTTGTACAAGCTGAAGCTTCTGAACTTGGCACAAGAGTAGCCCCATGTAGAGCACATTACAGAAATCTAATCAAGAGGTTACCA
>CM034701.1:282002066-282018017 GCA_020142125.1 Phrynosoma platyrhinos
TTTAAGCTTTCTCTTGGCCGAATAACTGTCCCCAAGTGACACCATCGGGAACCTACCCGAGAGGTAGGACTAGAACCACTGCAATGGCCCAACTCTCTCAGGCATTCCAGAAGGATACCATAGTCTATGGCAGGGGTAGGCAACCTTTCCCCTTTAAGGGCCGAGGGACTTCAGTTCCCAGAATCCCAGGAGCTATTGGCCAACATGGGACTATTGGCCAACATGGCTGAGGCTTCTGGGAGCTGAAGTCCCTCGGCCCTTAAAGGGGAAATGTTGCCTACCCCTGGTCTATGGTATCGAAGGCTGCTGAAAGGTCCAAGAGCACCAACAGGGTCACACTTCCCCTGTCAATGCTCAAATGGAGATCATCAACTAAGGCGACCATGGCAGTCTCAATTCGGTATTTCATCCTGAATCCAGTTGGAAATGGATCCAGAAAATCGGTTTCCTCCAAGACAACTTGTTGTTGATTGGCAACCACCCTTTCGATCACCTTGCTCAAAAATGGCAACAGGAAAACAGGACTATAAAACAGGAGGTCCAGGGAGGGCTTTTTTAAGAGTGGTCTAACCACTGCCTCCTTAAGACAAGAAGGTCAGGTCCCCTCCCTGAAGGATGCATTAATTACATTTTTCAGCATCAACTTGATAGTATCACCCCCTGGACTGCCAGCTAATTTGGGCAAGGGTTGAGAGGACAGGTCATCTTTTTCAAACTATTAAGGAGCTTGTCCACATCCTCAGTATTTACTGACACAAATTGATCCAGTCTAATAATAATGGCAGAGGCACTGGATGCCTCTCTAGCTGCAACTGACTTAAAGTTGGCATCCAGGTCAGCTCTTATCTGAGAGATTTTATCTGTGAAATGATCATTAAAAGCATCACAGCAAGCTAATAGAGGGTTATGGGTGGGAGGCAATTGAGTTAAATTCCTCACCACCCTCAACAGCTCAGCTGTATGGGATTTCACAGACGTGATAGATGCAGAATAGAAAGATTTCTTAGCTGCATCTATCGCCATTTGATAGGACCTAAGAAAAGTCCGATCTCATTATTGAATATGAGTTGAGATTTCAGCCAATGATGCTCTAGTTGTTGTCCAACCCACTTCATTTGTTTAAGATCTTCGGTGTACCATGGATTATGATTTTTTGCGGGTTGGAAAGGATGCTTGGGAGCCCTGGTAAGGTTGTTATTCCACATATTCAACAGAGTTTCAACAGAATCACCAGCACTGCCAGTCAAAGAACCCCCTAGGGCTTCTTGGAACTTAATAGGTTCCATCAGCCTTCAAGGGCAGACCATTCTAATAGGTCCTCCATCCCCGGAGGGAGGGATGGTGGCCTAAAGTCCAACCTTAACCAGGAAATGATCTGTCCATGACAATGCAGAGATGCTAATTAACTCTGCCCATGGATATCCCTGATCTGTGCAAAAGACCACATTGAGGGCATGACCTGCACAATGTGTAGGCTCAGAGACTATCTGGGAGAGGCCCATGTTTGTCATGGAAACCATGAACTCCTGAGCCGCACCAGTAAGATTAGTCAAACCAGCCTTGAGGGGGATGTTGAGGTCACCCAGGACTAATAGCCTAGGTGACTCCAACACCAGCTCGAGACTAGTTGTGTCAGCTCAGCTAGGGAGTCTGTTAAGTTATGGGGTGGACGGTAAACCAACAGAATCCCCAGTCTCTTCCTGGTCTTCAAGCTAAGGTAAATGCATTTGATGTGGTCTAATGCATGGATAAATATCCTGGTTAAGGCAAGGTTGTTTTTATGGACCATGACTACACACACCCCCGCCCGCTTTCCCTTACCTGCTCATTGACAGATTACCCAGCTGGAAGGGCCTGACCCCAGGTTACAGCGCTATCTGCTCCTAGGCAGATCTCCGTGATACATGCCAGGTCAGCACTGTGATCAATCAGTAAGTCATAGATAATGCAAGACTTATTCTTCACTGACCTGGCATTATATAAGAGCAGAGAAAGGAAATTCTCTGTAAAAATACAGTAATAGCAAATTGAATGACTATTGTCTGCCCCTTTCTTGCCTAAAGCTGTCGCATCCTCCTACCTAATAGCTGGGTTGGCCCTGCTGATGTGTCCTGCATCCTGCATACTTTCAGGTGCCTCTGTTGTCTTCTGAACCCACCATAATTCCAAATGTCTGGGGAATGCCCTTCCCCTCTATTTGGATTGCTAAAGTTAGTAGAGAAGTCATTCACAACTGTGATCCCAGAATCAAGGAAACCCCTTCCCATATGAATATACAAATATGAATATAAGCTACCTTATACTCTACATATTGCCTCATGTTGAAGACATGAATATCAATTTCCTTACATGGTATCAAGTGTTACATGCCTCTGAAGGCATCACAGTGGACTGCTGGCTCTGTAAGGTGGCTTTAAGCCAGGGGTAGGAAACCTAAGGCCCGGGGGCCTTTGGACCGGCCCCAAGTTGGTCCTGCCGCCCCCCCCTCGCCACTGCCCACCATGATGATATTGATTATTGTTGTTATTACTTATTCTTGGGTTTTTCTTGGCAAAATCTCCACAGGGGTTTTGCCATGGCTTTTCTGGGGCTGAGAGAGTGTGCATGTATATTTATTTATTTATTTATTTATTCATGGTGCTTCGGACCCCCAATTGTCTGAGGAACAGCAACACGGCCCCTGGCTCAAAAAGTTTGCCTACCCCTGCTTTAAGCTCTGATCATTTGATGCTTATAGTGGAGGCAGATAGCAGCCTTGGGATCTGTTCTTTCCTCAGGTCCCAAACAATGATCTATGTCTTCTGTGATGACTCCAGGCTGCTGACACACTGCAGAATTAATGCAGTTTGACACTTATTTAACTGTCAAGATGCCATCTTATGGAATCCTGGGATCTAGGATCTGTTGTGACCCCAGAGCTCTCTGTCAGAGAAGGCTATCACACAAAACTACAGATCTCAGAATCTCATAGCATTGAGCAATGTCAAACTGCATTAATTCTGGAATGTAGATGCAGCCTCAAACTGCCTACCTTCCATTTAACACCTAAGTGAGAACTACAAAAACTAGAGGCAATTGTAAGCAGGGGAATATGTTTTGCTAACTAAAACACACAAACACTCTTCAAACAGACAAATTAACAGGCAAGCAGGTACTTAAACTAGGTTATTCAACAAAACAAAAGGCAATTCAAAGGCTCTGAGAGGCCTAGGACACATCAAACTGCTTGAAAAGTCACTGATTTTATTCCTGTTCTTTCCAATTTTATATGGGGTTAAAATAAACTGACTTGAGGAGCTGGTATATAAAGTTTCTGATCATATCAGAAGCTGACAGAAAATATTTTGGGGTAAGCAAAATGCATACAAATCCCAAAATAAATTCAGAAAGAACAAGAACAAATCTTAGACTCTCTTATCCTTTTAGTCTGGATGCACCCCAGGTCAGATGAAGCCAAGAACAATTTACCTTTCACAGCTCTTTCACAATCTGATATTCTTTTAAGCACTGCGATTGGAGAGTGCCTTGAAATCCTTACTTCAGAATGCTTGATAGAGCGTTCAATGAGCAAAGCCCACCTCCCCATCTGATTCATACCACTTTGCATTTCCCTTATATAGTCTTGTTGGAGCCATGCTGCCTGGATTCTTCCCATTCATTTTTATTATCCAGATCTCCAAATTGGTCAAAGTCACTCAGAGTGCTCTAGAACTGAACTGGGCCAGCCCCTTCAGATCTGGAGCTCATACAAATTGGTCCAAATCAACCCAATTCAATTCATTATTCAGAACTGATCTGAACTGATTACATGACCTTAAATCTTCAGGCCTTTCATATTTCTATGTAAAAACATTTTAGACAGGAGATCAAAGACTGAACCTGAGACCTTATTTGTTCAAAAGATCTGTTCTGCCAAAGAACAATTATCCCTTCCAAGCAGACCCAGACAGTGCATCTATCTGCAAAAGTTCAGACAACAGGAAGAGGCATTTTAATTCAACAAGAAATCAGAAATTTTCCGTTTTAATCCTTGGATTTTTTTACATTTGCATTCATTTGAGGCACATATGAGAGTTTTTTGACATCTATAAGTTTCCTAATAGAGTAAGGGGCTGTTCACAAGAAAATGTTTGTGTTGGTGCTTTCCAAATAAGGCAGGACTGTAGCTCCCATGGTCCGTAGCCAGCATAGCAAGGATGGGTGATTATTGGATTTGTAGTCCAACATCTGAAGAGCCACACTTTTCCCACTTTAGTCTAATGCAGAGTGGGGAAAAGGCAATCCATGGGCCACATATAACCCTAAAAGCAGTTTGAGAGGGGCCCAGACTCTTCCCCCCGAACTGCTATCCCCATATCCCCTAAGATGACTTTGGTTGTCTTCTTGTTTTTTAAAAGACTTTTCCTAGTCTTAAAGCAGCCTGTAGAGAATCAGAAATCTGCCAAACTTGCCCCTTATGACCCCCAGGAGATACAGGGAACATTTATGACCCCCTCAAAAATGAAATAAAATTTTAACATTTTGTGGGTATGAGAGCTCAGATTCAATGGCTTGTGGTGGCCTTTCATGCCCTCTATCCCCTGGCATTTGCCCACCATTGAAATAAGGGAAACTCTGGCAGCTACAGAGGAAAACTAAATAGGGTTATATTAACACAGGATAATGTAGCTGGAACCTACAAATCTCAGCAAAGGGAAAAGATATGCACGTTTTTCTTTTAGGCACTACAGAGGTAGTGCTCTCACAGGATGGAACAGCCCTTTGTCCATTCTCAAACCACTCTGCTCTAAATTCTTAAGCCATCCTAAAAGGTCTGGCACTAATATGCATATTTCAAATATTTTATAAACAAATTAAATACAAAGATAAATAAGAGGTGGAGGCAATCATAATGATCCTACCTGTGGATATGGTGATGTCCTAGATTTTGACTTTGAGCTTGTGAGGCGTGATTTGCTTCCTTTCCTATTGTCAGTTATAGTTGGAGTTGTGTTTGCATATGGGAATGATGGCTTTGTGGCTGAAACTTGATCCAGCGAAAGTTGTAGTCCTTTGTATTCTGTATCCCTGGATAAAAGACATAAATTATATTTAATACCATCCAGAAAAACCAGGTCTAAACCTTTATCAGGTATGTGTGTCCCTTTCTGGACTACAGAATTAAGAAAAGGGAGAATAAAACAAGAAGAGACTACAAAGGTACACCTGAAGTAGAGCATTTTTTCTCAGGTGTAACTGAAACAGACCTCTGTTGGTTCAACACACTGGCACTGGCACTTTTTTCCAGGGTCACTCAGCAGTGCTTTATTTTCTTCACAGTGGCTGTATCTGCAGTCTTTTTCTTCCTTCCCCCATTGCCTACACCACACTTATGCTAACATCTTGCTCCCATCACTGTCTATAAGGAACAGCTAAAAAAATTTTTCATGCATCTTGTTGTCCCCAGCAGGAGCTGGTATTGTTAGCCCAGATCCAAGGGTGGAGAACCTTCAGCCCCCCAATTGTTCTGTATGGAACACACTCCCTCGGAGTTTGGTGGAGTCTCCTTCCTTGGAGGTCTTTAAACAGAGGCTGGATGGCCATCTGTCGGGGATGTTTTGATTGTGAGTTCCTGCATGGCAGGGGGTTGAACTGGATGGCCCTTGTGGTCTCTTCCAACTCTATGATTCTATGATTCTATGATAATCTTTTACCATTGGCCATGCAGACCTTGGCTTCTAGGAGCTGATCCAAAACATCTGAAAGGCCAAATGTTCTCCACTTCTGAGTTAGATTTTACAAAGAATCCTCCAGTTGTTCAGTGAACATTGTTCCAAGAGCACCTTTTAGGTTTCTGCTTCTCTTTGTTCTTTTCCAAGCTAAAGCCAAGTGTAAAAAAGTAAAGTAAGTAAGGGCCTTTACAGACTGCCAGAAATAGTGCAACTTGAAGCCACTTTAACTGTCCTGGCTCAGGGCTAAGGAATCATGGGAACTGTAGTTTATTGTGGCACCAGAGCTCTCTGACAGAGAAAGCTCAATGTCCCAGAAAAAAATATAATTCCCATGATTCCCTAGCACTGAGTCAGGACAGTTAAAGTGGTCTCAAGCTGCACTATTTCTGCAGTCTGTAAAGGCCCTAAGTAAATTTTATTTTTGTACCCTGCCTTTTGCCTGAACAATCAAGGCGGCTTGTCCAGGCAAGCCGCCTTGCCTGCATATATGAAACAACCCCACAATGTACAACAATAACATAGTAAAACAAGTTACCCCTGCCCTTTAAAATTACATATGATACTAAAAAAAACTTAAAAATAAGTGGCGTTTTCACACCAGTGATTATAAAAATGACAAACATAAATTATAAGAATCTAAAACATAAAAACATAAACAGATAAAAAGAGGGAGAGACATATACTAGATATGGTCTGTTCTATTGAGGTAAGGTCTGAAGAACAACAGAAATAATTGAAATCTTCATCTAGATTGAATTCTCTCAGACCCTTTTTACTTACTACGCTCTATTATGTAGGTCTTAAGCCACACATCCAGATAGCATCACACACTGTGTCAGATCAGGATGAAATTTAGATCAGTTTGTGATAGCAGAAACACAACAGGAATTCCTTTCAAACAACTATCACTTGCACTATAGTTGTGGTTACTGAGTGAGTGACAAACCATACTCTGCAAATATCTATTGATTCTGCCACTCCCAGGAGCACAGATAAATTCAGTAAGAACAAACATTTAAACTAATAGGAAATTATTATACAAGTCTATTTTTCATAGGTTTTGTCACCTGATTCAGGTCTAATTTCTACAAACTGTTCCCAATCAGAGTAGGCCTATTTAATCAATAGCTGAAGTGAGTATACAGGTAGGTGAATCCCCTTTATTCAGTCAGTCTAATTTAAATGTGACTAACAATGATTCAGACCTATAGATTGGCTTAATTTGAACCATTAACTATACCATCCTATGAAATAGGAATTACACACACACACACATCTATCCATGTTCCCTTTCACACTACAAAATTATAGCACTATGATTCCATTTTAATAGTAATGGCAACAATCTATAAAATCCTGGGATACAGGAAGGTGCATTCCATATAGGTAGGGGCATATAGAATCTCTTATGCTACACAGTTCCCAGGATTCAATAGGATGCAGACATCACTGTTAAAGTGGGATCATGGTTCTATAAATGTGTAGAGTGAAATGGACCCACATATGCAAAACTGAAATAGAACCTCTTAATAAGCATATGAATATAAGAAGAGTCCTAGTAATGCCCTACCTAGTACAACATTCTGTTAAAACAGAAGCCAACTAGATGTCTATAGCAAGTCTGTCAGCAGAAAACAGTAGCATCATTAGGGCTTGTGTCACTAAGGGTGGTAACTCATGGTGTCACCCCCATACTCCCATACAACACCATGCAGAATCCTTAGTAATGCTTTTGTACTGATGGCTGCCTGACACTGGGAATGAGGGAAGGGGAAGGAGCCATTTCTTCTTGTTGCAGTAGAGATCAGCCAAGGCAACATTCACCGCTGTCACCATGTTGAAATAAAACAAAAAGAAATCCCAACACAAAAAAAGTTGAGAGGCAAAACAGAAGTGCATCCTGAATCCTCACTGCAATGGAGAACCACCTCTTCCTCTTCTTTGCTCACTCATTTACACTTCCCTTTCTTCCTTCATCTTCCTCCCATGAGTATCCTCTTCAAAATCACATCCCCCTCCCTGATTCCAGTATCTAAAAGAACTGGATATGCATAAAATCAGAAACTATAATCTACTTCTTGGAGGTAAGCTGCAAAAATTCTGGAACCACTCTTGGTCCTATGCACATATTTTCTCCAAAACAGTGAAGAAGTGGTAGCTGTCTTTGACTATTCTTCTCCCTCACCCCCTGGTCTAGCTCAAGAAGTCATTGTTCTATTTGAGGTTCTATTTGAGTTTTGCATAGCAATAGGTACCCCCGGTCTGGGAAGGTAGTTTTGTCATCCAGTCCTGGATGAGGTCACACTTTCCCTAAAGGACAAAGTACGCAGCTTGGGAATGCTCCTGGACTCATCTCTGCAGTTGTCTTCTCAAGTAGATGCGATGGCCAAGAGAGCTTGGAATCAGCTTTGGCGGATTTGCCAACTGCGCCCCTACCTGGACCGAAGGGACCTTGAAGCAGTAGTACTTGCCCTGGTAATCTCTCATTTGGACTTCTGTAATGCGCTCTACATGGGGCTACCTTTGTACCAAGTTCAGAAGATTCAACTGGTCCAAAATGCAGCAGTCAGACTGGTTGCCGGAACATCTAGAGTGGACCATATTACACCAGTATTAAAAGCTCTTCTCTGGCTGCCAATTAGCTTCTGGGCACAATAAAAAATGTTGGTCATTACCTATAAAGCCCTAGATGGCTTGGGTCCAAGTTACTTGAAGGAACGCCTTTCCCCACACAATCCGTCCCGCACCCTCAGAACATCAGGGAAGAATTTACTAAGTTACTGTAAAACTAAACTAATATCTACTTCCCAAAGATTTATTCACGGCTGTGGCCCCCAAATTATGGAATGGCCTGCCGGAGGAGATTCGTCTTATTTCCACGCTAGAGGCCTTTAAGAAGGCACTTAAGATGGAGCTCTTCCGGTGGGCCTATTCACCTGACCTCCCTAACTGAACATAAGATTAGATATTACCATCTTATAAGGACCTCTCAGGTGAAAAAAGATTATATCACTCGCGGCATAGACCTGTATTGTAATTTTATTATTGTATTAATTATTGCTGTTATTTTATTGTTTTTACTGTTGGGTTTATTGTTTTTATTATTGTTCTTTTTATTACTGTTGTGGTTTTTCTTTTTTTATTGATTATACTACTGTACATTTTCTACATTTTATCTTTGTACTCCTGCCTCGATCGTAGGGAGAGGCAGGAAATATAAATAAATTATATTATTATTATATATTATTGTGCCAGAAGTGTACTACATTATTAAGCTATAAGAAATGGTAAGACAGTGATTGTTGTTGAGCCTTCTCAGGAATAATAAAAGCTACCTGAACTCTATCTCATGCGCTCTTACTTAAGAGTAAGCTACACCGAACACATGGAGGAGAATGTCTGCATATACATTATGCTTGTAAGAGTCCTCATATTTTGAATGATTATAAATGGCAGCGGTTCTCAAAATTTTTACCCTTGGGTCCCCTTTACATCTACATGCAGATGTCTTGCCCCTTAGTGCAACTTAGTATATATGTGAAAGAG
Organism: Phrynosoma platyrhinos; assembly: GCA_020142125.1. Taxonomy (NCBI): domain Eukaryota; kingdom Metazoa; phylum Chordata; class Lepidosauria; order Squamata; family Phrynosomatidae; genus Phrynosoma; species Phrynosoma platyrhinos. The sequence continues at coordinate 282,011,324 of CM034701.1, forward strand.
AGGGAAATAAGGGAAAGAGGGAGGTAGAGGGTGAACATGCTTTCTGCTGCCTCTTTAAGCAGGTGTTTAGCTCAGTGGTGCTTTGCCTCTTCTACCTGAGCATCCTCCTTAGGCTGATGGGGATTTCTACTCTGGTTTCTCCCTTGAGCAGAAACAGCAAAAAGTCCTTCAGGGTACAAAGTTCTCTTTTCCTCACTCTTCACCTCTCCAGCTGCTCCCTGCTTTTGCTTCTTGGCCACCACCATGATGCCAGAAGTTACAGCCGCTTGGAGAGATTGCTTCATGACCTTGTCTCACATGCCACGTGTGGCAAGTAAGAGGGAAGGAAAAAGGATTGTTGTTATTAACTACCCTTGAGTAAACCCCAACTCCTGGTGTCCCTTTCTACGAGACATTTCCAAGACCCCCTGTCCTCCACTTCTCTGCTCAGGTCTTGCAAATTCAGACTCTTGAGCTCCCTGATTGAGTAGATCCATATGGCATGTGGTCTTTCTCTCTTTCTATTACCTTCTACCTTTCCTATACTGGGGTTTAAGGGGACAGCAAAAGCAAAGCAAGTGGCAGAGCAGCTGAAGATGAATGGCAGAAGGGAAGGGGAGGGAAGAGTGACCCAGGCTAAGCTACAGGACAGAGAAACGCAAGGCATGGGGAAGAGCCTTGCCAGCCAGCAAGCCTTCCTGCCTGCTGGCCAGAAAAGAGCAATTGCTTTCCCACATGTGGAAATGATTTTGGTGTCACCCCTTCTGACCACTTAACTCAGTGCAATCTGCACCCACTGCACTTCTGTCATAACACTAATAGCAGAAACTGATTCAACAGCACCCTCCAATCATCTTCCCCATCAGTCATTCTCATTAACTGATTTATTGAAGTGTACAATACATATAGTCTACATCTTGACTAGTATCAACTGATAGTCCCATTTTCTGTGAATTTGTCCAGATCTTTTTAAACCAAGTTTAAAAGTTGATGACAACCTCTATATCATGTGGCAGTGAATTCCACAGTTTAGCTCTGTACTGTGAGAAGAAGTACTTCCTTTTGTCTGTCCTGAAACTCCTACCTTTTAGTTTCATCAAATTAGCCTGGTTTCAGGATTTATGGGATTATCTACCTCCTAAGCATGAGGCATAATTTTACTCTTTCTCTTTCAGGTCTCTCCCTACTCACCCATTTCTAACCTAAACAGCCTCAAGCATTGTCACTTGATTGTTTTGGTTGCCCTCTTCTGAACCTTTTCCAGCTCCATACCATAGTATACTTTTCTTACTTGTGGTATTCACACTACACAATTATATAGTGCTACATTCCACTTAACTGCCATGGCAACAGCCAAGAGAATCTGGGGTTTTCAGTTTAGGAAAGGGGATTTAAAATTATCAGCCAAAGAGCTCCTTGAGTGCCTCACAAAATACATATATATGTATATATATGTGTGTGACCATGTGTGTGTGTATACATTCATTCTTAAGATTTCATAGGATGGAACCATGGCAGTTAAAGTGGAAAAATAGTTCTATAACTGTATAGTGTGAATGAGACCCACAGCTGTACACAGTATTCAAGTGCAGTTACACCACAGATTTGAATAAGGGCAACATGGTATTGGCAGTTTTATTTTTCATTCATTTTCTAATTATGGCCAGCATGGAATTTGCTGTTTTCTGAAGCCCCTATGCATGTAGGGCCAACCTGGGTCCACTAACCTTCTCCTTGAAAAAAGCAATGAGTAATTTTAACAATTTTCTTCAAAAACCATGCAGTTTCAAAGTCTAGTTGCAATTCAGAAATATTCTGTGCAAAATTTGTACATAACTGTTTTGTGCTGAAAATAATACTTTTATGTAGGGATAGCACTTTCTTTAAAGAAGAAGCTTCCAGCACAGAAAACAATGTTTTCTATTTAAATCCAAACACGTGCAAATTTTGTGCAGAATAAATCCCTAATTGCAGCATTTCCTGTGCAGAAAACAACATTTTCTGCACATGCAATAATATTTCTGGATAGAAATATTATTTTCTGCACAGTTAATGCTATTTTCTGAACTAAACAACTACGTGCTAATTTTGTGCAGAATAATTCCCAAACTGTAAAGATTTTCATTTGTCCAAGATTCTTATTATTGAGGTTTCTCAACACTCAAAAAACATGTATTTCAACCATTTATTGTTTTTGGAATATTTTTGAATATTATTTCCATCCCTAGAGCTACCTACCACAATTCCAGCTCAGTTTCAGCCAGCTCAGATCCCATTGCTATATGTGTGAAATTGGGATTTTTCAATTTAATTTTGTTTTATGTTACCCCAATGAGCATTATTTTACTTTCAGTTACACTGAATCTCATTTGTCATTCTAATGTACATCGCCTCCATTTGGTGAGATCCTTTTATTGCTCTTTGCAATCTGTTCCTGTTCTCACTGCCTTACATAATTTGGTGTCATTAGCATACTTAGTCACCTCATCCTTAACTCCAAGACATTTATGAACAAGTTAAAATGCACTGTTTCTAATATCCAGTAATGCATGATTTAGGGATGAAAAGAACATTTGTCATTTGTTCCCAGTTCAGAAAAACAGGTTTCTCAACAGTCAGGAAACCCTGTTGAGAAGAATAATAGATGAATGAGAATCTTGCACAATTTTCTCCCAGTATTCAAATGTTGTGAATTATTATATGTAGAAAAACATATTGCAGTTTTGAACACACACAAAAATCATGTTATCTCTGAAGAAAGCACTACTTCCTGTACAAGAAACTTTTTTTTCTGAGGAGAAAGCAGTTTTTTGTGTGTGTAAATCCCCAGTGTTTTTTGCTATACATAATAATTGTTCTATTTTAGGATGTTCAAATATGAGGAGACTATTGTGGGAGAGAGGACCAGTATAGAGTAGTGGTTTGAGCATTAGACTATGTCTCTGGAGATGAGTGTTTGATGCCTGGCTTGGCCATGTCACACCTCTCAGCCCAAGAAAACCCTGTGATAGGTTCACATTAGGGTCACCATCAGTCAGAAACAACTTGAGGGTACACAACAAAAACTGTGTACTCACTTGGTCCCATAGCAGGAAGAAAACTCATTTGGCCCCACAGCAGGAAGACAACTCCCATAATTATTTGTCCTTCATGACAGAATAAAATGGTGAATATTTACATCTCTGCATGAGTGCATGCCAAAAGACCTATCTTGGGTCCCATGAAGGATGTCATGCCACAAACAAATGCCTCTGTTTCTCCAAACGTTATCACCACGATTGCCCCGGACCACAAAGGCACTATGATATTCCCTCTCTGAGAAAGAGAATGCCCTTTCTGTGCTTTGTGGGATGCCTAGTCACATAAAGCATTCTTCATTCTACATGCATTCTACATGTGTGTGCAAAACTGCAATATGTTTTTCTACATATAAGCATGTAGAATGAAGAGATGAACACATTAAACCCCAATCCCCCCCCCCCCAGTTTCACATTTCATTCTGGGACCATTTTTAGGGCACAATTGTTTAACAAAGCAAAAACACACTTGACACTTTTCTCTAATGATCCATCAGACAGAAAACATTTTTTTAAAGTATGCAGTCATCAAACATACATCATGTACCTCTGGTAGAAAAGGCTAGGTGATGGATTGGTTATATGCTGCAAGTGAACTAGGCAAAAACAAATCTTAAACTGACTAAAAATGTTGAACTCAACTCCTCCTGTGGCCTTCCAAGTGTGGAACTGTACATATTTAATCCAGAGCTGATAAATGATTTTTTTTTTTGACAAAGGAGTTATTCATGGCACAACTTTGATCATACAATGAGTGGGGAAATCTTTGCCCACCATAAACTGGAGACACAGCAATAAGCCAAGAGACATGGTACATTACAGAGTATTGTGTTAAGCCAGACATCCTGCAGGAAAGTAACAGATCTAGTCTATACCATACAATGTACAACAAAGTGTTTATATCAGAAATCTGTGAAATGCTATAAATTAATGTTCCTGTTCAAAAAGTTTGCTTTTCTATTTATTCACACCAGAGTTACAATTAATCTGAACATACAAATACGTCTGGCCATTTGTCTGTGAACACCAGTATTTATTTCTGTGGGTGAGGACAGAATAGAAATAACATTTTGTAAAATGGCCTGACTTATATGCATAATTCACACTGAAAGCATTAAAAAAGCTTGGCTGGATCAGACTGGTCCATTTTCCACAGTAATCTACAAATTGCTTATGGCAACTAAAAGTAGTGCATGTGGCAATAACTCACTTCCACCATTGTTCCTTAATTACTAGTATTAATAGGCTTATACAGCCATCATAGCTAGTAGCTATTGATAGCCTTTATTGTTGCTGTTGTGAGCCTCCAAGTCATTTCTGACATATGGTGACCCTATCATGGGGTTTTCTTGGCAAGTTTCTTCAAGGGGGGGTGCCATTGTGAGAGAATGTGATTTGCCCAAGGTCATCCACTGGGTTTACATGGCAGAGCTGGGATTCAAACCTTGGTCTCCCAATGTCCTGGTCCAACACTCAGATCACTACACCATGCCGGCCCCTAAAACTTCAAGCAGATTCAACACCCTACTGATATGGAAGCTACCATCCACTACTTCTTCCTGTTAAAAAACACAGATGGTCAAAATGGAGTAATGCTGTTCATAGAATGAGGCAGGCAGCATTTCAATCTTCATCATAGGAAGTAAAATGTCTTGGCCCAACCCTGTGTCTCTTGTGTATCACAGTTGTGTCAAAAGTATAGTTAGAACAACTCAGTATTAGTAGAGATGTCCAGCACACAAACCACTACACCACACTGGCTCTTACATTCCTCCATGTCTAATCCCTTTTCAAAGCTGTGTAACTTTATGACCATCACCACATTGTGTAGTAAAGATTTCTAAAATTTAACTAAGGTAGAGCTGGAGAAGGTATGGCCCTCCTTATATTGTTGAACTGCCATTACCAGCATCCCTATTCAGCCTTCCAGATGGCAAGGGATTGTGGGAGTTACAATCCAGCAACCTCTGGAGAGCCATACATTGACCAACCCTGAACAAAGATTTGGTTCTAATGCAGAGCCAAATGAACTAGTTGAATTCTGAGGTAGTAGAAGGGATTCAGCTACTTCAGCTAGTGAAGAACATTGCTGACTGTTCCACAACATGAAACATACTCTGTAAGTAGAATAATACTTGTCCTACTTTCCCTGTACAGGTCAGATGGGGGCAGGAGGAGAGGCTCATTTTCTCCACCCTGTATGCCTCACAGTGATATGTCAGGGATTTTATTTTAATGGACTGAGTTTTCCTATAACAACAAAGTGCTTTCATTAAGAGCTGTGCTGATCTCCAGAAAAGCAGGACTGGGAAGTTGAGTTATTGCTGTAATCACCTAAGTACGCTGCACATTTGTATCTAATTTTTTGTGTATTTTTGTACTGGTGTTCCAGAAATGCATTTACTGGCAGACAGAAGACCTTTGAAGCACAGAAACCTCAGGAAAGGTGATAGGACTGCTTAACTATCGCAGCTCAGTCAACAAGTAGAAACTCTGGCAGGAAGCAACTGCAGTGAATGCTGGTAGTGACAAGCAGACATTTCAGCATCATAAAATCCAATTAGTAAGTTATATATACATAGGAAAGGACACAAACCATGTGAAATCCAGCATATAAATAGATGTTCTGTTCCAAAAAGATTGATGAGTAGGTAAGTAACAAGCTGTAAAGTATAAAATCTTTTGTATTGGCTTCATCAAGAGAGTTACAGCGCCAAGTAATGGTCCATCAATCAAGTAAACTTTTAAAAAAAAAACCTCACCTACATGGCCAGTTTCTAGCAAATGAATAGTGAGTCCTCTTTATATTTTGAAATCAGCTTTTGAAATCACTGCTGTTTCAATGTGAGGAACACTTATATATAAGAATATTTCCAACCTATCCCATCTCATATTATGGCTGGGCTGGAGGACACCTTGGTCCCCCAAATGTAGAATGACAACTCCCATCATACTTCACTTTTGACCAGGTTGTCTGGAGCTGATGAGAACTATTAGTCTGGAGGGTCACAGGCTCCCTATGGTTGGAATTCTTCTTAAAGCACATAGTCTGACATCCACAGTTAAGGAGAAGAACATCACTTTTTAATTTTTGGGAGATTGTTGTTATTGTTGTGTGTCTTCAAGTCATTTCTGACTTATGGTGACACTAAGGTGAACCTATCACAGAGTTTTCTGGACTCACCCAAAGTCACCCAGTGGGTTTCCATAGCCAAGCAGGGAATACATAATGCGTAACATCCACATTAATAACAGATAATCAGGGAAACCTATCAAATCATTTATAGAGCAATACACTTTGTATTGCTTTTGGTACACAGCCTCTGCAAGTTTCCAAAGAACAGACATTAATTTCAGAGATCCAGCCTACAAAGTTTCAATTTCAAGATGAAAAACTGAAATGTAAAACTCCATAACAATAAAGGGCACATTAGCTAGATATAGGAGATTGTCGCATTAGGCAGATCTTATCACATTCACCCATCACTGGATTTTCCCATTCTTGAAAAGAAACGGGACAAGCCCGGAGAAGCCCAGGTTGAATACGGGCTTTATACTGCCCAACAATGGGTGAATGTGGTAAGATTCGGCTTAAGAAAGTTACATCCCGGGTCTATCCCGGCAGCGAAGCTAATGCA
>CM034701.1:282099551-282128202 GCA_020142125.1 Phrynosoma platyrhinos
CCCCCCCCCCCCCCACTGTAAGCTGCCTTGGAATCTCATTTTGGGAGAAAGAGGGGATGTAAATCCCATAAATAAATAAATGGAACTGTGGGGTTTCTCCTTTTGTGAGATATTTAACCTTCTTTGTCAGATTGTTCTGGTGCCGCAACAAACTACATATCCCATACATATCTGGTGCCGCAACAAACTACACTGGATGGAGCCGTGATAGTTAAAGTGGTGTCAAATTGCATTAATGCTGCAATGTGGCAGCAGTCCATGTTGTTGCGCCCTGGCCTTTTCAAGGGATCAGGGGAAAGGAAGCCCTACTGACCTGAAGGGACCTGCAGGGAGGACTGGGAAAGGAGGCTGCTGGGTGTAGGGAAGCACCATTTATAAGGGCAGGGCCAAACATCATCTCCTCTGCACAATATATACTAAACCTCCCTGATGCTAGCATCTTTTCCAAACAGGTGGGGATCCTAGGCTGGAAGTATCCAGAGCCTGGAGTACCCAGCTTGTTGGAGGCAATTAGCTTACAGTTGTAAACCGCTTAGAGACTGCTCAGTGCAGTATGAAGCAGTATATAGCTGCTATTATAGCTGCTATTGCTATAAGTAGTCTCCTTTACATTGTCAGCATTTGGTTCCATTTACATCTTTCCCTGGCTGAAGTGGGAGAGTGTGGAAAGGCAGGACACAGGGCTGCTATCCTATGCACCAGCCTTCCCCACCCTGGTGCCCTTCAGATGTTTTGGACTACAGCTCCCAAAATCCCTCCTTTAGCCATACTCGCTTAGGTTGCTGGAAAATGAAATCTAAAACATTTGGAAGGCATCAAGTTGAAGAAGGTTGCTGTACACTTGGTAAGAATCATAGGGCCCTCCAGAAGGTGGTCTGTAACTCCCAGCATTCCTCACCTTGATTAAGCTGACTAGTGTTTCTAGCAGTTGCAATCCAACAACACTGGAAGGGCTGCATGATTCCCACTCCTAACACACACACTAATTTGTTAGTAAGTCCCACTGAACTCAGCAGGGCTTGCTTTGAGTAGAGGTCCATGGGATTGCACAGTTAGCAGCTACTACAATGTTCCTTATCTTTTACTACAACATCCCTTGCCTCATCCCTGGCTTCCATCTCTGTGTTATAATTAGACACTATGAACACACCAGGACCTTTTGCTATCCTCCTGTATCTGCCCACCAATCGTCTCTGCCCCAATCCATATGCTACATAAACTGATATACTAGATTTCCTATAGAGATAATGGTCAGTCTCTAGTAGTCAGCCTATAGTCTGCTTCATCAATAGTTATCTGGGGATAAGGAATGTTCTACAGTCTAGGTATTGTTGGATAATACCCCTACCCTTCTACCCCCTTCCAGCCAGCATTGACAGCAGTGATGTGTGTTGCATCCTTACAACATCCAGATGGCTACCTTTCCCATTCCTGGTTTAATTCTGAGTCAGAAAAACCTATTTTTTCCTAGAATGGATGCTGATGTGAGAATTGGAAGGCATTAGTCCTTCTCTTTTTGCTCAGACAGGTTGCAAAATAAATACAGCTGGAGAGAGGAATTGAATATGTGCAATACTGTGCTCACCTCAGATGCTGGTGACAGTATTGGCTTTATGAATAAGCATGGATTTAAGCTGCCCAGTTGAGATGATGTGCAGCAGGGACTGTTACATGATAACTGTTATATTCATTCATGTTTGTGCACATCATAGTTACATACTTCTGAGAGTGTTTTGGGATAAGCAGAAATACAAAGAATGGTGAGTGGTTTTATTTTATTTTATTTTATTTTATTTTATTTTATTTTATTTTGCAGCATATCAATGCAGGGGATGTAAGAAGCTCAATTGCTTAATTTTCTAAATGTCCTACAACTAGTTTTGCTCCATGAAATACAGTGGGCCCTTGGCATTTGCTGGGGTTTGGTTCCAGAATTCCTGTGGATACCAAAATCTGTGGATGTTCCAGTTTCATTTATATAATGGTGTAGTAAGATGGTGTCCCTTATATAAAATGGCAAAATCAAGGTTTGCATTATTTTTTGAGGGAGGAATATTTTCAAGCCTTGGATGCCTGAATCTGTGCATGCAGAATCTGTGGATACGGAGAGCTGACTGCACACAGCAGAGCTTCTGCACCTTTAATGGCTTCTGCATCTATACAACTCTTAAACATACACAGGAGTCCCATCCTGTATTTCATCCGGCAGCCCTATTTGCAATTCAAGAGAGTTGTCCTGTTGGGTCAGAAGCCCGGTGCAGACTTATAATCACAACAAGCTTGTGGGACCTTTGAAAAAGTACTCTTAGAGGGGTCCTTGGGGACCGTAAAATGGCCCTGAGCACATGCAGTTTATGAGCTGCATCCTCCCAGCAGACACTTAAAGAATAAAGATACAGAAGCTCTCTCTGAAATAGCTGCCAAACCCAAGGTGATGACAAAAACATTTGCAAGCAAAATAAATCATACGACTCCCTCATGCCACTATCCAAACAATGTAGAAGTATAACTATCATCAAGAAGGGAAACCCTGACAGAGAGCTTTTATGAGGCAGTTATTTTCTAATCTGTTTTTGAGGACACCCCCAGGTGTTTTTTTTTTAAAAATATATATCTTTTTTTGGCTCAAAATCTCCCCTCCCATGCTCTCTAGTAGCCATGCTTCTTTGGAGGAAGAAGGAATATTAGCCCCAGGAAAGACATTTTCCTAACCAGGAAGTAGACCAATACAACTAAAGCAATCCCTCTAAAAGATTTTAGAAATTGGTACAATGGCAGACTGTGTATATAGTTCTCCAAAGTCCTGGTTGTGGTGGGGAGATGATAATGCGGACCCCAACCACTGGCAGTTGGCCAGCTCTGGTTTACATGGTCCCCATCCCTGGTTCATACACTGTCAATTCCTCAGGGAGTTTTAAAATCAAGGTACCAGCAATTCTTCTTGGATGCTGCTAGCATCCTGCTGTTTTCTTGATCCTCTGCTAAGAACTAAAGCCCCACTACTTCTAGTGGGGTTTACTTTCATGTAATTGTGCATAGGATTGCAATGATTTAATCTATTAAATGGATCAGTTTTAAAAAACAAACAAACCTCGAGGCATAAAGTTAACATTCTCCATGAGCCTTGGATTTCTATTTGGCTAGAACGGGAGTAGGAATCAGGTGGCCCCCAAAAATGTTGCTGAACTGCAACTCCCTGAAATCTGAGGGCCACAGCCACTGGTGAAGAATGCTGGGAGTTGCAATTCAACAACACTTGGAGGACTGCATGATTCCCACTCCTGCACTAAAAGGATGTCCCTCATTATGTCAATAGTTCTGCCTGCTTCTGTGTGGAGTACAGCTGTGTGCAGGGCCCCAATTCAGTCTGAAGCCTAATTCAGTGGAAGAGAGTTGATGAGATCATGCTTTATTTTTTATGACTAGCAATTGAAATGCTAAGATTCTCCTGACAGGGCCACTGTTCCCCCTTTAAGGCATTTGACAGCTAAATAAACTGTCTAAATTTAAAAAAGTATTAAAGATCAATGTCTTCCAGCCTACCCAGTCGATTCTAAACTATGAATTTTAAATTATTACGTTTTTAATTTTATGTCTAGATGATTTTAATGTGTAATGGTCATTTTAATCCTATGTTTACGTGCTTTGACCTAGGTGTTTAAATGGTTTGAAGTGGTTAGTTATATATTGCATTTTAATCTATGGAGATTTTCACATGGGCAAAAGTGATGGGAGCATAGTGGGATGCTCCTGTCACTATAGCACAATTGTGTGAAGATTATCAGACGAGGTTGCGATAATTTCACCATTATCCCATGAATAAAGAGGAATTCTAGTATCATTTTTTATGCATGGGGCTTTCCCGTGAATAAAAAGTGATAGGAGAATTCTTTATTCACAGGATAAGGACAGGATTATCATGACGTCATGCAATGTCATCTGATAATTTTCACACAATCGCACAATAGTGACAGGATTCTATGTTACTTTTGCCCATGTGAAAATCTCCTGTGTTGTACCCTGCCTTCAGCCTTGGGGAGAGGAAGATGAGAAATAAAAATGTATACTATCACTTTTGTAGGTTTTTAATTGTACTATGTTTTTAGATTGTAAACCAGTTTCAATCCCAAATTTGGGGGATAATAATAATAATAATAATAATAATAATAATAATAATAATAATAATGTTATTAGCATTTAGTGATCCGAGATGCCACTAGGAACGTCTCTCTCACATAGGCTCCTTGCCCCATTTCTTCCAGAGTTGCCTGCCTAAGCCTCTTGCTGCATGTGTGTGTATATGTGAGGGGGGGATCTGATAGCTGCTAACCCACCACCCTTTCCTTCTAACTAAAAGTTCTTGTTCCGGCTGTCTGCCTACTTTGACTTTGTTCCTGCATCTGTCCCAGCTAAGGCCACCTGCTGCTATTTTGGGGCTTACACAGGCTGTTGGTGGTGCAATGCCTCAGCCAGTCAGCCTGGCTCATTTGCTGCATACAGTGAAAGGTAGTAGCAAACTTGGGATCCTCCATCTTAAAATGGTCCCAATGTCCTGCCTTTTCTGTAGTAACTCAGATTGGTTTCCTTCCATCTAACAATTAAGTCACAACCACAATGTACATTAGGGCTGAGAAGAGGCGAATACATTTTGCTATCATACAGAGAGACCCATTAAACAAACTAATTGAGAAGAAGGATGACCAGAAAATTAAGCTAGGCTATTCATAAGACAAAGGAAAAATAATGAAAGACTCAGAAAGACTAACCACCACCTGCCTTCACCACAGCTCTTTCACGATCTGTTGCTAACACAGAATGGAGAAACATTCTTTTAATTGTAAGCTGCCTTGATAGCCTTGGATATAAATATATTATTATTATTATTATTATTATTATTATTATTATTATTATTATTATTATTATTATTATTAACACTGAAGGAGATTGACTACCCTATATAACTACAACAGCCTTACATAGTCTATTCCCATTACTAGAGTGCTTCTCTAGATTTTACAATAGAGCAGCCAGTGAGTTCAGCCCATTCCTCTCCTGCATCGCAGCATCTTGACATCTTCCTTATATGGTCATGTTGGAGACATTTTGTTTACTCTTTTCTCACTTATTTTTAATGTCTACTTGTTTTGATGAATCCAAAGCACTATTGTCTGGAGCCAAATTGGACTAATCTAGTGCATTCTGGATCTGGAACAAATTGGTGTGAATCAACATGTGTAGTTTCATCATGCAGGAGTTATCTGAAACATCAGTGTGCCATTGCACCTAGTGTATAATGTCTGTAAGATTTCAAAAAATGGTGGGGTGTAATGAAATTGCAATGCTAACATTACAGAGGCCAGTCTGGGTAGGAAGATGTTGAAAATGCCCAACTAGTTTCTTATAGCAATAGGAATACAGCATTTTCATACTTGTGTTTCCTATTATACTGCCTGTATTCCTGGAAGAAATGTGTATCCATTCTGACTAGTAGCTCAATCCTCCATGACTTTGCAAAATCCCTTTTTAAGAGACATCCAAGTTGGTGGTTGTCATTACATCTTGTGGTAGCAAATTCCACGGTTCAACTGTGTTCTGTTTTATTTCCATGGTTTCACAGTATTCCATTTTATTTATTTAATTTGCTTACTGTATTTGAATCTCTACCCATTCAGTTTTACTGGACAATTCTATGTTTTAATATTGTGAAGGTGTGGACCTGCACATTGTCCTCACAATGATCAATATTGACATCTTTATTACTCCCCTTTAAATAGTCTCATTATTCAGAGTGGAGACTGCAATTAAGAAATCAGAAGAAGCCTAAGGCTGCATCCTTGCTGCAGAAATAATCCAGTTTTTAGACAATTATAATTACCATGGCTGAATGTTACAAGATTCTGGGATTGTAATTTGTTGTGGCTCTAGAGCTCTCTGACAGAGATGGCTAAGTATCTCACAAAGCTACAAATCCCAGAATTTTGTAGTACTTCACCATAGTAGTGGTGTCAATCTGGATAATTTCTGTAGTGTGGATGCAGCCATTGCCAGCATTCCTCAGAGGGGTGTATCTTTATTCATTACATAATTTTGGTTTCCTTTTTGTAATCTTTTCTAGCTCTACAAGAAGGTATGATGAACAGAATTATGCCCAGTATTCAAATGTTGGTTGAACCATAGAGTTTTATAAGGAAAGTATGATATTGTTGGTTTTATTTATGATTCATTTTCTAATTAGTCTTTAATCCAGTTCTGGCCTGTATAGGTGCCACTATAAAATGTGAATTATTTGCTTTCTTGCTTAACCCTTCTTTCTATCAATTAGCTGGGTTTAGGCGCAGATAAGAACAAAATTGTCCAGAGGTTACAAAGACATGGTAAATTTACTTAAAACTATAAAATTTGCTTGATTGGGGTGGATTCCTAGGATGTTAGCCCCTTTTCTGGAAAAAATGAAGACTGGTTCAATCAAGAATCAGTCTTCTTCAGGGAATATTGCAAGTGAAAGTGCTGAATCTCTTGGGTCTCTCTGAGCGTAGCTTCAGCAATATAAGGCAAGTTTCATAACTAAACACATTAATAGAGATGCACATTCAGAATATTTATACACATTGATTGCCTAAACCTGGCTAACTAAAGGAAGGCTTCAAGCAAAGGAGATGCTCAGAAGAGCTGGCACTGACTCTTTTGAGGGAGGAAGAGGAAGGCTTTATGTGGCAACCGTCACCACATAACTTGGATAAAGTCAGATGGTCTGATTGCTATCATGGACACATTGAAGATTATCAGATGGGGGAAAATCAGGGAAGAAAAAGGCATACTCCCGGGATAATTGCATGATCGTGCTTAAGATTTTCATATGACATCACCCTTATCCAGGACTTATCCTGGGAAGAACAAGGAATGCTCCAGCAACAAACCATTCCTGGGACTTCCCCATGAATGGTTTGTTGCTAGAGATTTCCTGGGTCTTCATGAGAGAAGTCCTGGATAAGCATGATGTGTCTGAAAATCTTCAGCACACACATGGCTTTACCAAGAATATGCCTTTTACTCCTGGTTTTTTTCTAGGTCTGAAAAATCTCCATTGATAACCTTGCATTACAATTGGTGATAGAGCAAATGGAGAAAGTTGTAGAGAAACCTGTCCCCATTGCTCTAATTGGAAATGGAAAAAGGGGGTGTAGAGTGAATGCTTGGTTGAATAATATTTTCCAACAAATTATGTAACTGGCAGAAAATGTATTCTATGAAATAAAAGCTGCCCAATAAGCTTAACACACTATTATTTTCTATAGATCAGTGTTTCTTTTTTGCAAGTTTACTCAAGTACATTAGAGAGGTTACATTAAAAAAATTACTGGATCTATTTCCTTATTTATTTTTATTTATTAAAATATGTACTTCCCACCTTCTATCTAGAGATCTCAGAGTAACATACAATAAAACAAATCTAACAAATTCAAGCAGTAAGAATACTAAAAATGTTTTAAAAGGCTAAAAGAGATTATATACTTAAAACACAAAACAAGTTAAAAACAGATTTATTACCCTAAAAGACATTGAAAACTTTGTTTTCCAAAGCTTTCAAATTTGTGTTTAATATTATTTTATTATCTTGTATACCTTGTATATTATTATCTTGTTCAATATTATTTTATCTTATATATTTTAATTATATAGTCGCCACTTCATTTTTGTGGACTTGGTGTTGACATCCCTCACCCATTCGTGGGTAGCAAATGGAGGGGAACAAAATGGGGCACGCACCACCATTCAAGCCAATGGGGCTTGAATATTTGCAATTTTCCATTTTTGCGTGTGTGTGTGTGTCCGGAACAGATGCCCCGCGAAAATGGAGGGCCGACTGTATATATATAAATAATATTAATAATATTCCATCCCACCTAAGTCACAAACTAGTTTTAAGGACTTAGATAACTATCTGGTGTGAACGCTGTATTCCTGAATGCATTATTCAAGATGTCTTCTTCAGTTTTCACTCTGAACAACAAATGTTATTTTCTTTGGTTTAACCAACTTCAAATCCCTATTCTAGCATAAAAACCTATTGAATGATGTAAGTCACACTGTCTCAGCCTCAGAGGATGGCAATGGCAATGGCAATGGCAATGGCAAACTCACACTGAAGAAACATGTGAAGAAAACCTTATGACAGGTTTGCCTTAAATCAAAAATAAGTAAAAAAATGACTTGGAGGCACACAGCAAGAACAAAATGACTGATATTTTATTGCCACTCTCTTTTCGAAGGCTGCACCAGGAGTTTCCCTCTCAGTGCTTGCAGACTTTCTCAGACACTGAGTTTGAAACAATTCAGCCTCTGCCAGAAGCCTTGTGAATGGGTGCTCCCTATGGAAGTCTTCCCTTAGTTTCTACTCTTCAACGCTATCAGTCTGGCTTTGACTTATGGTGACTGTCTAAATGAGAGATCACTAAAGGCCTTAGCAGACTGCCAGAAATAGTGCACATTAAATTGAGGCACTGCCCTGGCTCAGTGCTAGGGAACCATGGGAACTGTATTTTTTTTTCTGAGACATTGATCCTTCTCTGTCAGAGAGCTCTGGTGCCACAATAAATTACAGTTCCCATGATTCCCTGGCACTGAGCCAGGGCAGTGCCTCAATTTAATGTGCACTATTTCTGGCAGTCTGCAAAGGCCCTAAGACATTCTGCCATCAGCTGCAAACTCAGGGCTTTGGTTACCTTGACTGACTCTCTCTACCTTTAATGTGGTCTTCCTGTCTTCCTGCTGCCTCCCACTTTATCAAGCATTATTGTCTTTTCTAGTGATTTATGTCTTCTCATGATATGGCCAAAGTACAAAAGCTTCGGTTTAATCATTTCTAATTACCAGTGAGAGTTCAGGCCTGATTTGCTATAATAAGCATTTATTGGTCACTTTGACATTTCATCGTATCCAGAGAATTCTTCCAGTGCCACATTTTAAATTAACTGATTTTCTTCCTGTCAGCTTTGTTTATTGTGCAGCTCTCACAACCACACATAGAAACTGGAAATATTATGGACTTTATCACACAGGGGAATTCCCGTGCAGAAACGGGGTTTGAAATCAGAAAAAAAAACCCACAAAAGTGGATTGATTTTTACACAATGTCATTGTTAAAGTGTTGTTAACCTGAACAGAAAGTAGTCAGAAACTGTTCCTTTTTACTTTCAGAAAATCCTGAAAATAAAAAGGAGCGACTTTTGTCTACTTTCCATTCAGGTTAACAACACTTTAACAACGATGTGTGTGAAAATCAACCCACTTTTGCAGATTTTCCCCAGCTTTTAAATCCTGTTTCTACACAGGATTTCCTGTGATAAAGCCCTAAGACAATAGTATTGACAATCCTGAATTGGTATTCAGTACTATATCTCTAAATTTGAGGGTCTTATCTAGTTTCTTCACAGCTGCTCTTCCAAGTCCTAGAATGTCTTTGACCATTTTGGTGTCTTCATCATTCAGATTACAGTTAAGTAAATCATTTGTGGTCATTCCCCCCCTCACACACATTTCTTAAAGTTCAACTGTAATCTTGCTCATTCATTATTTTTCTTATCTTTCATTAGTCCAGGTGTTTACTATTTTCTGATGGTAGTATGGTAACATCTGCACATCTTAAATTGCTGATGCTCCTTTCTCCAATTTTCATGTCTCCTTCCTTGGAATCTAATCCTGTTTTACATATGATAGGTTTTGCATATAAATTAAACAGATAGGATGATAAAATGCAGCCTTTCCTGACCTCTTTGCCAATTGGAAACCATTTTGTTTCTCCATATTTTGTCCTTACAATGGGGGTTTGTCCAGACTATAGTTACATATCAGAACAATAAAATATTGTGACACACCCATTTCTTTTAGAGTGATCCACAATATTTCATGATAACCATAAAGCCTATAATCTATAAAGCACAGGCTAGTTTTCTTTTGATATTCTGAAAGTTTTTTAGTGAATTCCATGAGTCAACATATAGTGGCAATATAATCCCCAGTGAATTAATGAATATGTCATCCTTTCATCTCTTTTATATAGTTCTTCAGAGTCTTCTATCATCTTTTTATTTTATTTTTCCTTGAAAACATTTTTTTTCTTGAAATACAGTATGTTCTGCTATTGGTAATATAGCATTCCCACTCCTGGTTTGAATTTCCCTTCGATTGCTTCAATCTTGTGGAAGAAGTTTCTTGCACTACCTTTTTGTTGTTGTCTTGAATTTTTTTTCATTGATTATTATAATATTTATTATCCCTATGCACAAGTTGCTGAACAGTTGCTTTCAAGATCCTGAATAGGAGTATAAACATGGTTTATTATGGGCATATCAATAGGTTTTCCTTGAAACTTAATTGTTTTTATTCAATAAGACTTTGTATTATATCCCTTGATTGCTTTTGCTGCCTTTCTCCTCACTATTAATGCCACTCCATTTCTTTTTAGATTTTCATTTCCTGAGTAAAACCCTGTGTAATTATCTGATTAGAAATGACTCCTTTGTGTCCACTTTAGCTTGCTCACCCCATGTATTGCGATGTTTATATGCTCTGATTCTTGTTTTACAATATTAAGCTTCCCCCAATTCATGCATTTCACATTCCATGTTTCTGATATATGTGTTGTGCTGCTTTGGACTTTCCTTTTACATCTGAGCATATCAGCAGCTGACCTTTCAGATGAATCCAGTTACACTATTAGACAGAGTGTTACTTGCAGTTGTCCTTTGCTCTTCCCAAGCTGCTCATTGAGTGTCTTCTGATCTGGGAGTCTCATCTTCCAGCAATGTCTCTTGTTTCAGCACTAACAAGTTAGCTAAGCTGCTAGTACTGTTGCCTCTCTAAGAGATCCTCTGTAAATATTCCCTGCAGATGCCCAGTAGCAGGTTAGCATATTTAACCTGGCTCCTCAGCAAAAGTTACCTGATGTGACCCTGCCAGCAGCAGTGCTACTATCAGACATGCAATCCCTCCAGGGTGGAAAGGTAGTACCATGCTGGGAAGTTCTCCAGCCTTTCCTCACACTTCTTTGTGAGCTATTTCCTGAACTTCTGATTCTCTTCTAGCTTCTTCTCCATACCTTTCAATCTGAAATAGACAATCTCAATTAATCACCTTCAACCTCCCTTTTTGAGCTGCTTGTAAGATGTCCCATTTTCTTTCTCCTCCTTGCATTTTGCCCCTTTCTCCTTGGCTTACTTTCATTGGTGCAAACCGCAAATGGAGTTTAAAGTGCAAAAGTAGTTTGCACTCAGTTAACTCAGCAGGAGAGAAAGGAGAGAAGGGGTGGATCTTGCTCTCGTAGCTAAAAGTGCAGCCTCTCCTAGCTTGAGTGTTCTTCCTCTTTCATAACTTTTGTCATGTTGGCCACACTTTGCTGTTGCTTGGCCATACATGTCCCAATTTTGATATGTTAAATGTTGGGAGGGAGGATATTTTTTCCTGAGGGCTCTTGCTTTTTTTTCTCTTTACACACACACTCATCCCCTTAAAATATTCTTATATACTCTCCTCTTTCTGTTTTCTATTTCCAAATGAAGAAGCAGAACCTGAAGAAAAGAGAAAGAAAGAAAGAAAGAAAGAAAGAGAGAGAGAGAGAGTTTATTATAATTCCCAGACTCACTTTCTGGTTCTGGGGGTTGTAGGCCAAATAATGTGCCAAGTTCTTTGAAGAACCAAAATAGCATGGCCATTTTCCATGCTGGTTTTGGGATTCTAAGAACTGTAGTGCAAAAAAAAAAAAAAGTAATGTTTCCAAGGTTTGTGAAATCATGTCTTATGAGGAAAGACTTGGGGAACTGGATATCTTTAGCCTAGAAAAGAAGCGATTAAGAGGGGATATGATAGTCCTGTTTAAATATTTGAAGGGATGTCATATTGAGGAGGGTGCTAGCTTGTTTTCTGCTGCTCCAGAGAATAGGACCTAGAACAATGGATGCAAGCTGCAGAAAAAGAAATTTCACCTTAATATTAGGAGGAACTTCCTGGTAGTGAGGGCTGTTCGACAATGGAACAAACTCCTTTGAAGTGTGGTGGAGTCTCCTTCTTTGGAGGTCTTTAAACAGAGGCTGGATGGCCATCTGTCGGGGATGCTTTGATTTTGAGTTCCTGCATGGCAGGGGGGGGTTGGACTGGATGGCCTTTGTAGTCTGTTCTAACTCTATGATTCTATAATTCTGTGATTCTATGAAAAATTGATAAAGAGCATGGCCATTGCCCATACTTGCTGGGGGATTGTTGGAGTTATAGTCCAAAAAGTATTGTTTCCAGGCTATGTAAAGCACCAATAAGCAAACACAGAACGTTCCCATTCCAGTGAGTCATAACAGACCATCTGTTTCTACCCACATGAATAAAAGGGAGGAACTTCTTTCTTGCCAAATCTTTTCCTACAAAATGTCTCTGCAACTGTTACCCTGATTTTTTTCTTACAACAACAGAACACCCCTCCCCCAAAACCTTGATATTTAACACCTGAGTCAAGACAAAAGTGAAAGATATGATACCTTCCCTACTTTACAGGTTAACCTTTCCCTTATTAGTTTTTGTTTCTAGAACAAAACACTAACACATTTAGTTCTTCCCCCTCCTCCCAGGTAGTAAGGGTTTCTACACATGGAACCTCCCCAGAGGCCCTGAAAAAATTATGTATACACTTTTCTTTATAAATAACAAAGAAAGGATCATGTGGGCTCCTAAGATGAGAAAGTGTGATATAATAGAGAGAAAGAGTAGGACTGAGCCAGAAGTGCTACTCCTCTGTTGAATCCATTGGTGAATGTTGGCCATTCACAACTTATGCATCCTACCTTGTAAAGCTCCCATGTGGATACTCTGCTTTCCTGAGATCACATACATGTAAATATTACCTATTATTAAAAATAATCCCTTTGAAGCAGAGTATACATTAAACAACAAATAGCAGAGACTTGGGTTCTCACTGCCCTTGCTGTCTCCCTTTTCTGCAACTTGTTATTTTCCAGCATTGGCCATTTCCCCAACTCTAAAAGAAAAACAATAGCCAGGATCTTTTGAAGAACTGAATGTGACAACCATTGTTTATTCTCTGTATTATTAGAAGTTTGGAATTTAAACCTGGGAGGGAGGGGGACTTCAAAGGAACATCTACAATTTGCATCTCTCTGACCTGGAGCTGAAAGCTAGTTTTGCATGCAGATTTTAGATTTCTAGACTTATTCCAGATGTACAACTGACTTTGCCCTATGGTAGCATTTCTTCCCCTCAGCTCCTTTTAGTGCTCATGGCAGAAATGATAATGAGGAAGTATTCCAGCAGGAGGAGCTGGTTTAGAAGCAAATGGATTCCATGGCAACTCCTGACTCTGCATGACACCAAATAACAAGCCTGTGTGCTGGAAATTGCCTGCATTATCTTCCTCCCAAGTGCAGGTCTTTATTTGGTGGGTTTCCTTGTTTCAGATCAGGGATACTAAAAATTTCACATTCTCTGCATGAATAAACACACAAGAAAGTGTGCATTCTCTTCAAAAGATACACAGAGGCTACCAGCCTTCAGATGTGATCTTATTTATTTAACCTCTGGGTTTTTTTTTTTAAATATGCAAGTTGACAAAGGCACTACATTTAACTGCTAAAAATATATGCAGTTTTGTAGCAGCAGAGAACAAAAGAATGGGGGTGGGTGGGTGGGAAACTATCAACCATGAATGTTGGAGCTGTTCATAGTTCAGGAAAGCTGTACCTAGTTGTACAGCTTGTACAGCTAACTGTACATAGTTCAGGATAGTTCATCTGACCTGTCTTCGAGACATAAAAACAGAGAAATGGACCCTATTCCTTGTAATTATAGGTGTGCACAAATGATCTCTCAAAATTATTTGCCCTTTTTGTGGGATGAGAAGTTGGGAGGGGTGGACTATTTGACCAAATTTCTCCAGGAGGAGGAGAAAGTCTCCCAGAGTTTCCCGGAAGTGGGATTCATTACTGCCAAGTTTTATTTTGGCCACCATTTTACATCCTCCACAAAGGCCCAATGGATGTCTGGGATAATGGTTGGAATGGCAGGCACCATTTAAAAAAAATGGTGGAGTAAACTTAGAGAAAATTCTGTACAGTGGTCTTCTATGTCTAAAGACGATAATACAAATAAAAATATTAGACATTTTCTCAGGAGAATGACTTCTGAGAAATATTGGCTGAGCTCTAGTTTTCATTTTTTAGGGTTTCAGTATCTTCTCCATAGTTTTACCAATGTCAAAACTCTTGAGGACTAGATATGTGTGGCTACATCTAGTACAGATGCTTGCATTGCCACTGCTTCCCTGAAATCCCAGTTGTGGGTATGAGGAAAAAAGAGGTGGATTTGTAACAATTAATAGTTAGAGGCCGACCCAAACAACGGCCTGCTCAAACACGCCCCCCCAAAAAAAAGAAATAGCCCTTTTACATACTTGTGGTTTATCCTAGCTAAGCGGAAGTAGGTATATTTGTTTATTAAAAGGAAAAAATTAAAAGTAATAACGTAAACTTGCAGTTTTAAAAAAGTAAACTTCCTGAGGGGAACCTTATGAGGGTACATAATGTCAATGCAATTGAACTGAGAAAGGAAGAAGGAAGGAAAGAAATGGGCTTATAAAGAAACCAGAAGTGAGACAAATCTGAGTCTACCAAAAGTCATGCCTGACATTCGGATACCATTCACCCTGTTTTTTTGCACAATAACATTCACGCACAACCCAACAGCACTCTTTGAAACTCAGTACTCTGTCAAGTTGCTTCCCACCAAAACCACATAGTTCTGTATGTTTCAAAGCCTATTGTGGGTTGAAAAAAAAAAAAAGCATAGTAGCTAGCATTTCCATATACATTTCATAATACATCTCTTCTGCCTGGGGATACAGACTCACTTGAATAAGCTGGATCTTTTACATGCAACAGCTATAGAGTGTCAAAAGACGTTATCTTGTTTTACTGCTGTCTTTTCTTTTAAATTTATTTGCATTATTGTACAAGCCAATTATCAATATCCCAGTTTTCTTGAAAATGTCTTGTGTTGTGTGTGTTGATGTGATGCTGACAAAACTATCTTGCTCCAGAGCAAACATCTGGCTCATCTAACCAGGTGTGGCTCTTACTGGGAGAGGATTTTCCATGGTCTCAGACAGACCTTTCTTCTATGGAAGTTTTAACTGACATAGGGCCTCTGCAGACTGGCCCAAAGGGCCAGCCTGGAGCCAGAGATGGGGTGCGGCAGCTGCCCGCTGGCCACCCCAACCCCACGCTGATGCTGTCCTGACGCCGCAAAGAAGAGGCTGTTCTTTAAACAATTATTGTCATAAAAGAGGACCCACTCCTTTATCCCATGTTTATTCAGGGACATTTGGTAACATAGGAGACATTGACCAAAAACACTGATAAGAATACAATAATTCAAAAATTCCAGCATATGGCTTGAATCCTGTTGGTGGACCTATCACATCAAAACAATTCACCAAAGTCTTCACTCACTATTCAGCAATTGCTCCAGTTGGTCTACTCTAGCTGGTCTACCAACAAGATTCAGTCCAATTCAGATTGCCCATCTACATACTTAATTTCACTCATAAGACTCTAAATAGTGAAAATGTACTTATGTTTCCCCTGATGGTATATAACTGGTGAAAAGCATAAGGTAACATAATACATTTACTCACATTAGATGTTACAAGCTGGACAATGATAATTTATTTGACTCTCCTTGTCCCAAAGACCAATTTTAGGAATAGGTTAGATATTTCTGATAGATGATGAACAATTTGTGTTCTTTGAAATATAGATAGTATCTGGACCTGGTAATACATTCATTTTTTAAAATTTTCAATTAGACCTTGAATTTAATCTTTGATCTCCACTGTTTGTCTAAGTTCTTTGGACTACCTTGTAAACAGTGTTAGGTTAGCCATGGGGACCTGCACTTTGCCTTCAGCAATGATTGATTGATTGATTTAGGCCTTTCTCTTGTCCACTGTAACTGGTGGTAGCATTCCACAGTCTTAAAAAGTATAATTTGTTCTTATGTGTTTTGGAAACACTCTAGTTGGAAAGACTTAAATTTGTTGGCACTATTTTGAGAGCAATTTTTCTCCTGTTGGACAATCTTTGATCTATGCAAACATCCTCTTGAACAACATAGCATCTACACTTTCGTTCTTACACTAGAATTTCATCACAAGTTAACTTAAGCACCTCTGAAAAAGAGAGACAGATGAACATTTGTCAGACATTGACATTGGCAGCAATATTGTATGGAATAATTAATCCCAAATGAAACAGTTACTGTCAGATAAATAAAGGTATGTTAAAAAACAACCTCAAAACCAAAACCACAATACCAAGTTTCTTTAAACTGATATTGGTATCAGAAACATGTCTGAAATGAAAGAGTTTAACACCAATTCATGAGAGGAAATTTCACTATAAGCACTGTGTGAAAGCATATCCCTTAGATAAAAGTATGTGACAATTAATTAGTTACAATTTCTGCTTCATGATGGGAATGCTTCAGGGATATATGAAAGTACAATAATGACTTCTCAAATATTAATAAAGAGTGAAGGAAAAACAGTGCTTCATACTTCATTTCCAAGGATGTGTAGTGAACAACGGTACACCATGTAGAATGCGTATAAATGGCAGTAACAGCTTTGACTTTCATACATGAATTTCAATCCTGAGTTTTCAGTGCCTGCCTTCTGATTTGGTGCTAAAAATGTCACACCTCTTTAGAGACAGAAAAAAAGAGTCATGTGGCCATTCTAAATGAGAAAATGTCTCATTTAATTTGAAATTAGAAACAGTCTCTGGGGATCCCTAATACATGAATGTGAGAGAATGTATCAAACCACTACTGAATGGGAAAAAGAGAAAAAGGCAGAAGAGGGAAGGAGTGGGACTCCATAATACCACGTATTTGGGAAAATAAACCTCTTAGTGATGTATTTTGCACTTATACATGTGAAAGTATTTTAAAACAAGATAAATATCCATCTAAGTAGTCAATATCCTGATAATGTGTCCAGTACTGAGAGCCAGGGTGGTTTGGAGGTTTGAGCATTGGACTGTGACTCTTGTGACCAGGGTTTGAATCCCTGTTCGACCACAAATTATGCAGTCGAAACCCACTGAGTGACCTCAGGCAAGTTACACTCTCTCAGAGGAAAGCAAAGGCAATTCCCTCTGAACATATCTTGCCAAAAAAAACCCCAAAAAACACCCCGTGATAGGTTTGCCTTAGGGTTGCCATAAATTGGAAATGACTTGAAGGAAGATAGCAGCAGGTGTGGAAAGAGAGAGGAGGAATGGAGTAAAATCTGCCTGGTGGCTGAGGAAAATTGTCACCCAAAAGCTTGGGCAAAGGAAGATAGGAAAAGCTTTATTGGGCCAGACCAAAATTCAGTCTAGCCCCATATTTCTCAGGCTGATCTGGGGGACTGGCTATTTTTTTTCCTAATGTGCCCAGGACCAGTATCATATTTGTGCCCATTGACTGCAACAGTTTTGTTCTTTCCTAGAAAGAAGTTGATGGCTTCCAGAATAGCACCAGTCCTTGGACCACCACTACGAGGAGCAGTGGTCAAGACCAGCTTCCTGTTTCTACCAGATGCTTCTAGGAAGACCATAACAAAGAATCAAGGCAGCTGCTGTGCCCTTTGCTGTGCCTCAGAAGGTGCCCTCAGAGGCATATGCTCCTGAACATGGGATTCCAAGACAGATGTCATAGCTAGGAGGGCACTGATGCATTAGACCTTTTTACTAAATGTAAGTTTGTTGTTGTGTGCCTTCAAGTCATTTCTGACTTATAGTGACCCTAAGGTGAACCCATCATGGGATTTTATTGGTGAGATTTGTTGAGGAGGTTTGCCTTTGCCTTCCCCTGAGGCTGAGAGCACGTGACATCCCTAAGGTCACCCAGTGGGTTTCATGGCTGAGTTGGGACTCTGGGTCTCCAGAGTCACAGACTGACCCTCAAACCACTATACCATGTTGGGATTCATCAAACCTTTGGAAAACATGAAATCCGAGTTTTCTAAAGAAAAAAACAAACAATTGTCTCACTCTTATGACTTATTCAAACATGCAAAGACATGGCCATCAGAAACAAGGAAGCAAGGAAACAGAGAAAATTTTTCTTTTATCATTTGGACATATACATTTGAATTGTAATATGGGAGAAGATTGAGCAAGGGCCATTCCACACTACACAATTATAGCACTATGATTCCACTTTAACTGCCATGGCTGCATCCTGTGGACTTCTGGGGTCTGTAGAGGAGCTTTCTATCTGAGAACTCCGAATACCCTTCCCTAAACTACAAACCCCAGGATTCCATAGGGCATAGCCATGGCAACTGAAGTAGAATCCTAATGAGTTATAATTGTGTTTTGTTATAGCAAGCAAATGAAAATGGGCTTTAAGAGAAATATACAGTCCCCCTCCCTTTTCACAGGGGATCTGTTCCTGCCCCCCTCTGCGAAAAAGGAAAAATGCAAATATTCAATCCCTATTGGCTTGAATGGAGGTGCATGTCTGTGGGGGTGAGCGGGCGTGCACCATGGGCATGCACCCCATTGTTCATCCCTTGCAGATAAGCGAGGGTCACAGACTTCAATTCTGCGAAAATGGAGGGACAACTGTATTGGTCATAGAATTTTATACCCTTCGGCATCTTTAAAATGTACATGGAAAGTATATTTGGTCTTAATTACAAATAGAATACAATCAATTAAAATTAGACTTTTAAAAATTATGTGGGGCTTAGACAAGATGTGGTTCAGTAAGAGCACATGTATTTTACAAAGGCTATACTAAATGAAAATGATTAGGCAATATGAACTGTAAGGAAGAGGTGTGAGCTTTCCGCAGTTGCCAAGAGCAAAGAAGATTGTAATTTTCCAGGTATACAGAATCAGATAAATTGTTCATTAGGAGGACTCATTGACTTGCAGAATGCAGGAGTCAAGTTACAAGGAGGTCTGAAGCTTCATTAGGAGATACAAACCAAGACTCTTAATCACTGTGAAGAATCTTTCCTGAATAAGAATTATTTCCTCTCTCAAGTAAGCAATTCTCTATAAAGTAACTGACAGAAAGATCTAAGTGGTAGATGTGCTAGAGATCCTTCTTAAAAGATTTCCTGACACAGAAATTATACTCGCTCACTTAAAGACACAGTTGTTTAACCTCATACTGCTGCTAGTCTCTCTGTTGGGTTTGCAGAATCCAAACCTCCTCAGGAAAAGTGTGGATGATCTGTTTAGCTTTTCTTCAGTAAGCATGGGTAAAGTGCGACAGACTTTAAAAGCTCTGCCATGCTAAAACAAACATGCTACAGACAAAAAACCCACAATGGACCGACAAGTAGTTAAGTCAAACTAAATAAGCACTGATTTGCTTAATTTGCTGCAGCAGTCTGCAATTTCAGTACCTTTGCAAAGCAACTTTACTGTGTTGCACAGTCATCTCTTTGATACCTTCTCTTTCAATTTTACAAAGTGATGGTGCCATGCAAAAAATTCAACATTGTGTGATTTTTATCAAGAAAATCCAGAGGCTGTCTTTGGCTCAGTGGTTTCTGAATATTTAACTTAACCAAAGCAATTGGTGACATAATCAGAATACTCTTGTAACCCACCACCTTGTTTATTTAAAAAAATCATGTGGCATTTATAATTCCAATTGCTGCTACTCTTTGTTCTCTGGCCTGGTATAAGACTGGGGTAGGAATCATGCAGCCCTAGAGACACTCTTGGAAATGAATGAAAATGACAACACTTCAGTGACGTTTTCCAGTACACGAAAAATCACCTTTTGGTTGTGTGATAGTTTTTCATTCTTCTTTAGTTTCTGTCTCTACATCTTCAGTCCAAATGGTGTCTGGAGTTTTGGTTGGTAAATTCAGTAAGATGTAATTTTCCAAGAACTCTTACTATTGCTTTTATTATCATCATGAGTTATATGATCAATCTCTAATTCCTTATCCTATGGCCTTAGATACTTTCATCATTTAGCAAAAAAAAGTGCTTGTTACATAATACACAATTGCCATTTCTTTTTGACTCCAGAACACATAGTTTAACAGGCAACTCTATATGCT
Organism: Phrynosoma platyrhinos; assembly: GCA_020142125.1. Classification (NCBI taxonomy): domain Eukaryota; kingdom Metazoa; phylum Chordata; class Lepidosauria; order Squamata; family Phrynosomatidae; genus Phrynosoma; species Phrynosoma platyrhinos. The sequence continues at coordinate 282,119,683 of CM034701.1, forward strand.
GTAACAAACATATAGCATATAAAACCATTTGTTTGAAATATAAGTGTTTGGGATACATCTTTTGTCATCTTGTTAAAAATATGGCTTCTGGTAACAAGGTAAATTGCAGTCAACTGTTTAGAATATGTAAAGGTTTTACTTAGAAAATATTTGAAGTATTTTTTTTGCTTGTTCTCTTACTATCAAGTCTGTATAAACCATATTCTGCAGTTGGTTTAACCAGATTAAGCCTGATTTATGTATATAATGTCATTATTATTGTTGATTTGTTAACTTACCTGTTGGCGTAGCTAGCTTTTGGTGTAGTTAACTGACTTATTGGTATAGTTAGTATTTAAACCCCTGAAATATTTTAAATGAACACTATCAATAATGTTATGATAATGCAATAGAGTCAGTGTGCAGTAGTGGTTTGAGCACTGGCCTATGACTCTGAAGATCAGGGTTCAAATCCCCATTCAGCCATGGAAATCCACTGGGTGACTTTGGAGAAACCACACTCTTTCAGCCTCAGAGGAAGAGAAAGGCAACCCCCCTCTGCACAAATCTTGTCAAGAAAACCTAGTGATAGGTTCACCTTAGGGTTGCCATAGGTTGGAAACAACTTGAATGCACACAACAATTATAATTGTTTTCGTGAACAAAAATTGAGTGAAATTTATTGTGGGCAAAGTGTTAATCAAATATGATGCTAAATCCAATGTTAGTCCCAAGAAGCATAGATCCATCAAAATGAGAAGTTATTAGTCCACAAAACTTCCATTGATCTTAGTGGGTTTAGTCTAGCTGGGTCTTGGCTTTAGCTCTAAATGAACATTTTATATAAAAGCTGATTCCAATCAAATTGCCTTACTTAATTTTCCATGATATAGACTCTGCATTTATAATAGAAATCCATTATCTAACTCTGAAAATCAGTGCAATACTAATAATGAGTATAACAGACAAACACAACTAAATGATGAAACTAAGCTCTGAAATACTGATGGCACAGAGATTTGGCATGATGAGCTCCACTCGGGTAAAAGAATACTTCATACCCAGAGAACAGGCATAACTAAGTAGTGCTACATATTTATATAGGCCAGCATCCTCTATAATTATTCCAGGATTGGGAATTTACAATGTGGTAAACCAACGATTCTAAATAATGCAGCTTATACCTGTGGCACTGTGCAAGAGTTATGTTCCCAGGAAACACTGGGACCATTGCACAAGCAGAATTAGCAGTGTGGCCACTGTACAAGGATTTTGATGCAAAATAGTATGGCATTTTGCAGGCCAGGCTGCCCTTGTGCAATGACTGTGTAAGGAGCAGGGGCAGTGCCTCCTCAGAGCCATGGGGTTAATTCAGAATGGCAGGCAGTGGAAAGTCATGGATGCCTTGCAGAAAAATGCCCCGTCGTTTCATAGTGCATTGTCGTGCAGTGGAGACTCCCATTACTGATACAATATGGTTGCATACTGTATCACTGACATAGCTCTGTTGTTGTAAAGTTACACATTGCAGTACATGTGATGCAGGATCTCAGCCAAAATGGTAATGGTAATAATTCTGCACAAGGACGATGTCAGATTTCATTGCTCATGTGTCATTCCAGATGTTCTCAGTCTGCAGTTCCAAGCATTCCCCTCCTTCAGTTATGTTTCCAAGGGATGTTGGAATTTGCATTTGTAACATGATCTGGAAGGATACATTATTCTATTCCCTGATGTAGCACCCTGGAACAGCTCAGCAATGTCCTTGATTTAACAAGATTGATCCTGATTTAGTCAGTCTGGAATCCAGAATATGTGAAACTCTGCACAAAGAATGTTCCTCCTGCAGAAGGAGAAAAGTGCTTTCTGCCATTTTGCATCTTTCTCATGCAGCCCCAGAACTTTGTAAGGTGTGACACAGTTGGCTCTAGGGTCAAGAGGGGAAATCCAGTTCTCCTCTTTCTCTAGCAGGTAGCTCTTTAGGATTTTGGTTCTTTTGGACAGGTCTATATTGATAGCCATTGTGTTTAGAGCTAGGTGAACACCACCACAACCACTGTTTGAGATTCAAGCATAGAAAAGAACAAAACAAAAACCTTGGACTATAATTAATTGCTTGTGCCACTTGAACACAACATCTTGGAATATCAGAAGACTTGTAAAGGTGAGCAAAATTAAATTCTACTAAAATTTCTGTTGTATTACCACTATTCCTAGAATTATGTTGTTGCACTGTGGTTTTAAATATGTCATGCTATTTTATTCATCTTCAGACATAGCAGCATAAGAGAAACTAGATTGCTGAGATCCCTCAAAATGATTGGATACAATTTTCTTATCATGTGTGTTGCCTTGAATGGCTCAAAGATTGTATAAGATTGGAGAATAGAAGATTCTTACAACTAGGACTGGAAATAAGATACAGATGGCATACTTGTTTACAGTATAGTAAAATAAAAGTAAATAATGACTTCAACAATCACTACATAAGGAAATCTCTACTATGGCTATGGACTAAATAAAAACCCCGCCTAAGTTATAAAATTCTGAGATGGACATACATAAATGAAATCTTCTATAAAAGAGAGGAATTAGGAAGTGAAGATGGCTAACATATTCAGAACTTCTAATACTGGATACATGAAAATAAAGAAAGACAGTGGACAGTTTCTATATAGACAACTAACAGAAAGGTTAAAAAATGGATGAGAAACCTAATGGAATAGTAAAAGAAGATTTGGACTTGAGGAAGCTGATACTGAATGAAAACTAACATTTAATATCAAAATTAGGCATGCTTTAACATAATTTAGAAATGGAGGACAAAGGTGTTAAGAATGATATGATTAAATGGATCCAAGACTTAGGATGACCAACACAGTTTGAAGAATGGGAGAAAGTAAAATTAAGATATACACTATAGGCCTTTGCAAACTGCTAGAAATAGTGCAAATTGAGTCCACTTTAAGGGTTAGGGTTAGGGAATCATGGGAACTGTATTTTATTGTGGCACCAGAGCTCTCTGACAGAGAAGGCTCGCTGTCTCAGAAAATGTTTTCCATGATTCCCTAGCACTAACCCTAACTCTTAAAGTGGACTCAATTTGCACTATTTCTGGCAGTCTACAAAGGCCCTACGTTATGAAGAAAAGGAAAATGGTGGCATTTGACCATGAAAAAAATAGCAAAAATATACAAAAATGAACATTGGAAGTGTTAAGAAAAAAAGGTTCTATCATATACGGTGGGATTACAGAAAATAAAACAAAACTTGGAAACAAATATATTCACTAATTAGTAACATAAGTAAATACAAAACAAAAATATAAAGATGTACTTTTTCAGAATAACTGAGGAGAAAACAAAGAAAATACGGCAAGCTGTTATTTTCTATTAAATAAATAGAAAGCAAAGGAAGTATTGGCTACTACTGAGTGCTTGCTTAAGTTATATGATGGAAATAGTTAATTCAATTTACTTAATCAGAAATAAATCAATGGATAAGTATAATGAGAATTGGTCAAGTCTATGGCTATATTGTACACAAATATGGGGAGAGGAAAGTGTATTTGGAATAGAAGATTTAAAAACTGGTAAGTCTTATAATATATGTAGTACTCATATGAATGGGAAATATTAAATAATGACTGGGGTGATGGAGGAATAGAAAATACTAAAAATAATGAATTTATATACTGAATGGGAAAAAAGAAACAAACAAAAAGAACAAATATATTCATGATGTAGAGGGAGGGAAGTCATTTTATTTGTTGTTTGTTCTATGAATAGTTGTAATTGTGTTGTCTAGTTTATGTTTTCAAAATTTATATGTAATGTATGTGTATGTATATATGTTTTTAATGAAAGCCAAAAGCTTTTAAAAATAAAATTTTAAAAAATGATTGGATACACTTTCTGAACATTATCAGAATTTGGGGCATTCCAAAATTCTCAGAATGTAAGTAATCCCAATGGATTAAAAATAATAATAAAATAATAATAAAATTTATTTATATACCGGCCTTTGGTAATCCAATCATTATATGTGTGCTACTCTGAGGACAGAGTAGAAGTTAACTCTGATAGGGATACAGTATGTCCTTGCTATCCACAGGGGATCTATTCCGGACATCCCCCCGGGATAAAAAAAAAGCAGGACCTTAAATCCCATTCCACTGCATGCATGCACACCCATTGAAAAAGCTGGGACTTGCCGTCTGCTCAAACCGTGGATGGCAAGCCTGCGCTTGGCACAGGTGCACTGTACTTGCTACTTAAGGCTGCCTCTTCATAACTATCCAATCCATTCTTTCTGTTGGAATAATGAAAAACTCAGGTACAGTCACCTTAGGGAAGATGTTCAGAAATGTTGTTCTTCAGTCCCTTGGGCCAACAATTTGAGGATCAAAAATTAAACTCTTTCCAATGTGATATATTTACTTTGCAATAAGTATATTGCAAACCTGACAACAGGAGCCTCAATCTCAATCCTATGCATTTGAACACATGCTTTCAAATACAGGGTGCTTTCTAATATAGTAAGAAAATAGTTATATTTGAGCCAATATTGCATGATGACTATAACATTAATATTTTTAAAATAATTAAAATAGTAATATTTGTATTGAAATAGTATAAAAGCTTAAAGATGGAATATCTGACATATTCAGCCAAGGGGCCTAAGCAAAATTTGCTGCAATTCAAAGATAACAGGACACAGGACTAGTACTGGCACATCATTCTGTTATTTGTTAGATTTACTAAATGTCTGCTGTAAAGTAGATTATAGTTCCACTGACTAAACTCTTTTCATGAATGGAACTGGAACTGTTTTCCTTTCCACTGCACTCCCAGGACTGGCTGTCAAGAGATGGGAAACCATCTGGAGCCAGTTTTAAGGATGCAGGGTGAAAAAAGTTCCATTGAAGCAGGCATTGAGTGCCAGGTTCTATGCCAATGACAAAACATATTAAGCAAGATTGGAAACAATGTGCAACTTCTGGTTACAGTGGCAAACCTAAATACTGAGTACTGCATATTTTTGTGAACAGTTTTTAGCCGCCATCTATTGCTGGCTCATTAAATGGGTAAAAGATGAGACAGGCTGCTCACCTGTAACTGTATTTCTTCAAGTAGTCACCTGTGAATTCACACAAATAAGTTATCTTTGTGTCTGTGCAGCTAGCTCAGAAAGTTCTGGTATCACTGGCCAAAACTTCAGTTGAATCTTTTTGGTGGTATTTCCACCCACCCCTATAAATCCCCTGGTGTTCCCACTCTTTCTCCAGTTCTGGAACGTATGCCGCCAAGCAGTGATAGCATGAATAATCTTTCAATGAAAAGCAGACAGTAACACTGTCCTCCCAAAAGAGGCTTTTTGTCTGGCCCTTGTGTCCAGCCTGTAATGCTTTATAAAGGTCAATGGTTGGGACCAGACAGCAGCTTTACAGACATCCTCCAGCGGCACCCCAGACAAAAAAGCGGAGGATGCAGCTACCGCCCTAGTTGAGTGCGCCCACACCCGGCCCGGTGGGGTCTTGCCTGCCAGTTCATAACAAAGATGGATGGCAGCAGTCACCCACTTGGAAAATCTTTGTGCCGAGACCGGCAGTCCTTTCTTGGCTTCAGAGTAGCACACAAAGAGTCTCTCTGAGCATCTCGACCCTGAGGTTCTGTCAATATAAAAGGCCAACGCCTTGCAAACGTTCAAAGTGTACAGTCTCTGTTCGGTGTTGGTGGTCAGGTTCGGGGCCAGGGTGGGCAGCACAATGTCTTGGTTAATGTGGAAGGCCGACACCACTTTAGGTAAGAATGTGATGTCGGTACGGAGAACCACCTTGTCTTTATGAAACCAAAGGTATGGTTGGTCCATCCGTAGTGCACAAATCTCTCCAGTGCAGCGAGCAGAGGTGATGGCCACTAAGAAAGCTGTCTTCCAGGTCAGCAATCTTAAGTCTATAGAAGCCATTGGTTCAAAGAGTCTGGAAGAAAGATGAACCAAGACCAAGTCCAAGCTCCAAGCCGGTGTTGGTACCGAAGCTGGGGGATGCAAGTTAGAAAGTCCTTTAAGGAATCTCTTCACCAATGGGTCCAAGAAAAGAGAGGTTCTGCCCTCGAGTTGATAATGAGAGCATAGAGCAGATAAATAGCACTTGACAGAATTCAAGCATAGACCTGCGGCAGCCAGTCTCATCAAAAACTCCAGGATCATCAGGATTGATGCACAGGATGGAGAAATGTCCTTAGATGATAAGAAGACTAAGAACCTGTTCCATTTCAAAGAATAAGACTTAATGGTGGAGGGCTTCTGAGCAGCCCAGATTACAGTTTGTACAGGCAGGGGCAAGTTCAGTACGGATGCATCCTCCATGCCACCAAGGGAATCTGGTCTATGTCCAGATGGAAGACTCAGCCATCATGCACAGTCAACAGGTTGGAGTGAGACTCTAGGCGATGGTACTCGTCCCGTGCCAGCAGTAGTAGAGGTGCAAACCATGGTTGCCTTGGACACCATGGAGTGATCAGGATGGCGTCCTCCTGTCGGACCTCATTTTGGCCACCACCCTTGTGATGAGTGGGAAGGGAGGGAAGGCGTAAAACCTCAGTCCTGACCACTTGAGCTCGAAGGCATCGCCTAGCGAGAGTGGAGTTCAAATCCTAGACCAGAACCTGGTACACTGGGTGTTCTGGGGAGTTGCAAAAAGATCTATCACAGGTGTGCCCCAGATGGAAAAGAGGTCAGAGACTACATCTGGGTGGAGACGCCACTCGTGGCAGGGATTGGCTGACCTGCTGAGTAATGACTGAAGCATGATCTTGTTGGAGATGCATCAGTCCCATATGCGGATGGTGATTTGCAGCAGTGTGTGAGACCTTGTGCCTCCCTGTTTGTTCAAATTGAACATGATGGTGGTGTTGTCCATCAATAGCAAGACTACCTTCCCTGACAGTAAAGTCTGAAATGCCCTGAGGCCTTTTCCACCGCCAACATCTCCAGAGTGTCGATGTGAAGCTCTTTCTCCTGCAAAGATCACTCTCCTTTGATGGCCAGGTCTTGTGTATTTGTGCACCCCACCCCTCCAGGGAAGCATCCATGGTCAGGGTGATTCAGGGCCAAGAAGCAAGAAAGGGCACTCCGGAACAAACGTCTGGATTGAGCCACCAATGCAATGACTTGGCCACGGTCCTTGGTACCGTGAGCCACTTGAAGGATCGCTGACGGGATCGAAGCCAGACAGGAACCAAAACTGTACTGGCTTCAGGTGTAAGTGAGCCCACTGAGTGACAAAGGTGGTTGAAGCCATGTGTTCCAGAGCACACCTGGATCACACATGCTCTGACTTGCCTGTGAGTGAGACAGTTCCTGATGGCAATGTGTAGGGCCTGAAATCTGTCCTGGGGCAGGAAAGCCATGGCCCTGGCGGCATCGAGGAATGCACCAATGAATTTGACCTGCTTTGAAGGGGCCAGGTTTGATTTCTCCTTGTTGTCCATGAGTCCGAGAGAATTCAGGAGGGTCAATGCGAATTAGAGATCCTCTCAGTCTTTGCTGGGATGGAGCCATGAAGAGCCAGTCGTCCAGGTAGGGGAAGACTGTGATTCTGTTCCGTCAGAGGTAGGCAGCCACTGGAATCATGCATTTTGTGAATACCCTCGGTGTCGTTAACAGTCTGAGGGGTAGGACCGTGTATTGGTAAAGGTCATTCCCTATGGCAAAGGCAAGGAACCTCCTGTGATCTCTCCAAATGCTTATGTGGAAATAAGCATTTTTGAGATCAAGGGTCGCAAACTAATGTCATCTCTGCAAGAGTGGTAAAATAGAAGCGAGAGTTAGCATTCGGAAATGGCAGAAAGACATAAAGGAGTTCAAATGTCTTAGGTCCAGAATGGGCCTAAGGCCAGAGTCTTTTTTAGGCACAGTAAAGTATCTGGAAAAGAAGCAATATTGGCCCCGAAAGGGATCCATGGGCTCAATGGCCCCCTTGTCTAGCAATGAGCGCACTTCGTTGAGTAGGGTGTCTGAGGACAGCCCCAGTGGTAGGGAGCTCTTCAAACTTGAGTGCACAGCCCCTACAGATAATGTCCAGCACCCAAGAATTGGAAGTGACCGAGGCCCAGGTGTTAAAATAGGCCTTTAACCTGTCTCCAAAGGAGAAAAGGACAAGTGCACCACCCCACACCATAATCTCCTCTTGCCTGGTTCTGTGACCTTCTTCTGGAAGTCCTGACAGTACTGAGGCAGGGACTGCTGGCGTCGTCCCGAGGAGGATGAGGATGAGGACTGCAACGGCTGCCGCTGACGGTGTTGGCCCTGCTGCTACCTATGATGGTACGGCTGGTACCATGGATGCTGACTCTCATAATGCCTTCGGGAAAGCATGCCATGCTTTCGAGCTGCCGCCTTCATGCGGTATTGAAAGTTCTATTTCTTGTCCGTCTCTTTGTTAAAGAGGCTGGAGTCATTGAATGGCATATCCTCTGTACATTGTGGTGTTTTTATTGTTGTAAGCTGCCCCGATTGCATTTGCAGAGGGGCAGGATA
>CM034701.1:282128302-282153074 GCA_020142125.1 Phrynosoma platyrhinos
AGGTGCAAGGGGTGAAGGTGGTCTGTGAGCCTTCCACAATGGCTGAATTAGGCTGCGGGTGTTTGAAGAGCCAGCTCGGTCCCGAAGACGAGATGCGGTAGAGGTTCTCAATCTTACAGGATGCTGATGACACGGTAGCTGGCATTACCCACGACCTCTTTGCTATTTTCTCCAGAGATGGGAGGTATGCAATAGCAGGTGGTGTAGACATCTTACCATGCAGCCTCTTCTCCAGTGGGTCAACAGCTTCATCATCCATGTGGGTCACCTTGATTTTGAGTGTGTTTGCCATCCTGATGATTTGGCCTATGAAGGACCTGACATCTCAGTTGGGGAGGATGATGCGACGTTGACCAAAGCAGGAGGAGGTGATGATCTGTCCCCATCCGATTCAGGAGTTGGAGATCCGGACCTCAGCGCTGAATGAACCGAAACTGGAGAGTCTTCTAGAGAGCGAGGGAGTGGCCTGTGAGAGAACAGAGAAGCATGCCGAGGTGGAACTGGAGGCGCTGATGGAGTGAGAGACAACACTTGAGATGGAGTGGTCAGTATGGTACGTTGCCAGTCCTGACACAAGGATTCAGGGTCGACAGATAGATAATATCGGCCCAATGGTGGATTGAATCGGAGGTCAGAGTACTGCAACATGAGAAGGTCCTGTGCAGAAGCTCTTGCTGCTAAAGCTTGATTGGCCTCAAACCTGAGGGAGGCTTGATCTCAAGATCGGTACCGATCTCCTGAATGCTCTCGAACCCAAGAGCTGCTAGGGACCGCCTGTTCTGCTATCTGTGGTGTCAGCTCCAGTGGTTCTTCATGGAGTTTGGACTTGACACGAATTGAGGGGGGAGAGCAGTCTAGCAACAGGAGTCGAATGGGCCAACTCGGACCCAAGAGAGGCAGGAGGCGTTTTTGAAGCCTCAGAAGCCACAACATGACGGAACCTCTTAGGAGAGAAGGACCTGGCCCTTTTGGAATGAGATTTCCGTGGAGAGTTGGAGTGGGCTCTCTTGGAGTGGGGGCACTCAGAAGAATCTCCATCGCTGGGTTTAATGTGCTTCTTTTTTGAAGTCTTTTTCCCCACTCCATCGCCCTGGTCCTTATCAGACCTAGAAGCCTTTTTTGAGGCTTTTTTGTTAGATCTGCCCCTCTCACTCTCAGTTTCCCTGGAGGTAGATGGTACAGGCTCCTGTGAGGCCAGAGTTGGTGCCGAGGCTGGTCTAAAGGCCTGCTCTCAAAGGGCCACCTTAAGTTTCAAGTCCCTGCTTTTTAGGGCTCACCCAGGCACAACATGCACTGATTGTGCCAATCAGTAGTCGGGATCTTGGTGTTGCACTTCAGGCAGTGCTTGAAGGAAGTCATCTTACAACACAATTAGGCGTCCGTGAGGCAAAATCGAAGTCCAGAAAACAGTTCTTAAGTCAACCGATCTGCAAACAATCACAAAGCTGAAATCCGAAGTAGTAAAAAACCAGAACAAGAGTCAAGAAGTTGTAGGTCAAAATTGAAAGTTAGAGAGCAACTCTAGCAAACTGAGAGCCTTTGCAGACTGCCAGAAATAGTGCAAATTGAGTCCACTATAACTGCCCTGACTCTGCTAGGGAATCATGGGAACTGTAGTTTATTGTGGCACCAGAGCTCTCTGACAGAGAAGGCTCAATGTCTCAGAAAAAAAATACAATTCCCATGATTCCCTAGCACTGAGCCAGGACAGTTAAAGTGGACTTAATTTGCTCTATTTCTAGCAGTCTGCAAAGGCCTTAAGTTCTCTGCTAGCTGGAAATGCGGTGGACGAAAGGAACTGGAGAAAGAGTGGGAACGCCAGGGGATTTATAGGGGTGGGCGAGGCTACCACCAAAAAGTTTCAACTGAAGTTTTGCCCAGTGATACCAGAACTTTCTGAGCTAGTTGCGTAGACATTTGTGTGATTCACAGAGACCACGAAGAAGAAATAAAGGAATAGCTTGAGTTATCAGTGCCCAACAAAACACAATGGCTTTTCAGTGCTTCTTAATATTATGTTTGTCAGACACAACAATAATGTACTAATGAGCAAAGCACTCTTCATTTTATTGTTCTCAGAAATGAAAGAAAGAAAGAAGGAAAAGGAATAGAAACAAAGCAAAGGAAAAACTAAACTTATGAGGGGGTATCGTAAAGTAATAATTATCACCCGAATGTTATTATGGTATATTGATGAAATTTTGTCAGTGTCATTGTTCGTCCCTAAGTGCATGTTCAGAAAATCAGCTCACTGTGTCCTTAATTTTTGTTACAGGTTGTGCCAGAAGTGATTAAAGTGTATCATAAAGTAATAATTATTACCCGGAAGTTATTATGGTATACTGATGAAATTTTGTGTCATCATCACCAAGTGACTTTTTCTTTTCCAAAAGTGAAAAATCCATTGCTGGCTCACTGATTTGACAACACAGATGATGCCACTCATGAAGTGGAAGAGTGTTTTAAGGTGCAATCTGCAGACTTCTGTTTGAAGGGTCAAGAAACACTGGGAAAAATTTGTAAATCTGGATGGTAACTACTTAGAGATAAGTTAACTACAAATCAAAACAAAGTTTCTGTCAAATATTTTAAAGGTGATAATTAAAACTTTACTACAATACCCCCTCATACTAATATATCTGGAGCATAAAATATAAATTGATTCATCTTATAGATGAAATGTGCTCACTGAAGGTAATGGCTTTGAAAGGGTATTTCTTGTTTACTTTTAATGTTTTTTGTGTTCCAAATCTTTTTGTGAACTTACTTGTGAGAGCAATGTGTCCTGAAAGTCATGTTGGAAGTGCTTTTAATAAATTAGTAATAATAAAGTCAAACTCAGCTATCAACTTATTAGATCCTCTCTATATAACTTGAGAGGCAGAATCCATCAAAAGAACAGTGCATGCTGACTTTCTGAAAAAGGCTCATGGGTACAATGACTTTTCAAGCATATGATGTGCTCAAGTGCTGAAATTTATTACTACTGTCCTATATATTTTACATAGAAAATTCCAAGATGACATATTTGTTACAAGCATTTTGTCTTCTGTACAAATGTTTGCAATGCACCTCAGCAATATTTCTTATTCCTATTTCTCATAAATTAAAAAGAGGACAAGATGAATGGACACAGAGTGGCTATGTCTGAAAGGCATCCTCCGTACATCCATACTCTCAAAGAGTTCTTCTGGACCACAGCTGGCTCTTCAAGAATTCAGGCTACTGCAGTGAATTCTCCCACTGTGCATGCTCATTTGTAAATGATGTTTCCAGATCAAAGTAAGTGGTGACAATAGCAATTCCATGTATTCTAGTGGAAAAGGTAGAGCTTGCAAATTAAAATATTTATTCCTTTCAGGTACTGATCTGCCAAAATCAATGGCATATGTAGTAATAGGAAAACAGATGGATTACACAAATTTTCTGTTTTTAAAAAATGCAATCCTTTTATCAGGTAAAAGGCCACTGTGGCTAATTTTGTGTCATAAGAATACATACAGCAGTCATGTTCAATTTCCTGGATGTCAAAGTTCAATGCTGATTGTGGCAAGGCAAATACTGTTTACCTTTCCCAGAATGAACATGCTAGCAGGAGAGAGAGTACATAGGCCTTATTGTTTCAGACCCAGGTCATTTAAGGCATCAGAGATTTCTGTATTGACATGTGCAGAAGTACTAGCTGGTAGGATATTCAGGTAAATGTCATACTGTTGGTCCATTCCGAGATAGCTGTCACTCATAAGATACAATGTGTAGATATACCTGCAAGATATATAAAAAAAGGTGTATCAGTTTCTTTCTTGGAAGAAGCCAAAATTCAGAAATTCAAGATGTGATCTCTATTCTGCATCATCTTACTTTCCAGGGGTTTCTGGGGTATAAAAACCAACTGAAATTGCACTGTGACTTCTGACATATCCAACTCGTTTCAGAGCAATAAGTTCTTTCTTGTCAACTTCTCCTAGGATCAAGAACCACCCTTCATCTTTGGTCTTAGGGAACCGAGGTGCAACTGCTTTGCTGTCGTGCTTGCCCTGGAAGGAAGGAAAGACCAGGTTAACTCCAATAGTGGAAGTCTGCTAGTGCAATGCGTCTCACTCCCTTTCTCTTCCCTCTCTGCAGCTCTCTGCACAGCCTTAAATTTGTTTTGTAGGCTTCTGCTGATGGAAGTGGTTGAAATGACAGTGAAATGATCCACCATTTGATCCAGCACAGTATGACCTGTACAAAAATTGGTTTGTCATATTTAAATGCAAAAAATGTAAACATATTTATAAAAATGTATTGATTCACTGTATGGTCTTTTCACATTATTTGCTGGGTGCAATAACGGAATGGGACCAGTTGGCACAATCCTGAATTTCTACAATAAGAGTTTGAACATACCAATTACTATCAATCACTGTGTGACTTTTCAGGTTTATCAAAATCAGCTGGTGGAGTCATGCCATGACGAATAACATACCTAAGAGTAACATTAGCAATGGGCAATTGGCATCAATGCAAGGAACTAAACAATTACAATAGTGAATACTCTACCTTAACATAACCAAAATGCAATCTCTGCAGGTTTATCTGGAGCATATATTCTTGATCTGCATGCAACTTCATCCACTTTTTGTCATCCTGCATGCTCACTGTCAACATTGGTACAGGCAACTCCTTCTGCTTCTGAACTGCACCATCCCAACAACCTTTAATAACCATACTGACTTCTATTACTGGCAAGTGGGACAAGAAATGCCAAGCCTGAAAAAATAAAATAAAATAAAATAAAAATAAAAATAAAGATGCACTTTGAAATAACTTGCAGCTTTAACCAAAATTTTATTCTGTACAAGTGGGAGGAATTTCCCCCACATTTTGTAGTTATCCCATTCATTCTGAAATTTGAGAGATGTTTGATTTTTAAAAAAAATCATAGCCTTTAAATATCTATATATTGTGCTTTGTATCCACCTCAATCACATTGCTCTAATGTTTGTCATAAAAGATTTTAAGAGGTTTTCTGGAAAATGTGAGGACCAGAATTAGAATTCCTGCTTCATGAATAATGTCCAGTATATTCCACTTTTCACTAGTTCATTTCCCTGTAGAATGTGGAAACTATGGGCACAACCACAGCAGAATTATGAACAAAAATGATTGGGAAATCCCACCTTTTCAATTCTGTTGAGGTTAAATTGGGCTACTCATATTACATCAGATGTGTGAAAGTCTTCTATTCTACTCAGCATTAACTTAAGGCAGGATGCTCTGTCCCTAAGGAAACCACACATACAACCAGTATTATAGGATCTTATGTTGATTAACAGCACTATTCCAGTAAATTATCAAATAAATGCTATCCAATTTTTCATTGATAAATTAACAGAGCTTGAATCAGTACTATTTGAATATAAGTAAACAATTATGAACAAAAAGCATAAATTGTGTGATGTATCTTTGGGTCCCACAGAGAGTCCTCACTCTTCTCTTCATTCTGGCATCTTTTGGGGGTGCAAGGGAAATTGATCTGAACTGGGAATCTACACGTCCTACCTTTGTGGGCTAGTTTGCAAAGGATAGTTTAGCTGCCATCGCCTACAGAAACAGAGTAGTGGGACTGACAGCTTGGTGAATAGTTCAATGCAGGGTTATAGGATGAAATAACTAGTGTTTATAAAGTTGAGAAAATGAGGTGCCCTGATATGGGTGAGTGGAAATATGTTCCACAAAGTCACTACTTTGTCTAAAAATCTACTGAAGAAGAAATATCTCTTCTAAGAAATATCTCTAATATCTTTTTGCATTTTTAAGAAATACTAGCATTAAGAATAACTGACCACTGTTAAAATACATTGCTCAACTTTTTAGGGGAATCCTTCTGAGTTTATTAAAACAGTATTTGATTAAGCCAACCAAATGAGCAATTAAAGGCTTATTAATTGACCTTGAGTATAGCAATGAAAGCTGAGAAGAACAACAAAGTGATAGGACTAGTGGAGGAGCAAGTGGGTCAAGCTGTGCATACAGTCAGGTCTACCAGGTCCTTCAGAGAGGACAAACTTCTTTTAAATGAGGAATTGCAAGTTTTGAAAATTGATGATGGTACATTTTTATCATCCACTGACTCAGGGCCAGTTCATTTAGATTCTGGTAGCCCCCAAGTATTTCAGTGACCCAGTTATATGGGAAGATCACCCATTTATGAGTAACACATTCTCTGCACTGCATTCCATCACCAAAGATACTTGGGTGATTTTACTGCCTCTTAATTTTTCTTAGCTTACCTAACTACCCAGAGTCCGATTTCAGGATACCTGCTCTGTCCTCTACCTTCAAGTTATAATTTATCACAAAAAGGTTTGAACTGGGATAGTGGCTTATCTCACATGTTTTAATTGTTTACCTGGATGTTTGTGTTGTATGCATCCAGTGTGTGAATAGGCAGTGTTAATAACCATCAAAACTTTTTGCATTCACTTTCCTTCCAGCTTCACTATCTACAGTCCTGTCTCAATTGTGTGTACTGTACATACACTTAAAATTCTGAAAAAAACTTTTTGCATCTGTTGAAATGGCCTACAGTCTATGTAAGCTTGTGCTACAGTGAATTTGTTCATTTTTAAGGTGTCAGAGGATGTTTTGTTGCTTATGCTCAAGAGTGTATAATTTTTGAATTCTACCTCCAGTGAATTCTCAGTTCTTTCTCCAATGTGGCTCTCAATGCAGAGAGATGAGATTTCACCACATTTCCATAAGATTCAATGTATCTGTTTGTTTTAATATAATAGCCAGAATTATTACCATAAATATTTCATTTCTTAGCTTATTTGACTACTTCTGCACAAATAAAACAAATATGAAACTCCTCAAGAGTACTACACATGCTTTACAAAGATTAATTTATGTCCAAATTAGAAAAAAAGCCTTACCTCTACTGATTAAAGTATTCCTCTATAAGCCACTGAAAACTACTTATAATTACATTCTGAATTAAATCTTCCCAACATAATCCATAATGAGTGAGTCACTGAAGTGCTAATTAGTGATAAGGCCAACCGCAGAGAGTTCAGAAAATCAGTTCAGATAATTACCCCAAAGTTCAAATTCTGATGTAAAGTTATATACACTCTGAAGTTTCTTACTGAAACAAAGGGCCTTTGCAGACTGCAAGAAATAGTGCACATTAAATTGAGGCACTGCCCTGGCTCAGTGCTAGGGAATCATGGGAACTGTAATTTATTGTGGCACCAGAGCTCTCTGACAGAGAAGGCTCAATGTCTCAGCAAAAAATACAATTCCCATGATTCCCTAGCACTGAGCCAGGGCAGTGCCTCAATTTAATGTGCACTATTTCTGGCAGTTTGCAAAGGCCCAAAGTGAGACAAATCTTGAATGTCCTTAAAATAGTAATTCTCTCTTCTTTTATTCTACTTGGCAATTTTCAAGAGTTCCTTGAGATTCTGATTGAGATTTCTCAACAGATTTTAAAAACATTCTTTATCAATTGAAATTATAGTCCAAAACTCACTCCAGAAATAATCCAGTTTGAGACCACCTTAACTGTCCTGACTCAGTGCTAGGGAATCCTGGGAATTATAGTTTCTTGTGTCACCAGAGCTCTCTGACAGAGAAGGCTAAATGTTTCCCAAAACTATAGGTCCCAGAATTCCCAACTATTAAGCCACAGCAGTTAAAGCAGTCTCAAACTGGATTATTTTTGCAGTGTTTTGGACCTATATTTTGAATTGAACATGGCTAAAACTTAGCAACTTTGGAGTGCTTCTTCAAGAACAGCAAAAGATTCTGTCAGAATACCCACTTTTGTTCCATATCTGCTCATTCCTATTTTTCTGTGACGTGAATACCAGGTAGGTGAGTAACTAAGGGATGTGAGGACAGAATTCTGGCAGAGCCTCCATTGTAGTTTTCACTGCAGGCAGAGAAGGGCTAAAAAGCCTTATTGAGGCTCACTGAAGTGCAAAGGACTCTGCTCCAAAAGGGCAACAATGATATGGGTGCTTCTCTTCCTGTATATAGTCCAGAATGTAGCACTATCTAGTATTGATCTTCAAGGAGCTCTACTTATTATTAGCTACATTCCATGTCCATTTTGAAATTCTGTTTTGACCTTTTAAATCCCTGTGTGGCCTGGAGATATTTGAAGAAGCAGTGCTGCCTGTATGCTCTTTTCAGTGTGGCTGGTGGCTTCCATGTCAGAACTCTAATGCCTCTTATGTGGGGCTTATTCCAGACTTGAAAGACATCTAATGTTAAAAGGTGCTGAATCCTCCCCCCAATGGCTGATGCTGGCAAACCAACACTGAGGCACAGAAAATATGTTTTGGTCTGCTACCTAGAAATCTACAGTTCAGGATCTAGGGCCTAATGATAGATCACATGTGTAATAAGAAAAAGCTCCATAAATATCTATAGAAAACATTACAGCTAGACCTGGTCTTAAGTCTGGGCGTGGAAGATATGGCCCTTGTCTGTTTCTCAATTGTATGTTTCTTTGGCATCCTTAAAAACAAACTCCTGTTTAGTGATAATATGAAAACTTTGATTTTTCAGGCACTGTTTTAATTAAATTTTAATAGGACTTGGTTGCTTACCATACTAAAACATATGTATTGTCTGTCTGTCTATCTATCTATCTATCTATCTATCTATCTATCTATCTATCTATCTATCTGGAACTCTGTCCAGTGCACTTTTGACAAACATTTTCAATTAGCTCTTGGCCATCCATCATCCTATGTCAAACTTTTTTCTAATCTGCAACAAACATCAGCAATTGGTTCTTCTCCAAAATCTAAATCAAAACTCAAATCAACCTATACAAATTAAATCTTTTCTTTACTTAACTGTGGGGGAAAAATCCTGCCTTTATGAAGGTTATTTAAACCCCAGGCTGTCTGATATGTGATGCCAGGCTTGTCATAGATTTTAATCAGTTAAATGACAACTCACAGAGGTTAGAGGCACTGTAAAATGGATGTCCTTCAAACTTTTCTGTGAGAAAAAAAAAATGCACTGCCTTTAAAAAAAGGGTACAAAGAACAATGGCAGCATCCACTTGCAAAGTGTGTTCAGGACCTCATCATACAAGATTCCAACAGGATTATATTTCTCCCCTCCCCCCAATTATAGTGCTCTTATTCCACTTCATCTGCCATGGCAACATCATATGGAACCCAGGGGCTTACAGTTTGGTGGAGGTTTCTGTCTGAGAATTGTAAATGCCCCTCCTATACTGCCAACCCCAGGATTCCATAAAAAAGGAACTGTGGCAGTTAAAGTGGAATAATAGTGCTATAATTCTGTAGTCTGAATTACTTCCTAGGCTGTGTGCAACGGGGCATTACAGAGAATGGGTCCCTCCAACACACTTGCTATGTGTCCTGGCTTGGCAAGGGCAAGGAGAAGAACTTAAGAGGCAATAAAGCCTATTGAAATCTTTTGGTTGTGGATAAATAAAAACAGGGAAAATAAAAATGGAAACTTTAATTGGTTTAATGATTGGTTTAGTAAGAGATGGATGTAAAATTAATTCCCATAACATATTTCTATGATGGTTTATTTTAAAACAATATGTGGCAGTCGTATATATGTGGCAACGGGACAAAAAACCCATAAAACCAAAACAGGAGCAGCATACATTTATAGATTTCCTTTTCAGAAGGACATCTCAAACACTTTAAGAGTTTTTTTTCCTGTACATCTCAAACACTTTAAGAGTTTTTTTTTCCTGTGTTGTAGCATAATGTATTTTATTTACACTCACACACATCTTGATGTGTCATGCAGGCACAGTTTATGTTATTGATGTATTAAAACAGACACATGAAAAGTAGGGACTCACAACACACACAAAAGCTATTTTTGAAGAAACTGCTAAGACATTTCAATACCAGCCAAACATATTTATCTGAGGATTAATCTTCATCTATTGAATCAGACATGAACACTACCATGCATACAATTATTTAATTAGCAGCCAAATCCTCTGCCAGTCAGCCGCTGTTCCAGGCATACTGATGGGGAAGTAGATGCAAATCTCACAGTAGTACTGCTTTTTCTCATTACTACTGCAATTAGCACTTAAATTGATGCTTTAAACATACTAATTTCTAGAATAATTCAGGATTTGTATGTTACCTGAGATTGTCTCACTGCAGAGACGACACCAGATTGCTACGCAAATTGAAGCACTTTTGAGCCAAATAACCATCATCGTATCAGACGGAGCCAATTTGCATTTGCTTTTAAAGATAACAGAGCAGCAATTTATGCAAATAAATTAAGTTAGTTTACTTCTGAGTTTCCCCTGAACTAATTATAACAATGTTCTAATTTTTCAACATATCCACAACTTGGACTGAAGTCCATATGTACAATGTTTGAAACCTGCTGTTAAAAAGGGGTTGTTTCATTCTAAATGCATCTTTATTCACAATATTGATAATAGATTATATGTATGGATGTCAGTTACAGATATTTAAACAGCTACTTTCTGCTTGGAAGCCAAATTTCAGATCACTGTAAGTTAATGCAAAGGAAATACATTATCTTTAGGTAAGTCACCAAGAGTTTGAGAACTTGAAAATAACTATGGATGGTTTTTTTGCAACATGCCATTTAATTTCTCATTCTTGAATACAGAAAATGATTCAACATATGACAGCTATAATAGTATACAGTGTTTTAACATATTTCCACTCCAAGCCTGCCATAAAAAGCAGAAATGGCAGAATTTTCCCATTTCAGGTTTAATTCAAACAAACTCCAGGGTGTGTGTTTATAGATTTAAGCAATTCATGGACTTGAGTAGTGAGATCACTCCATACTAATTTGAATATTTTCATTTGCACTGCATACATTTTATATCACATGCACCAACCAGGGAGATACCATTTTCACGCAGAAATGGCACCTGTCTGGTCTCCACACTGGCTCTCCCATCATTCCTCACTACTTGCTATGTTGGCTAGGAGCTGATGAGAGCTGTAACTCAATATGTGGAGAGAAATATGTCAAAGTCTATCTTACAAAATTATGCACACGTCCCTGAGTATCTAGTTTAAATTTACTTATGTAAGTAACTACTCCTGTATAATGATTAACAAGGATCAAACTGAACCACAGTGAATCTTCCACTCTGGGGCTCACCTGTCTTGGTTCTAAAAAGATATAGAAACATTAAGTCTGTTATGAGCAGAGATGCTATGGTGACTAATGGATCTTCATGTGTTGTTGTTGTTTTTATTATTATTAGTATCCCACTTTCCCCCCCAAAGTTAATGTGAAAGACAAGATATACCTCTTGATTTTGAATCTGCACCATTTCTTACAGTCAAGGAAAAGAGAAAGCAGGGCTTTCTTAGCAGTGACTCACAGACTCTGGAACTCCTTTGCATGGAAGGCTAGGCTGGGCACTCTTTGTTATCTTTCCACTAGGAAGCAAAGAGATTTTTTTTTATGCTGGGTGTTTGGCACCTGACTTACTCCCTGTGGCAGGGGCTTTTTGGCAGATAGGTGCTGTATTTTTTTTACTGGGCATAATTTAGAATTGTGTTTTAAATGTTTGCTCCTTTAATGTTTTCACTGTAATTGTCCTTTTTAATCACAAGCTGCCTTGAACCACATTCTAAGGAATTCTCACACCTGGTACATGTTGCATAGTTGTGTACCTGGTGTGGCTAAAACATGAAACCGCAGGGAGGTTCCAAAAGCAACCTTTTAGAGGTTACATCAATTGGAAACTGTGGTGCACACAAATAATTAATACTGTGTCATGACAAGCCAACCCTCCCCAAGGAGTATGTTGTGAACTTGTTATCCAAGCCAACTATGTAAAGCTTTGGGAAATACATTTTGGCTCTAATATTAACTTTCTGGGTAAAATTATGTGGGGTGACAGGAAGAATTTATTGAACCAAACTACTGGTTTTCCTCCTACCAGTTCCTAAAATATTTGTAAGGGTAGTCTACATATTATTTATATTTATTATTTATTCCTCTTTTATCATCACCGCCATCATCATCATTACTTTTTCTATTCCCAAATCCTGAATGTTGCAATATAAAGGAATATAAATTGAATTTGTTCATCATTACAATGGCCAAATGACAGGAAAATATTACCTGTGCAATATGTGTGTTTTGCAAATCATGCTCTACAATGGAGGCAAATATATTTTCTTTTCCATCACAAGCAGCTATCAGTTCAGGAAGACATTCTATAGGTCCCTGGTAGCTGCCTTTTCTCTTTCCTTGGTTCCATTTCCTGGCAAAACAGTAAATACATACCTAGTTGAGATGTGAAGTTAAGGAAAGCAGGAAGAATAGAATGAATAGGTAAAAAGGAAAAGAAAAATAGGCAAAAGGGAAAAGAAAAATGGAAACTTTAAGTGGATCTTTAACAGTCTTGGTAGTTTGCATCAACAGCTTTTTTGTTTAACAAAACTAAAATGGAAGATTACTATTAAATTCACCATACTGCAAGCTTCATAGTTTAAAACCCCCTCCCTGCAAAACACCACACACTGGGGAACTGTGACAGGGTCAAAGATCATTAAGCAGTTACCCTCTTGCTTTAAACTGGTCTAATAAGGAGGAAAAAGATCTTTACCATGTAGATTAATGTTATTGATTTAAGTTTCCAATTTAAAAATTAACATGATGACAATCTTCCTCATACATCCTTATGTATTCAAAACTAAGATGACTATCTCTTTAATTAGCATTCTGAAGACCACTTATAGGTATATAATCAGCAAATTATTTAAAAATAAGAACACAGGAAAAACCCTGCTGGAGCTCAGAGTCCCATCTGGTCCAGTGATATCCTTCAGACATTTATGGCACATGAGCAAAACAGCACCTTCCAACTACTCCTGAGCAAGATAGTGACTTGAATTTTGAGGTAGTATCGTGACTAGTAACCCATTATACCTTCATTATTTGTCCAGTCTCATAGGAAAGCCATTCAAGTTAGCAGCCACTACAAAATCTTATAGCAAGTACACTTTGTGATAGTGAATGATACTGCATTTTACTTTTTTTTTTTTTTTGGAAAATAAGTAGTTCTTCCTGTTGTGTATTCTATCATTCAGTTAAAGTGATCATTAGGATTTATATAAGAGAAAGAGAAACCTCCCTCTGACCATTTTTTTCTAGGTCATGCACAACAATTTTATAGAGTCTAACAGTTAATCAATTCTTCTCCAAGCTAAAAAGCTCCAAAAGTTACAAGACATCCTCATAGGGAAGTTTCTCCCTCTTCCTTGTCAGATTAGTTGCTCTTTTCCGCATTTACAATATGGTTTTTGAGATGAAGTCTACACAATATTCCAAGTGTAATTGCATTGCAGATATGTATAAAGGTACAGTCAGCCTTTCATATCCACAGATTCAAACATCCACAGCTTGAAAATATTAATATAAATTCTAAAAAGCACACCTTGATTTTGCCATTTTTTATAAGGGACACAATTTTACTACTCCATTCTATTTAACAGGACTCAAGCACCCATGGAGTTCAGTATCAGAACCACAACAATGTTTGGATATATTCCTTTCTAGGTTCTTTCCAGGCATCATTGGAATGAACCCTTGATTCATGGAAGAACTCCCGATACATGGATTCAGCATGTGGGGTAATAGATCTGGCCAGCAATCTTCTTCCAGTTCCCATCCCTTCTCCTTAAGTGCTGTGCAACTTGCACTGAGTATCAGCATTCCAAACACAAAAAGAGATGCTTACCTGAAAAGATGAAGATGGTGGTATTCCACATTAGGCAATGTAAGCAAAGAGGAGTCATGGATCCATCGCCCCTGAATCAGCATCTGTACCAAGCTGCTTATATTTAGGGCAGTCACCAACCAGCCCTGGTTTGCTGCAACATCCAACATTGCCTAAATCAAGAAAAGAACAGTTTAAATTTCCCAAACTAAATTAATTTTTTGTTCATGTCCTCTACTATTTTAGATGAAATTTTCTAGTAATACAAATAGGGTCCATTTGCCCTGACCAATGTCTTGCTTGGTCTAGATCACAAACTGTCACTGTTGCAAGTTTGATTTAACAAGTTCACATTTGAATAAACTATTTTTCCCAGGTTTATACATAAATGGAAATCTGATCTAGTTTTTTCTCCTCTAAAATATAATTTTTAAGTTTTTTAAAAAAGGGTAACTATGCAGAAGAGCCTAAATACCCTAATGGCACCAAATCCCATCTGATCTTGGAAGCTAACCAGGGTCAGGCCTGGTCAGTACTTGGATGGGAGGCCACCAACAATATCAGGTGCTGTAGGCACTATTTTAGAGGAAGGAAATGGGGAAAAAAGACACCTCTGAGTATTCCTTGCCTAAGAAAACCCTATAAAATTCATAGGGTTGCCATAAGTCAACAGATAATTTGAAGGCACGCACACACACACACACACACACACACACACACACACACACAAAACTATGCAGAACAGAAGAGGAAGGTAGGTGCAGGAGGCCAAACATGCTGTGCCTAATTCTAATAATCTAAAATTATTGGTGACTGTCTGAAACAGGCTACAGAGGATGTTGATCACTACCCAGGTAATACTAGCTTATCTTTTGGTTTAGCTGTTGGACACTGGTTTTTAAAACAACAGTTATAACAAGTGTTATACTAATACTGTTAATTCCCACATTCTATCTCCACACATAAACTATACTACTGAACTTGAATTTTTCACTCACACCTTTATACAATACAGATATGAGTGTCAACCTGGTTATTTTCCACATAAATGTCGCCAAACTATAGGACAGAACAATGTTGGCACAGTGGATATATTGCTAGTCTCATCCATATGATATGTTTTTTTTTTAAATGTAATAGTCTCATCCATATGATATGTTTTTTTTTTAAATGTAATAGTGTGAGAGTGTTCACACTGCTGTTGAAAAATGTTTGAATCAGTCCAAGGCTTTTATAGAATTTTTCAGTGCAGTCTCTATTTACATTTTTCTTTTTAAATGAAAAGGAGACAGTGTTCTCATACGTCTTGACTATGGGGGTGGGGAGAAGCATTTAAATTAATTGTATAATATGTGGAGATAAGTTTTACATGTTTGACTTATACCCAAGAATCATCATCCCATGAAATAAGCAGAAGTCAAATGAACACAGCTTTGAGATTGTTAAAGACAGGTAACTGGGGTATCAAATACAGGCTTAAAAGAACAAAAATGTAATTAGAAGTGGTAGTTTGTATGCTGAAAAATAACAGGGGGATAGGAACCTCTTTGTGGGGTCATCTGGAACAGCTCTTTTGCATATCCTTGAGTCCCAACGTATGAGAACATGCAACTGGGTGTTCCCTGTTGTCATTTCCAGGCTCTGAAATGTCTTGCCCTGGGAAATGTTTTGCACATGTTACCTTTTCAAGCAAAACTCTGCACAAAATCACTGTTCATGGACTGGAAAAATGAATATGCAAAAGGATCTTGTAGCACCTTTGAGATTAATTGAAAGAAAGACATTGGCAGCATGAGCTTTTGGAAACATGCATCTGAGGATGTAGGCTCAAGTCTATGGAAAGTTCATGCTACCAACTTCTTTCAGTTAATCTCACAGGTGCTACAAGATCCTTTTGCATACTGATTTTCCAGACTAACATGGCTATATCTTTGAATTCTATAATTTTTTTATATTATCATTATTTATTTATTTATTTATTTATTTTTGCTATGAGATAGCATGGGAGAACTCACAGCCTTGGGGCTGAAGTATGTCAGTGTTGCAAATCCCTGAATAAAGGAAATGGACGTACATGGGTTTTGACATTAGAGAAAGGCAGAAACACTTACCTATGTTATCAAATTGATATATGCCCTTCCCCTTGCTGGCATCCTGCTCTAAGTCTGCACCCTATCACACTCCACTGTTACAGCGGCACATACCATCCTAACTGCCATGGCAACATTGTAGGGAATCCTGAGATTTGCAGTTCAATGAGGGGCATTTAGAGTTCTCAACACAGAGCTCTTGGGCCCCTTGGTTGACATTAGCAATGAGGATATACACATTTCTCACTTTTGCTTTCTCACACATTATTTGTTAAAAAATTATTTCCATTTCATTTCTGATTATTTTTTCTCCAAATTTGTAAGTTGTTTTCAAACTAAGAATTCTCTCATCTGTACACCAGCCCCCTCCCCACAAATAGGCTATATTGAAGGAGTTATAAAATGTTATAACAGTAAGGATGTTGACATTAAAATACTTGGGAAGCTATTCAAACCTTGAGAGCACTGACAGAAGTTTTCCTTTTCCAATAGCAAAAATCTCTAGTGTTTTGGTTTTTCTGTTCTCCACCCGCCTCCTTTTCCTTTGAGTATCTAGTCTGCATTTTGATGCTAGAATGTATACTTCAAACTTCTTTTACAGCCCACTAGAGGAATGCTAAGCTGTCTATATTAGCCCGCACATTTAATCAAATGTTTCACAGACAAACAAAAGGCAGCATTTACTTAAGGCAAACTAAACAGTGGAATCTTTCTTAAACAAAGGAGTTGTTTACACATGCAGCACCATTTCAATTAAATTACACTGATCTGGGAGAAATGTTGAGTTTAAAAAGGTACACAAAAGCTGTGTGTGTGTGTGTGTGGGGGGGGTAGACAGCTTAAAAAAGGTAGCCTATGCTTTCATTTCGAGAGGTTTTGTTTCTGACCAAGGTAAAAAAAACAACAAAAATCCAAAATGTTGCTGAAAACTATTTCAAACTGTTCTCTAAGGTCGAAAGTGTCCCACATCTCATGGGGGTGGGCCAGAAGCTCCTCTCAAAACATTGGCAAGGCGACCACAAAAATTATGTTTTTTTTTTTTAAACTGAGCTAAGGAGAAGGTGCATAGGAAGCTCATATCAGATGTTTTGGAGTAAGAGTGATATCCAGTTTCTGCCCTACTCCATATGTACACCAGTTTCAGCCCCTCTGGCTTCTCCTTTTCTCCAGGAAAAAAAATGCAAGTGGTTAAGTATTTATCTTCAAAAGAAGGAAAAGGCTTCAGGAAGCATATCACACCCATCCTCCAAAATTGCTCAACTGATTCCCTGGAGCCTATTTGGCACACATTTTAAAACCAAAACAAGTTAATAGAGCTTTCCTCAAGCTGCTGCCCTCCACTTGTGTTGGCCTATATCATCCCCACTGATCTTACTATCAGTGGATGACTGGAATTGTTGTCAAACACATTTGGAGGGAAAGATTGTTTAGAGATTACTTCCCTTCCTATACCTCATATTAAGTACCCTGTTTTGTCAGTTTCTATGTACAGGCACATGTTGTATCTCTTTTTAGCAACCACTACAAGGCAAATGTTGGATGTGCATTTTGCCTAGCCAGCAGTTTAGTTTCAGCCAGATGGAAAGCAAAAAAGAAAATGTCCTTTCCTAGGAACAGTTCCTATTATGTTCTTATGACATCAGTTTTGAAATGCAATCAACTGCTGTGTAAACATATGCTTTGCTTAAAGTATTATGGTGCTTCTAGGATTCTTTCATACCACACGATTGCAGCACTATGATTTCATTTCAACTCCTGTAGTTGCATCCTATGAATCCTGGGACATGCAATTTGGTGAGGCACTAGAGATTCCTGGCTAAGAATGCTAGTTGCCCCTCCCTAAGGTGTAAATCCTACAATTCCATAGGAAGTTGACAAGGCAGCTAAAATTGAATCATTATCATATAAATTGTCAAAGGGTCACAATAAGATCTTTTGAAAAGACATCTATAAAATATTTTGTCATGTGAGCCATATTTCAATGTGTTCAATACATTTCTCTTCTTTTTTCTTTAACTCTTCCTTTTCTTGCAAAGCAAAGCAAAGCAGCCTCATTTATATACCGCTTCATATCACGCTATGGGATGTCTAAGCGGTTTACAACTGTAAGCTCATTGCCTCCCAACAGTTGGGTACTCATTTTAGTGACCTCGGAAGGATGCAGGCCTGAGTCTAGCCTGAGCCCTGGCTAGTATTGAACTCGCAACCTTGTGGTCTATGAGTGAGTGGCTGCAGTACAGGCATTTAATCACTGCGCCACCAGGGCTCTTGTTCCCTTCAATACTTCTTGACATTCTTTAAAATGATTAACAACCATATTTACTCCCTATACTATTTTATTTTATGCATAGGGACGGAAACGTAGTCTGTGCAGAGGGGAGAGTTGGACAGCATATTCTATTGCCACTATCACAGTATCTGTTTTTGCGGTCACGGGAAAGGTTTAGTGACAAAGAGCAGGAACTTCAGTCAGCAAATCCGAAATCTGCCAGCTACTGAAGGCTGTCATAGAATCTTCTGCCACACACAGAGTTTTGCAGAAAGTGACAGTGGTTTATTCATTTCCAATATGTAATAACAAAAGCTTGAGCATATGTTCCACAAGGTGCCTAAAGGCCCACAAGGCAAACCCTCTCCCGCCACCCTCTTATTTTGTGCTCTCTCAGCCATAATATTTATTCATTGTATCTCTATCCTGGTGTGAAATCCAGGGAAAGGGACATTGTGAAAAAAATCAGAACCATGTCAAGATTGGCTTCTTCCATTTGCTGCTTGGAAACCTACTCACATTTTCATTCATTAACTAAGTGCAAAAGGTACAAATGCTTGACACATCAATGGAAATTGAAATTCCTACAAATACTCAATATACCAAATTGAGTCATTTTGCTAGCACTCTTCAAGCCAACCATAGGTATACAGCAGCAACTAGAGGGAGAACATATTTAACAGGCATGTTCTGTTCTGAAAGTACTAATTCTGTGCATCCAATCACTGATAATAGGGTCAAAAGGTTATTACCTTTGAAATATTCAATAGCAATAGCAATAGCAAGTACATTTCTATAGTGCTTATCAGTGCACTTAAGCAATCCCTAAGTGGTTTACAATGTGTAAGCTAATTGCCCCCAACAAGCTGGGTACTTATTTTAGTGACCTCAGAAGGATGCAAGGCTGAGTTGACCAGGAGCCCCTGGCTGGTACTGAACTCACAACCTTGTGGTTTGTGAGTGAGTGGCTGCAATACAGGCATTTAACCCAACAACATTATCTTTATCTTGAGTAAGGCTGATTTTCCTCTCCTGCCATTAAAAAAGCAACTTTCGACTTACTTTTATCCCACCCCTTCCAATAATACATAATTTTATTTTTCGGATCCAGCCAGTCCACTGAAACTGTGGAACTCCATGGCAGAGAGGATTTTTAGAAATTATATTTAGAACACATAAGCCATTCTTCATCCACAAGGATTAGGAATATTGTAGCACCCTCATAAAGCTTTCTAGGCAGTCAAACCAATCACTGAAATTGAAAAGATCTCAGTAATGTTTTTATGTAAGAGTGCTACTCATTTGCAACATGTGACAGAGATAGATTCAAGCATAAAATCTGGTGAGAAAGAAGCACAGCTGAACCAAGACTTTCAGGCAGCCTAGAGAGAACATTAAAAGACCCCCATTTGATGACATACTTTAATGGTGTACCAAACTTGATATTGGAGGCAGTTATCTTCTTTTGCTTTATAGTAGTACTACCGCTTCTATTACAAGCATAATACAAGTAATCAAGTATGCTGGCAGAATTTTTGCTCTAGCAAAGAGTAGGCTGTGGTTTGACACTGTGTTTTCTTTTTTAATATGCTCATAGTAGACTAATTTTCTACATAATTGGAAGCAAAAGATGGAGAAGCTCTATCCTTTCTGCAAAAACAACAGCAGGAGCAGATTATGGCACAGACATGAACTACTAATAGCAAAATTGAGAGTAAAACTAAGAACTCTAAACCAACTTGGAGAACAACATCATGGGATTTAAAGACAAAGTGAAAAACCAATCTGCACTACTAAGCCTGACTAATCAAGAACCAGAGGAACTCTGGACTGTGGCCAGAGACACTATGAGGGAAGAATGCAGAAAGACACCATCTGTAACCCAAAAAACAGAGAGGCCTCAATATTTGACAGATGAAACTCTTCAAACAGTCAAGAATGGAAGAAACGCAAAAGTTAAAGGTGACAGAACCCTGAATGCAACTGTTCAACGACTTGTGCACAGGGGCAGGTAGAACTGCTATAACCATCAGAGAAACAGAAGCAGAAAACAAAAAATGAAGAACAAGAAATCTCTTACACAAGATCCAAGAACTCAAAGGGAAATTTAAACCAAGAAGGGGGTGATTTACAACCAATAGAGGAACACATTGCATGGCCACAGAGAAGTAAAAAGACAATGGAAACAATATACAGAAGAACTATATAAAAGAGATGAAAGAATGATAAAGACATTTAAAGAAGAAATGAATGAATATGAACCTCCAATTTTAAAAAGTGAAGTAGAAGCTACACTCAGAAATAAACTATTAGGAACAAATGTCATACCACTAGAACTGCTTCAGTCCACAGAGAAAGAATCCACTCTACTTCTAACAACAATCTGTCAACAAATATGGAAAACAAAACAATGGGCTCTGGATTGGAAATGCTCGATATACATGCCAATCTCCAAGAAGGGGTATACTAGAGATTGCAGTAACCACAGGACCATTGCACTAATTTTCCCATGTGAGCAAAGTGATGCTTAACATTTTGCAACAAAGACTTTTACCATATATGGAGAGGCAAATGCCAAACGTACAAGCTGGGTTCAGGAAAAGAAGAGTCACTAGGGATTATATAAGAACTATAAATTGATAATGGAGCACAAAAAAGAATTTTAAAAGAAAATTAGCTTATGCTTCAGGTCATGAAATGGGCATGCCACAGCATTTTATTTTCTTGAAGCATGACTCGTACTCAGGACAAGAGGCTACAGTTAGGGCAGAATACAAAGAAATGGAATGGTTTCCAATTAGCAAGGAAGCTAGGCAAGGCTGCATTTTGTCACTCTATTTAACTTCATGCAGAAAATCATGTGTAAAGTAGAATTAGACATGGAGGAAGGAACACCAATACAATTCTACTAAAAGAAAACAGGAAAGACTTGGAATGGTTATTGAAGAAACTCAAAGAAGAAAGTGCAAAAACAGGTTTACAGTTGAAGATTAAGAAAACAAAACACAACACGCACAAAAATGACCACAGATTAACTGCATAACTTTAAAGTACATGATGACTGACATTGTTCTAGATTTCCCATATTTTTCTCAGTATTTAACCAGAATAGATACCCCAGTCAAGAAATAAGAAGGCTAGAACTTGGAAGGGGAACAATAAAGGAATTAGATAAGATCATGAAGTATAAAGATATTCTATTCAATACTAATGTCAGGACTGTCCAAGCTATGGTATTTTCCATTTTTATGTATGGTTGTGAAAACTGGACAGTGAAGAAAATTGATAGGAAGGAAATCAACTCATTTTTATTGAGGAACTGGCAAAGGGTTCCATGAATACCATGGACTACTAACAAGACAAGTAAATGGGTTCTGGAAAAAATAAGGCCTGAACTATTCCCAGAAGCCAAGATGACTAAACCGAAACTGTTGTACTTTGGCCAGGACTCATTAGAAAAGACATTAACGTGTGGAAAGGTAGAGGGCAGCAGGAAAAGAGGAAGATGGCATTTCAGATGGACACAATCAAGGAAGCTACAACCATGAGTCTGCAAGACCTGAGCAGGACAGTTAATGCTAGGGTGACTTGGAGGTCTTTCATTCAAAGGGGTCGTTATGGGTCGAAGCTGACTTGACAGCAGTTAACAACAAAGGTAAATAATGTTAGAAGCAATTTAAATGCTGAATTTTAATCCAGATTTTTTTTTTTACTTTTAAAGAAAGGTTTGAATTATTTTTGTGAGGAAGGTGAAATACAAACTTAATTTTTTTAAAATCTGAATTTGTCATTGTACATGTATTTTATTATATAATACAAGATGCTTTTAAGTGGCTTTAAAAGTGATCAGCAGAATCACTCTGAAATAATGTAATGTACAAGTTTACATATCAGTGATATTTATCATATCTAGGATATCCTAGATCTGCTCACATACTATGGCTTAAGCAGTGCACCCTAGTACTTATTAAATACTAATTAATTTGGATAAGAGTGAATTAAATAGTGCTTTCCCAAAGTAATTAATTACCATTCACAGGACCTAATACAGTTGCATTAAGATGGCAAGCAAAATTTAATAAAGAAAAATCACAATTAAAATGTATTAGATAAAATGACATATTTTGAAAATATGTTTCTTTTGTCACAATATGTTTTAGATATATTGCTGTGCAATTTATTAAGCAGACAGAAATACTGTAGTAAGTGGATTACATGCTAATTATAGTTAGATTCAGTAAGAAATTATCTAAATGTCTAATTCTAGGATTTGCTGTCCCACATAATGAACTGGTAACACTGGCACATCAATTACTTTTTAACACAAGAAAAAATTATGCCAGCACAAAGAGCTGACATTTCCAGTTAAACAAATAAAGAAAGTGCAAAATTCTAGATTAAGCATACAAACTACAATATAGTTGGCCCTCCATATCCAGGGATTTTACTATCCACAGCTTGAAAATATTTCAAAAAATATAAATTCCAAAAATAAAACCTTGATTTTGCTATTTTATATAAGGGACAGTATTTTATTATGCCATTGTATACAATGGGACTTGAGCACCCAAAGATTTTGGTATCCACAGGGGTTCTGGAATCAAACCCCAGAGGATACCAACGACCTACTGTAATTTGTTGTTGTTATCTGCCTTCGAGTCAATCTTCACTCATGGCGACCCTGTGGATAAGACATCTCCAAGAATCCCTATCTTCCACTTCTCTACATAGTTCCTGCAAGCCCATGCCTGTGTCCCTCCTGATTGAGTCCATCCATCTGGCATGTGGTCTTCCTCTACTTCTACCCTCTACTTTTCCTAGCATCACTGTCTTTTCCATTGATCCATGCCTTCTCATTATAGGGCCAAAGTACATCAGTCTCAATTTAATCATCTTGGCTTCTAGGGAGATCTCTGGCTTGATCTGTTCCATGACCCATCTGTATTTTTAACTGTCCACGGTATCCTAAGCACCCTTCTTCAGCACCACTTCTCAAATGAGTTGATTTTCCTTCTGTTTGCATCCGTTACTGTCCAGCGTTCCTATCCATACATGATGATGGGGAATACAATGGTTTGGATGATTCTAACTTTTGTGCTCAAAAGTTCTTCCATGGCTGCCCTTACCATTCCCAAACTTATTTCTTGACTGCAGTCACCATTCTGGTCAATAGTTGATGCTAAGTACAGGAATTCTTTAACTATTTCGATTTTCTTATTGTCTAGATTGAATTTATGTATCTCTTCTGTGGTCATAATTTTTGTTTCTTTTATGTTCAGCATTAATCCTGCCTTTGCACTTTCATCTTTGACTTTCCTTAGTAACCGTTCCAAATCTGTGATGTTTTCCGCCATTATTATGGTATCATCTGTGTACCTTAGGTTGTGATGTTCCTTCCTCCTATCTTTACTCCTCCTTCTGATTCTAGGTCTGCTTTTCTTATGATGTTTTTGGCATATAAGTTGAACAAATAAGGTGATAGAATGCAGCCTTGCCTGACCTGTTTGCCTATTGGGAACCACTCTGTAATACATAGCTGATTTTCAAATTGCTCATCATGTTGCCTTTTAGAAATCCATCCCAGGCCACTGAGAGAGAAGCAGAAGAACAGAACTTACTCAATGTTATGTAGGCCTTTCCTTGTGGGCAGTGCCCAAAGATAAATCATGTCCTACATTTCAAAATCAACATTAATTTTATGAAATAATGTTCTGAAACACAAAGGGGTCTGCCTGTTCATAGATAAAGCAAATCCTTTAATGGTCAACTAAGTGAATAATAATAATAATAATAATAATAATAATAATAATAATAATAATAATAATATGTTCTTTATAAATTTAACAACACACTACCCATTTCAAAACTAGAACAATTTTTTCAACACAAGGAAAACTTACAAACATTTGCTCCAACTAAATGTTCCTTCTTTGTGTGTGTGTGTGTCTGTGTGAGGAGGCTAAGGTCAATTTGTAGTAGTGTTCAATATTTTATAAATAATTTAATATTTAAAACACATTTTCAAGAATTCTTTTCAATAGCAACAGTTGTTCACAATAACTTTCTCCTGAACTTTTAGCCCCATAAGGTTAGCATTCAGGAAGCTCAGCTGCTATCTAACAAACTTAATTAATCAAAAAGTCATTTCCGAGCAGTAACTATGAGTAAAAGTGCTTCAAGTGTGCTAGCAAGCCTACAAGTTAATCAAAATGCTAATGCAGTACAAATTAAAGTTGTGATTAACATTTCACAGTAGCTGCTTAAGTGAATTGATCACACAAATGGGTTAAGCATTAGTCATTTCCTCCAGCACCAACTGGGAAAAGGGTTGTCATGAGTTGGGATGGGGGAGAGGAGCAAACTGTACATAAGGAGAACCGTATCATCCAACTGTCACCAAATATGCTACCATGCAACAGTGTTTATGGCTACCTGGGGTGTTAAAAAGAAACATACAAAAATCACAAGCTTTCAAAATAAATTGTCTCTGAAGAGGGATGGAAAGTACGTCTGTATGGGCAATTAGAACCTATGTAATAACAAAAACAAAACAAAACAAGAAGTGCATGTTGATTTGTATCTATTAGCAATGCATCAGAAATATAATAAAAAATCCAGAAAACCCTAACACTCCAAAACAAAACAAAAACAGAAATGCTCAGACTCTCACATTTGTAC
>CM034701.1:282154899-282173232 GCA_020142125.1 Phrynosoma platyrhinos
ATGCTGATTTTCTTTTGGAATTCCTTGGTGCGCTCCATTAGCCATCATCTGTTTGCAATGTGGTCCCTTGTGCCTCTGCCTTTCCTGAACCCTGCTTGGACCTCTGGGATTTCTCTCTCCATGTATGGTTTGAGTCTATGTTGTAGAATTTTGAACACAATTTTGCTTGCATAAGGGATCAGTGCTATGGCCCTATAGTTGCTGCAGTCTCTTATGTCTCCCTTTTTGTGGATGGAGATGTATACTGATCACTTCCAATCTGTTTTCCATATCTGTTGACATATGTTGGTTAGCACTAGAGTTGACTCTGTCAATGTGGATTGCAGCAGTTCAGTTGGAATATCATCTGCATTTGTTTTTCGCTATTTCTCTTATTGCAGTTTCCACCTCACTTTCTAGGATTTGGGTTTCATCTTCATATGACTCTTCATTCCACGTGTCCTTCATTTTGCCATCTCTTTTGTGTAATTCCTCTGTATATTGCATCTAATGTCTTTTTATTCGTTCCTGGTCTTGAATTATGTTATTTTTATTGCATAGATTGTCCCAGTCCTTGGTCTGAATTTTCCTTTGATTTCCCGGATCTTGTGAAATACATCTCTTGTTCTTCTCTTTTTGTTGTTGTCTTCTATTTCTCTGCATTTGTCACTGTAGTAATTTTCTTTATCCTTCCGCACAAGCCGTTGTAGTGTTGCATTTATAATTCTTAGTTTGTTCCTATCTTTTGTTTTTTGTCTCTTCTCTTCTTTATTGTTTGTAGTTTTTTTTGTCATCCATGGTTTTTTCTCTTTCTTTGTGTTTATTGAAAGTGTCTGTCTGTATTCTTCTTTTATTATGTCCCTGACTCCAGACCATAGTTCGTCTGTCTTACTTGTCTTACTAACAAAACATTTAATTTGTTTGTAGTGTTTTTTCTTTCATCCATGTTTTTTCTCTTTCTTTTTGTTTACTGAAAGTGTCTGTCTGCATTGTTCTTTTATTATCTCACTGGCTTCAGACCACAGTTCCTCTGTCATCCTTGTCTTACTAACATTTAATTGGTTAGCTTATAAAGCTTATATAGTTTGAGATATAATTATAAATAATATTCCTGATTTTGAAAAAAAAAAGAGTTTCCTTTGCTGCATTTCATCAGTTAAAGAATGATCAAGAATGATCAAGAACATTTTCATCAAGGAAAATCTGTGTTTTAGGAGATATGGTGACATCTTTTTTAATATTGAGGAGGATAGTGGAGTATTTAAAACATTACTTGAGATGGTAAGTTACCCAACAGACTGATTATACAGGTTATACAGACTGAGTGGTACTTATGTTGCAGGAGCCAGCATGGTGAAATTTAGATGACTTTGGAGACCAGGTCTTGAATCCCCACTCCATCATGGAAATCCTCTGAGTGCCTTGGGAAAGTCACACTCACTCAGCCTCAAAGGAATGTAAATGCTAAAATCCTATCAAAAAATCTTGCCAAGAAAGTGCCTTAGGGTTTAAGTCAAAAATGACTTGAAGGCACACAACAAATTGTACATGTGAATGAAATCTATAATCTCCACACCTCAGTTCCCATAATTTTAACCAACCAATCCTTCCCAACTCACTTGCTATAAACAGTAGCTACAGGGGTTGAAAGCTCTTGGCTCCTCTAATTTGAACACTGGTCACAGACACCAACAAGAAGGAGTCAATCAGTTATTGTTGTGTGCCTTCAAGTCTTCTGACATAGCAACTCTAAGGTGATTGAATAATGTGGTTCTTTTGGCAAGATTTGTTCGGAGGGGGGTTTGTCTTTGCCTCCTTTGGAGGCTGAGAGAATGTGACTTGCTCAAAGTAACTGAGTAGGTTTCCATGGTGAGCAGGGATTCAAAGAATCATATTTCAACTACATAGAAATCAGCAACCTGTGTTCTGAGAAGCAATTGGCTATTCAATTAATAAGTCTAATCTGAATAAGCTAAACAAAGTTCTGTTAAGAAAAACATCAAGTTATTCTGTGATCTTGTACAACCTCTGAGACTAACTGAAAGAAAGAAGTTGCCAGCATGAGCTTTTGTAGACTATGTCCTCAGAGGAAGTCATGCTGCCAACTTCTTTCTTTCAGTTAAGTCTCAAAGGTGCCACAAGATCTCTCTACATACTGATTCTACAGATTAACATGGCTGTATCTTTGAACTCTATCAGGTTATTCTATAGACCTTTATAAAAACAGTATTTCCCACACTTATTGTTCTATATAATGGTCTAAATCTAACTACTAGTAGACTAGAACACACCCAACCAGAGAGACCCACTGAATCAACTGGTGAATGCAAATCAACATGTTCAATGGGCCTTCTGTAGTTTGGACAAATACATAGATTTAGGCCAGTGTGTGTTGAAGATACTACTTAGATATAATCTTCTCATTGTATATATATTAATGAAGGGAGACACTAACACAGAATACACACATGTACTCCAAACCTAAGTGCATGCATGAACAGCTGGACTACTCTTGAAAATACATGCAAATGGCAACAGGGAAAGAAATGACTCCTGCTTCTATCTGTAAGGAGCAACACAACCAATTCTACTCACAAGTGCCCTTCATCACTAAGAGGGCTCTCTCTTCAAGTGAAAGCTCATCTGCATGTTTTTGTGTCTTTATCTTCAAGGCATTAACCAAGAATTTCTTTGTCTTATTTGTTTTATGCTATGATTGACACCATATTAATGAAGATTTGTTTGATTTAAAATACAAGTTCTAGGGAGCTGAATCAAGGACAATGAAAATATGCTTTTTATTAGGTACTGAGATGCACAAAACCCAAAACGGCTTACTTTGATTTTTCTAGAAAGCATTTGAAAGATCAAAACATGTTTTCAGATGTGGAAAGATGAGGCACATTACAGCTGTAATAACCAGTGGGTTATATAGCAGTGCAGATTGTATGGTAAATCTTTCACTGTAAGCACTAAGGAATGTGTGTGTAACATCCAAAGCCAGACTCCGCTCTCAATGCACAGGTACCCTACTGTGATGTGCTTAACACATCCATAGGTAAACACTTGTCAGAAGGTTAAGGCTGAGCACCATGGCAGTCTTACTACTTGGCAATGCTAAAATATCCAGTGGAGGCTGATGGCCAATCGAAATGCAAAGCAGGCCACTGTCAGATTATTCCTCCAAAGAAGTGACTGCCCTCTGAATGGGAGACAGAAGGTATTACTACTTCAATTACCTATTTCAATTAATACAAATTCAGTAGGCGCTTTCAAACAGCAGAGTGAAAACTAATCATAGAACTCCAAATAAGGAAGCATTAAAAGGGAAACAGGAGCAACTAATTTCACATATTCTTAAATTAAAAACTAGGAAAATATGGGATGCTACCTGTACAGCAAAAATATGCTACCCTGAAATAATTGAAGCTAGCACTTAAGCATTTAAAATATTTATTGAATTAGATGCTGTTCCTATCCACAGCAACACAGTGCTACTTCCAGCACAGATACACTTTTAAAAAGGACAGTTTTTGTATCAAAGGTCTTAAATAGTAATCCCCACTGTGATCTTTAAATGCACAGTCTAAGAAGCTGAACTAAAGTATAATGAAAATGTCCTTTTTATCAGAAGCTTAAATGTGCAGAAATATAAGTAGTTTGCTTTAGGCCTCATAGGAAATCTGTTAAAAAGCAATAAACAGAATTCACTTCTTCAGCATCTCTGGTTGGGGGTCTTTTTTATATATACAGGAGGACAAAATGACAGACTGTAACATCAGACGAAGGGTGTGTGTGTGTACTGTGTGCCACTTTGAAAACTCCTCTGCCTGCTAAAACAATTCCAGAAACCAGCTGTTGAAATTACATTTTAATATATTGTTGTTGTTTTTTAAAAAAAATCTAGAAGTCTTATTCTGATGTTATATCACAGGGGTAGGCAATCTTTCCCCTTTAAGGGCTGAGGGACTTCAGCTCCCAGAATCCTAGGAGCTATTGGCCAACATGGGATTATTGGCCAACATGGCTGAGGCCCTTAAAGGGGAAAGGTTGCCTACCCCTGTTATATCACATTATGTTACAATATATGCAATGCTATTGGGTTAAATGCAATTGCTAGTCCCAACTAGGACAGATCCACCAAATCAATAGGATGTTGTTAACACTTATGTAAATTCCATTAATTCAATGTGTCTACTTAAATTGGGATTAACAATTGCATTTTGACCACTGTAATTTTACTATTGTTCCTCACCTTGGATGGGCATGGTCCAAAAAAGTAATCTATAAATACATTTTTAATATTACCAAACCAGTGGAAAAGATTTTAGCCCTACTTGCTCTCCATTATTGCAAGGAAGATTATTTGGCGTGTGTGTTTCTGTGTGTGTGGAATATCAAAATTCATTTCCCCAATCAGGAATCTGAAGTGGTACAGTCCATTATACAATGGGATTTTTAGCACATTGAGATTAAATGAAAGAAGTTGGTAGCATAAGCTTTTGTAGACTAGGGGCCTTTGCAGATTGCCAGAAATAGTGCAAATTGAGTCCACTTTTAGGGTTATGGTTAGGGAATCATGGGAACTGTATTTTATTGTGGCAGCAGAGCTCTCTGACAGAGAAGACTCAATGTCTCAGAAAAAAAAACAGTTCCCATGATTCCCTAGCACTAACCCTAACCCTTAAAGTGGACTCAATTTGCACTATTTCTGGCAGTGTGCAAAGGCCCTAAGGCTGCATCTGCACTGCAGAAATATTCCAGGTTGACATCACTTTAACTGGCACAGCTCAATGCTATGGAATTCTAGGAATTGTAGTTTGTTGTGGCACCAGAACTCCCTGACAGAGAAGGCTAAATATCTCACAAAACTACCATTCCCAGAATTCCATAGCACTGAGACATGTAAACCGGTGTCAACCTGGATTATTTCTGCAGTGTGGATGCAGCCTAAGTTCACTTTATCAGATGCATCATATTACACAGCTTTGAGAACATTGTTTTGAAAGCATTACCAACCACAGAACCTGGTTATCTTAAAAGTTTTTTTAAACATCACTGTTTAGCTGTCATGATAATTTTAAGATAACTGCCTAAATCAAAATGACTTTGATTTAAACTCCTGTCTTAGCCATGGATCTGATGATCCCTTCGCTTATACAGCATGTAAAATGGGATTGTTAAAGTCTACCTACTTCACAGAGCTGGCATACGAATGTAAGAGATAAAGAGTGCAAGGACTTTGCATTTTAAAAAAATGTGCTAGAATGCTAATGATGTAGTCTAATATTAGATTATATCTTATTAATATTTTTAAGTATACACGTACATTATTTTAACTGCTTTAGCATTTTCTGCAGTTTTAATGTGGTGATCTGTTTGACATGCTTCTTGTTGTTGTTGCTTGTTGTTATTGTGTTCCTTCAAGTCATTTCTGACTTATGGAGATTCTAATATGAACCTATCATGGGGCTTTCTTGGCAAGATTTGTTCTGAAGGGTTTTGCCATTGCCTTCTTCTGAGGCTGAGATAGAGAGTGTGACTTACCCAAGGACAGTGAGTTTCCATGACTGAGCGGGGATTGGAACCCTGATTTGCCAGAGTCCTAGTCCAATACTCAAACTACATTGCCTTGTGGACTTTCTTTTATGCTTTAATCCTATGTTGTATTTAAATATGATTTTTTCAGTTTAAATTATTTTATTCTTTCTTTGGAATTGACAGAGATATTTATATAATTGTATGCTGCCCTGAGATCCCATATACTGTAGAAATATTTAAATAAACAAACAAACAATTTCCATTAACAATTAAGGTATGTTCCAGGATGTACAGACTATAATAATTATCAATACCAAACCAGATGACTGATCATAAAAGAGTATAATCATACCTGACATATTCTAACTGACTGGTCCAACACTGTCTTGGTATCAGTGACATAATCTGGGCATGGCAGCACAGCATGTTCAAAATGGGCTTGTATCAAAAGATGGGTTTTTGTATGTGAACTGTCAAAAGAATGTGGATTGACTTCAATGGGGACACGTTTGGCTAATTCACTGTTCATTTGGTCTTCATTGTGTCGCACTGGGAGGTCTGCATATTCTTCAGCATCCTTAAAAGAGGGGAAAAGAGAGAGAGAGAGAGAGAGAGAGAGAGAGAGAGATTTAGTGTAAAAAACCACAAGCATTGAGATAGACAGAACTAAGTTTAATTATGTAGATTTTCTTTCTTTTTCTTTTCACAGCTCCTGAATCTGTTCAATACACTACTTATTGGGGTTGGAAGACCCTCCAGCCTGACACATAATGTTTAGGAAAAGTATGGAACTGAAAAACAAAGTCATATTTGTAGCCCTAGAGGATGCATAGGATATATAAACTATAGTAGTTATCAACACCAAACCAGGTGATTAATCATAAAAGAGCATAATCAAATGAGGGCTCAGGGATGATCTTCACAAGCAAAGCAACGCTGATAAAAATCAGTGCAGGGTCACCCACAGCTTAGAAATGTTGGACGATGTCTTCCAGGGTCCATGTTGGCCATGTTGACTGGGAATTTCAGGAACCTGTAGTCTTTAAAATGTAACTTTTCTAAGCATCAGGGCTGCCTACATCTTGAGTACAGCAAAAGTTGGCAAGGATATATACAAACACAAATGCTCCCTCCCCCGTGTCCTTTCACCCACAGATGTGTTATAGATTTATATGTACTGAAGGTGAAGATCTTCAGTTGAACATGATTAACAAGTTCTTATTTGGACTTTTTCACTGAATGTGTAAAGTTCTGTGATGTAGTCAGGGTCTTGGGAGTGCTGGGGAATGGAACAGTGTGCTCATATACAACTCATCCCTACTTTACCCTACTGGATTATCGTATTGGATTATCATATTGTATCACTTTATTTATATTCTGCCTTCTTCCCAAAGCTGGGGCATAAGGCAGTTTACATGAATAAAAATAAATACAAGTAAAAAGACATGTACCTAAAAACATACACAAAAAATTATTTAAAATTGTATTATACTATCTATAGAATTTGTTGGAAAATTTTTGCATTCTCTCTCCCTCTCCTAAGAGAGATAGGATCTTCCATGCATGCAAACCCCACTCTATCCCCTCTTCTAAACATCCCATTTGGTTCTTGCTGAATCACAGGAGCAATAAATAACTTTGTAAATTGGTAAACAAAACATGTGATTCAGCTCACTTCCTTTGTAAAGTTTTCTCACACACAAAGAAATTCTCCTGCTACAATCTGGTCTCCCATCTCCCCCTGCTCTCTCAACTTTCTTTGGAAAGATGATGAGATAAAGATTTCTTCTTTTACCTGAACTATTCATTA
The DNA here is from genome assembly GCA_020142125.1 of Phrynosoma platyrhinos. Lineage (NCBI taxonomy): Eukaryota > Metazoa > Chordata > Lepidosauria > Squamata > Phrynosomatidae > Phrynosoma > Phrynosoma platyrhinos. The sequence continues at coordinate 282,162,230 of CM034701.1, forward strand.
GCTAGGTTAGGATGTAGCCTCTATGCATATCTAGATTCAAATCATTAGTAAAGATTTTGTTTTTAAACTACAAGCTATTTGTGTTGTCTTTGACTCAGCCTTGGTTCTTAGAGGAGCATTGTTAGACAAGGACACATTTCTGCTACTCTGCTGATTTAAAGCTAGACCCTAACAGGTTTGGCTTTGGTATTTTTATTTCCTTTACAAAGGTTGAAGCCTTAGGAAACCTGAATCCCCAACAGAATTAAAACCATGAAAAACATCCATGTAAATGCAAAGGATAAAAGTAGTATAGGACACTAAGAAAAAGTCTTGTGAAACAGTCACTTTCCAAAAACCTGATGGACTAAAAAGGTCTTCACCTGATGATAAAATGACAAGAAGGAAACAGTCCAGCCTGCATAGGAAGAGAGTTTCAGATACTGGGAGCAACCACTGACAAGACCCTCCTGTAGTCCCAACAGACATGCCTGTGAGAGTGATGAGAATGACAGAAGTCTCTTCTCTGAATATCTTAGAGCTCAAATGGCCATGGGAAGATAGGTTCCTTGAGATAGTCTGGACATAGCTCAGAGAGGTCATAACTGGTACTCTGAATTGAGCTTAGAAAAAGACTTGCAGCTGGTGAAGTTGTTGTAAAATGGGGGCAATGTGCTCCTGTAACCTTGTGTTTGCACAAGGGCCTCAGCTGAATGCCTCAATAGTGCCTGTTTTCATATTTCTGTATTTGACACTGTATCTGACTTTCCACAGGCATGGTCAAGTGAGACTTTGGGGGGTTGCAGACAGTCAGAAATAGTGCAAATTGAGTCCACTTTAAGGGTTAGGGTTAGGGAATCATGGGAACTGTATTTTATTGTGGCAGCAGAGCTCTCTGATAGAGAAGGCTCAATGTCTCAGAAAAAAACAAAACAAAAACAATTGCCATGATTCCCTAGCACTAATCCTAACCCTAAAAGTGGACTCAATTTGCACTATTTCTGGCAGTCTGCAACCTTCCTTTCACAGTGAAATGCTCTTTCAGATGTGAATCTGGGCAAATTAAAGTTCATATAGTCAGGTTTTGTATTCTTTTTTGAACTGTAGATTATGCTGCACTGCCTACAAATCTGTAATCTTTTATGGGCAAAAATCCAATGTATGTTTCAAGCAGAGTACAGACCGCACTGGAATCAATCATACATTTCTAATTGCTAACTAAAAAGTCTAATTCATTTCAACAGATTTACCCTAGTTGGAATAAACACTGGATATAGTAGAAATGTTCACACAGATGAGGTCTTCTACCCTCTCCTCAAATGTTAAGCAGTAAAACAACACTTCAGGAAAATCTAAAGACAAAACCTAAGTATTGTAAAAAAGTTTCAGGCTCTTTTGAAAAGGCCTCCCCAGCCCCCAAATAAGACTGACTGAAGACAACTGCTAGCTAATCCTTGATGCCTCTGCCAGATCGCTTGAGAAAACTGGTAATTTATTTTCTGAACCTAAAGGTCATCACCATTTTAAGCCCTATACAATTCTGCATGTTTGCCTCACTCCTATTTAACTCGCATCCTTTTAAAGATATTTTAAGGAATATTTACCAAGGAGATTTTTTCCCCTTCTTCTCCTACTCAATATGGCCTAGCAGCTACAACCAGCAGACAGACTGGGGGACTGGGGCAAGAGAAGGGGTCAGGTCAACTGAGTAGCTGCAGCTTAACTGGTATTTCTGGAAAAAGAAAACACCCATAATTTCTCTCTCCCCTCCACTCTGCCCCCCCCCAACAACCTGTTTTATTTACTTCCAAAATCCTCCTCCTGTTTCAAACAACTTGCCTACTTCATTTCCTGTGTGTGATGGATGATTGTAAGTGAAGTTCATTTTCTTATCTGCATCATGTAAGTAATTAAAGGAAATTGAGAATGGGCACTGGAGCTTTTATGCATCTGGGAATGAAGCTGAATGGAGGGCACCAAGGTCAGCAAAGTCCATTATAGTTTTATGTGAGAGGCCGGTCTGTCTGCCCTGTCCCTGTTTGTTTAGTGTAGGCAGGACAGACCACTAACTGCAAATCTGTGCTTCTGATTTGCCCAGCTGTCCTTGAATAAAGACATCTTCCATTGCAAATGTTCAATGACAGTGATTGACAATCCTATGATGAACTCTGCTTGTAACCCCCTGCTACTGTTTTCAGATTCACAAAGACAGACAGAATAAAGAAACATCCTTCATAATCAAATAAAATAGGCCCTGCTGTTCACTCGATATTTTCCATTTTTGTTTCCCTTTTCAGTACAAACCTCATCCTGTTTGGCAAATGTTGTAGACTCCATAATGCCAATCTATTTTCTGTTGTGTTTTTCCTCTCTTGTATTTATTCCCCCCAAAGAAGATATATCATACCATTGCAGCATTACTTTCAAAAACAGTAGCATCAGATCCTACAATTTTGGAGAACTATTGGTAAATGTATTTGTCCTTGTTTTCTCTGATGGTGCTTTGTGCCTAATATGTAGCTCCTTCATTCAAATACAATAAAAGTGAAAATAATGAATTTCAGAAGAATTGTTGCAAAATCTGATATATAAAATAGCCAACTAAATTTGAAGATTTGTCACACAATTCCCTGACAGTACCCTCTTTTGGTCAAGAGGAAACACTGTGGAAGAAGAGCTAAGGGACTGAAGAATGTTAAATAGATTTTAATATCTGCACTAGCCCCAAGCGTCCTGTGTTAATGCTCCTTCTGAATTTCTACCAATGTCTCCCATTCTACCTCTCACAAGTTCAATGAAATCCTAGCTTAAGACTATTAATCATAAAGTAACCCATAAAACATTCTGTGTAGCCCTTTATCACTGTACAAAAAGACAACTGCCTCTATCACTTAGGCCACACAATACACCACTCTTTTTCACAGGTTTCTAAATAACCGCTGCACTGAGATAATATTTGGAATCATAACACATCCATAAAGAATGCATCAGTGTATTTTGTTCATTTCAGTTACCACTCTTCAAATTTAAGTTGGTGACATATGCTAACAGTTACTCATTTCTACTTCCACGGGAATGGAAAGTTCTATTAGGCTCAATTTTGTCCATACTGACATTTTCAAATTTTTTTATGTAAAACATACCTTTTTGTATGCATTTTCCAAAAGTATACCTGTCTGTGTTCACTTTTTCACATGTACACATTTTTGTGAATCATTTTTTCATTGCCTGAAGTGTTTTTGCACATTCTCCCCCCTCCCAAATATAGTGTGTTTAATGCATTGTTTTAAATATACACATTTTTATCCTCAGTTGTAGTGCAAAGTTCAGAAAAACCCAGATTTTGATGTCTGTCTGCTTTCAATTTCCTCTTAAGGTTTGAGAAGTGTAAACTGAACACATTTCTCACCCAACACTTTTGCTGCCACCATTAATTGTGGACCTGAATGGTTTGTTAGCAGGTGGTGAGAAAGAGGAAGTACTTTGCAGTTATTAGTAGTTATAAAATATATTTGTACAAATTATTTTTCAGGTTCATCCCAAAGCAATGAAGTGCTACCTGTTGATTTCTAGGCAGCCATAAAATCCTTTTTCTACCCATCCATGTAGTTAGTCACTAAATTAGCCCACCTGAATCAGTACAGAGTCACAATGATTCACATAACCCTGAAGATGAAATCTTGGTCTTTGATAAAATAAAATACAGTACAGTGGGCCCTCAGTATTGGCAGGATTCCCATCCATGGATCTGAGAGACTGTGGATCGCCACAACTCATATTATCTAATAGCGGTGTGTGCACATGGAATCGCTGAAGTAGGCACATACATGTTGCCATCCATTGCATAATATGGGAATTGAACTTCTATGGTTTCCCCACATTCATGAGGGAGGAGCAGAACCAAAACCCTGTGGATGGAAAGGACCCAGGATAAAATAAAATAATTTTTATTTCTACTTTATTTTAAATCATTCTAGGCTGCACAATCTTCTCATTTTCAATAATTTTTTTCAGCATAAATTGAACTTTTCTTCTACCTCTTAAAACTTTCACCAATGTTCCAGAAAACATTACTCCCTCTTCCCAGTTTTCTTTTATTGTACCCAGCTGTTCACACCCACTAGCTTTACAGAGCCACCATTCCCTTGTCCATATACAAGTAAAGTTGGTGGAAGAAACAGATTTACTTTGTGCACAAGATTGTTGTACAACTGTTGAGAAAGGCTAATCAAAAGGTGTACTGAATGTGGTCAGTAATACAATTAGGAAACCTGAAAGCCACTGATTGACTTATGACCATGCACAATTACATGGGAGAAAGTAGATTTAATCAGTATGTATAGTATCCAAAGGACTGAGAACAAATAATATTCTAATTAAGAACCTGGGTAACAAGTATTTTGTGTTAAGTTTTTAATTATTTCACCAAGATTTTAGGCATGGGATTTTTTTTCTGGTATAAATTTTTAAAAAATAATAATTTGGAGTGCCCATTTCAGATTTACATTGCATACTAGGTTCTAAATATGTAGATGCTAGTAGTATTTAGGTAAGACAACATTTAATACCAGACTAAGGTTGTGGCTCTGGGTGGATCTGACTGGGTGTAAACTTCAAAGAATGGAAGGAGAGCTACTTCTCAAGTAAACATACATTACTTTACACTGTAAGTCTGCAATCATACACAGAATAACTATGGAGTAAGCGCCATTCTGTTCATTAGTACTTCTAAGTAAATATGCATTAGACCGAGCTGAGAATAAGGCAGGTGAGATAACTTGATGGAGCAGGTGACCAAAAAAAGGCCATATTTATGTTAAAACTTAAGTTCAGCGATGAAAACCAGCAAAGCCTTTAAAGTTAATGAGTTCTAGACTTCTTGGACCAAGCTGATTAATTTGTAACGTGAAAGGTCTTAAAGCAAACCAAATTAGTTTTTCACATTCCTAGAGCTTATTTTTAATCTCTAAAGGTGCAAATATTCTTTTTATTGAGAGTATTGCACTGGCAAACTTTAGCTTTTACTTAGAGATGTTTCAACTGGAAGATCTACACAATTTTAAAGTACATAACTTTAAAATGTTGCTAGTTGAGAAAAGAAGCCAATGAATATGTAAAAAAAAAGTGTACTGTTATTCACAGAAGCAGTATGCTGTGTTCAGGGATGTTTATGGTTCCAAATCTATCTGATCTTTAATAGATGCTTGCTTTCCCTGCTCCATCCCCCTTCTTCAGGAATGTGACAAGTCAACTCTGCTACAACATTCTACTGTTTCTGTTACTGCACTACAGGACAATTTATTCTTTTAGGATTTTTTTTATTTGACAACTTGTGATGCATCATCTAACAAGAATAAAAATACTGAGAAAAAAAGTAGAAAAGCTAAGCACCCATGATAAGGGTGCTTAATGATAAGGTAACCATACATAAACAGAATTCACCAAGGGCAAAGCATACTGAGTGAACTTCAGAGGGAGTAAATTTCTACTACAGCTTCACAGCTTCCTCATATTAGATACTCACCTTTGGTTACAGCCTACTATAGTTCACAACAGGTAAGACATCTGGTTGAACTGTGTTGGTCTTGGCAGTGCATAACTCTTTATGAAAGGATGGCCTCTTACTGTAATTAGCTATAAATATAACTGGGAAATGCTAGCCACAACTATATATTTAGAATGTAAAATGGACCACTACTACATAAGAGCAGTGGACTACTTGTGATTAAGCATTAAACAAAGACCAAAAAGCCAGTTAAAGTAAGCATAAAGATATATTATTGAATACTAAACTTAGGATGCTCCATCCTATAGTATTTCCCAATTTTACATATGGTTGTGAAAGCTGGACAGTAAAGAAAGCTGGTAGGAAGAAAATAAACTCATTTGAAATGTGGTGCTGGAGAAGAGTTCTATGGATGCCATGGACTAGTGAAAAGACAAATGAGTCCTAGAGCAAATGAAACCTGAACTCTTCTTAGAAACCTAGATGACTAAACTGAGGCTGTTGTATTTTGACCATATTGTGAGAAGACATGACTCACTAGAAAAGACAATAAGGCAATAGGAGGAAGATTGGATTCCAGATAATAGAATAAATCAAGAAAGCCATGGCTCTGAATCTGCAGGACTGAGCAGGACTGTTGAGGATAGGGTGTCCTGGAGGTCAAAGGGTTGCCCTAAGTCAAAGTTGACTTGACAGCAGTTTACTACCACCACCAGCACCACCAAGCAAGCACCTGGGTGAGTGTAACAACAAGGAGTGCAAGGACCTAAATAACTGTAACAATATTAAAAAACCTCACCTACTCTTGTACATGACATTGCTTAAACAGAAACACACAAAGGCACATAACTTAAGACTACCAGTAGAATATCATAGTACTAATGTTTTCCACTGAGTTTCAAATACATTGAAGTTCATAGGGAACAAAATTGTTTTTTAAAGGCTAAGGTAGCTGCACTAGGAAATCAGTGGTAGATATGTACACAGAAGAACTTCAAAATCTGGTTGTGATATCTCACATTCATACTAACCTCTCTGCAGTTATGAAAAATGAGGACTTTGGATGGGAGGACCTCGTACCAAGGAAAAAGGAAACAATTTAGAAGGAGCCCAGAACTGATGTTTCTAGAATATTCAGAAAATATTTTCTTGTGTGAATGACATGCCCTGTCATGAAAAAAATTAACAATTTTGAAAAAAAAATTGTGAAAATTTAATAATTAATGTGTGTTTGCAATGGGTACACTGGAAGGATAGCAGCATGTCTGCATATTTAGGTTTGTACAGAAAGATGGGTAGAGGATGACAAGACTTCATAATTCAGTGGGCCCTTGGTATCCAATGGGGTTTGGTTCCAGGACTCCCTTTGCATACAAAATTAGGGGATGCTCAATTCCCATTACAGATAGTGGCCTAGTGAAATGGTGCCTTTTATATAAAATGGCAAAATCGAGGTTTGCCTTTTGAAAAATATATATATATATATATATATATATATATATATATATATATATATTGGAATACTTTCAAGCCATGGATGGGTAAATCCATGGATATGAACAGCCAACTGTACTAGGATTTGCTAATTTCGCTGTGATGTCCTAGAAGAAAAACATATTACTAGCTTGGCCAATGATCCTCTGCGTAAACCCTGAGTGCCCATTTCAAAGCTAATGGTGCCCATGACTTGACCCAAATAGACACTAAGTCTAGATTCAAAGTCTGATTTCCTTTCTAGTCCTAAATCAGCTAACCAAGAGTTCTTTATGTAGCAATTTTTAAAGCTTTGTGATAACAAAGAAAGTCTGCAATATTATTTTCATTTCCTCTGTCTATTGCATACAGCTACTATTGAGTTTATCAATGTCATTATCATTATCATCACAACCACTATCAGTACCACCACTACTTATAACAATCCTGGGAGCCTTTTGTGACCCTGGGTTCCACAGGATTCTTCTCCTGTCTTATCCTAAATAGTTTGAGGCTTTTCTTCCCTCACAACTATTTCCCTAAACTGTTGTCCTCACACTTTCTTCAGTTTCTTTACTATTATGTGTTTTAATATACCCGGTAGCATGTTTTTGATATTGTTAGTTATAAATTACTTCCAGCCACTCCTTTGTGAGCCAGAAAATACATTTTATTTACAGAAATAACTTATGATTGTATCTCTTTTGGCAGTTGGTTCTCAAAGCTTGTGGTTGTGTGTACATCACTTCACTTGTTACAAATTGACTTTGTTCCAGTTCAGTAAGTGACCAGTTACACTTCAACTGTGTTTTAGTTCTTTATACACACCTTCCACTAAAGCTCAATCATTAGGAGCATAAATCCTATAGCTTTATTCCAAGGTTACATAGAAGAAGATGGATATGAGCCTTCCCTTTACTGGCTCTCCACTTCTCAAAATGTAACTTTAAACTGATTCCACAGGACTTCTTTTGTCCTTTCACAATCCTTTCTCCTTATATTAGGAGTGCTTGGAATCAGCTTCGGCTGATTCGCCAACTGCGTCCTTACCTGGACCTGGAAGACCTTGAAGCAGTAGTACTTGCCCTGGTAATTTCTCGTTTGTAACACGCTCTACATGGGGCTACCTTTGTACCAAGTTTGGAAGCTTCAATTAGTTCAAAATGCGGCAGCCAGGCTGGTCGTTGGAACATCTAGGGCAGACCACATTACACCTGTGTTGAAAGCCCTTCACTGGCTGCCAATTAGCTTCCGGGCGCAATAAAAAATGTTGGTTATTACCTATATGGCCTGGGTCCGTATTACTTAAAGGAACGCCTTTCCCCACACAATCCGCCCTGCACTCTCAGAACTTCTGGGGAAAACCTATTGAAATATCATAATGTTAGGTTGGATTCCACCTCCCAGAAATCATTTATGGCTGGGGTCCCTAAACTATGGAATAGCCTGCCGGAAGAGGTTTGCAACATCTCTACATTGGAGGCCTTTAAAAAGGCACTTAAAACAGAACTCTTCCGATGGGCTTACCCACCCGACCTAAAATAACACTAGACAATGATCCCCTGGGAAGGAAGACCTCCGTTATCGCCTGGATTTGCTTTAGTAAATGTAATTGTCAATTTTATTGTTAATGTTAATGTTAATTTTGTCTTATTTCATTTGTAATTTTAATGTTTAAGTATTTTTATTGTAATTTTGTCATGTTTTTATTGCCATGTTTTAAACCTTGTTGTTTTATCTCTATTGCTGTACTCCCGCCTCGATCCATTGGGAGAGGCGGGACATACACATTATTATTATTATTATTATTATTATTATTATTATTATTATTATTATTATTATTATTATTATTATTATTATTATTATTAGGGACTCTGAATCCCATTAAGGCTGAACTCTTATTTCCAATTGCACTCCTGGCAGTTCTAACTGCTCTCCTAGCAGTTTTTGATACACTCCTCTTTCTTAACAGCTCCTTCTCCTTTTTATAGCTGCTCATCAGGCAGGCCCCCAACTTTTTGCCAGCCTGTCCATGATTGGCAGCTCTAAACATTCAAATCTGCAAGTGTCTCTCCACACCTTTTTCAAGGAAACATTAAAGGCATCTTAGAATTAAAATATACAAAACACCAAAATCTACCCCAAAGTACAAATGTAGGATGCTACCACAGAACATCAATTCTTCTATGGTTTGAGACTAACAAAATGGTATGAAAATAGATTTTATTGCACAACACAAATGTTTCAGTCATTTTCCCCATTTCCCCTGACATTATTTATCTTTTGTTGTTGTTGTTAACTGCCCTTGAATTGATCTCAACACATGGTGACCCCATGGATGAGACATCTTCAAGACTCCCTTTCCTCCCCGGCTCTGCTTAGTTCCTGTAAATTCATATCCATGACCTCTTTAATAAAGTCCATCCATCTAGCATGCAGCCTTCGTCTCTTTCTATTTCAGCCCACCTTTCCAAGGATTACTGTTTTTTTCCAATGAGTTATGCCTTCTCATGATGTGACCAAAGTAAGATAGTGTCAGTCTAGTCATCTTGGCTTCCAGGGAGATTTCTGGCCTGATCTGCTGTAGGACCCATTTATTTGTCTTTTTGGTTGTTCATGGTAGCCTCAGCACTCCTCTCCAGCACCCCATCTCAAATGAATTGATTTTCTTCCTATATGCTTTTTAAACTGTCCAGTTCTCACATCGCTACATGAAATAGGGAATACAATAGCTTCTACAATTCCAATTTTCATGCTCAGTTGTGTATCTTTACATTTTAGGATCTTTTCAAATTCTTTCATAGTTGCCCTCCCACTCTTATTAGTCTGAAATATCAGTAGGCAAAGAGATTTTGCAACACTTTTGAGCACCTCAGATACAGATCTATGAAATCTTATGCTACTTTTTTCACACAGTTAATCTCAAAGGTGCTGCAAGATCTCTTTGCATACTGATATTTCAGACTAACATGGCTATGTCTCTAAGTACTACATAAGCTTTTGTAGACTTGTCTACTTTCTCAGATACAGGTCTATGAAATCTTATGCTACTTCTTTTGCACAGTTAATCTCAAAAGTGCTGCAAGATCTCTTTGCATACTGATATTTCAGACTAACATGGCTATGTCTCTAAGTACTACATAAGTCAACTTCTGGACAGTATATTAAGTGCAAGTCTGAATTACAAGCCTATACATATGTATATTAGTAAGTGGATAAGATCAATTCAAACACAGATTTATAAACAACAAACAAATCAGGGATAAGGAAATGCCTCTTACTGCAGTGGTGCCTAACAGTTAAAATTAGCTCTGGATTAATTGTTGTTCTGGACAACTTTCTATTTATATGAGTTTATTTCTAGCTCTTAAAAAAGATGGCTTTCTGGTCCCAGCTTTATAGGATATATGGTTTTTAAATTTTCAGAAATGTATAAAAGAATTTTTGTTTGTTCTGGCAGATATTCAAGCACATTTGAGGGCAGACTAAAGCGTGCCATATGTATCTATAAGGATTTCAAGAGGCAAATGTGAATGTCATGTGCTTTCTACTGCTTTAAATATATAAGGCAATGTGCTGTCTGTACCTTCAGGGTGACTTAAGTTTTTTTTTGTTTTTGTTTTTGCCTGACCAGTCAAAGCTTATACCAACTCAAATGAGTGCCTGTCTAGTCATTATGTTCAAGGAGAATCTCTTAACCCAATTTTCCTTCCAGGCATGGCAGGGAGACAGTAGTACATTACTACAGAGCAGTATTTGCCTTGTGCTTATTTTTAATCATCATTGTTTCCAGAGTCATATCAAATCACCAGGAAGGTAGCATGTTCAAATAAGAAACAGTGCAATTCATTTGTTAATGTTTTCCTATGAGAAGGAGAGGTGCAGGATAGCTGGACAGTCATTTCAAGTTAGCTGCTTTTAAACCTAAACCTTCACTTCAGTGGTGCCAGAATGATACTCCACTCAATAAGCATACTTTATGGCAAAATCTTTGGTGGGAGGGGGATGAAAAAGCCCTGCTGCATTTGGTGTGTAGTGATTTTTC
>CM034701.1:282191532-282205949 GCA_020142125.1 Phrynosoma platyrhinos
GGGGTTCTGCCACATTAGAATTATTTATTAGTTTATTTATTTATTTATTTATTTAATTTTTATGTTGCCTTTCTCCCAAAAGGGACCCAAGGCAGATCACAAGATAAAATACCTTAAAAGATTTTTTAAAAATTAAAAATATACAAAAGTTAAAACACATAATCTAATACAGCTACCCATATAAAAACCATCCTACCATGATTTTAAGAAGCCCGCCTGAATGAAAATGTTTTTACCTGCCGGCAAAAGACCGGTAGGGAGGGGGACAGTCTAGCTTCCCACAGAAGGGAGTTCTATATGGTGAGAGCAGCTACCAAGAAGGCTCTCTCTTGTGTACTCACCAGGCGAGCCTGTGATCTTGGTGGGACCAAGATAAAGCCTTTTGCTGCACCAGAATGAAATAACAGTTTTGTGCCTTTTTTAGTTTATGAAGAAATGGAGAAACTGGAAGATGAAGCTGTCCCATCAAATGTACTGTTTCTGGATTTTTTGAAAGCTCAACAGTGATTACATTAGCTAAGTCAAGACCCTGAAAGGAATTAACATCTGTATTTTTAAATATATGTTGCATTTAATCAAAATATTGCAAAGGCATATTTCATCTGACTTAAGAATGATTTGTTCTAATTAATAAAGCAAAAGCAACTTACAGCCAGAATTGAAAGTAGTTCTTCAACACTACATTCTGGTTTTAAACGATCTTTGAACATCCTGACAGTTGGATGCTTCAAATAGTAATATGAAGCAATGCGGCCATGAGTCAGTGGTTCGATGCTGCGGTCATCCTACCCATGGAGAAAGATATATGGACATATTATAAAAATGCAATGCACAATGAAAAGCACTCTCCTTAAGCACAATACATTTTATGCTGTATTCCAATGGAGGTATTATATTTTAAAACTGGATGATAACAAGAACACAGTCACAAAGACATTTAAACAGCATGTTACTGTTTTAAACACTGAAGGAATGGAAAAATTCCAGTAGCTGCAACAGGAGGTCCCAGAGTAGCCTATGTATATTTCATAATTCAACAAACATCAGGATAATCCCTAATAAAGATTATGGCTATCCAGTTCTTCTTTTCAAATTATGAATAAAGTATAGATTAATCTTACCTCCCCTATTTTAATGCAATAAGAGTATTCCAGATCAACAAGTGATTTCTCAACAAGATTTGAAAGGAACTTGTTCATATTGTCATGGCTCACGTCATCTAGGTTATAGTAACTGTGTAAGAAGAAAAAATTATTAAGAGTGTTCTTTTTTATAAAAATATTGCCAACACATGAATAAAAACAGTTTGTAGCATAGCACATCACTACAGGAAAAAAGGGCACACACTTTGAGGTAGAAATCAATGGCCATACCAAATGTTACTTTTTATTAGACTGAAGTTTCTAGCACTTCTAGGGATATGGTCAGATAAGAGAATGAGAAGTCTCCCACCTAGGGTGACCAATGTCCTCCTTTTCCAGGATATGTCCTACATTTCAGCCTTCTGTCCAGGAGAAATTCCAATATGTCCTCTATTTTGAGCATGACCAAGAAGCATAAATATATATTTATATTGCTATTTTTAGCTTTTATTTTGCAATGTCCTACATTTTTCTTGAATGTCCTACATTTTATGGTGCCTTGCTCTTTGAAATTATGATATCTGATCACCCTGATCCCACCCTCTGACTAATCTACAAATATTCAAGGCAAACATTTCCATTTTCAGTCAGTGGTGTCCCTATGATTGGTGTCACCCGGTGCAGTTACTCATGGGAGGGAGGACTTCTGGGGCAGGACTTTCGGTCCACATCTGGGGGGAGTGGGAGCACACGCGCATGCGCACACTCAGAGATGCCCCTGTGTGGGCCCAGCGAGCAGCCTTCAGGCCCTGGGGAGCAGCCTTCAGGCCCTGGGGAGGGGCAGGGACTGACCGCGTGTGTGGCTCACACCCCCTCAGTGATGCTACTGTTTTCAGTTTTAATCTGTCCTACCATGCAAAGATACATGTGTATTTTCTAACCACTTCTATATGTGGATTTTTTTACAGTTAGGAAAAAAAATTGTAATAATATAATGCAATCCTAGAAGTCACTGTATGTGTCTTCTTTTCAATAATGCTTTATTAACTAAAGGATATATATTTGTTACTTAACAGTTGTCCACAAACATCACATATGGCTGGGTCATATCATTTACTATTCCTAATCATTCTGATTTTTTCCTTGACATTTCTTAATGTGTGCACTCCATTACAGTACTTTATTATGCAGCTAAAAATGTAACAAAAATTCTAAAATAAAAAGTTCATATTGGTTAGTTTGTCTTGGCTTTTTGCAAAAATGTAAGAGCTGGTTTCCGAACCACAGAACAAAATTCACGTGCCTTAATATAATTGAACAAATACTGAAACATCAGTAAAGGAACTGTACTGGGAGTTAGTGAAATTATCTATTTATTAGAAACTTTAGGATGTAAAATTTAAAAGAATGTACAGTGTGAATATGCCATTTAAACAGACAGTATACGCCTCTCATACAGTAGCATGGATATGAATAAAGGAATGTGGACATAAAATATCCTAAGATAGATTGCATGACTCCCTACTTTTACAGCTACTATGTTACAATTCTCATTTTTATATATACCTTATTTTCCTGTGTATAAGACTACTTTTTAACCTGCAAAATCTGTGGTTAAAGTGGGGGGGGTCATCTTATACGCCGGGTATAAGGATAAGGAGGATAGATGTGCTAAAACTCTATATTTTGACTGGAAAAATGGGGGGTCGTCTTATACAGCAGGTTGTCTTATACGCCAGAAAATACGGTATATCACACACCTAAACCAGCACTTTCATTTTTTTCATTTTGTGCTCCTAATCTTTGTGTAACCTGCCAGTCTTCTGTGAACAATGAGCTCATTAATTTTCTTAAGCAGCACATAATTTGGATCACAGTGCTACTTTACCCAATAAATGTTATGCATGCCAAAAGGGAACTTGATGAGACTGAAGTGGGATCATAAAATAGTCTGATTCTGAGATCATGAAATAACAACTTCCACTATAACAATTGTAAAAGACACTTCAGGGGGTTAATGGTTCAAATTTAGCATATATTTTAAAAGCAAACACAAACCTTCTGGTAATAAAAGAGAGAAGGCTGGGACAACAGTCAAGAACAGGGATAACACAAGACTTTTTGGTCGGAAAGATTATGGGAAGGGTATTACCTCCCCACCCTAAGATATGTTTTTTGACATGCATCTTAGAACAGGAGCTTTAAAATGTAACAAATTATGCAATATGTATTTGAGTAAAAAATATAAAGTTGTTATTTTATGTACCAAATAGGTGGATGGTGTGTCACATGAACAGTAAATTAGTGTGGACTTAATAAATTATACAAAGATAAAATTAGATTAAAGACAGTTGTTACTAGTTAGCACAGGTTTTCATTAAAAATGTTACACCAAAAGTTTCTTTTAACTAACTTTTGGTGTAACATTTTTGATGAAAAACCTGTGCTATATATAGGGCAGAATACCCTATACTGTATATAGTTTCATCTTAGCACTACAGGAGGGTACAGTCCAGCCTGATCTACTTTTAAAAACATTAATTGCAACTGAGAATTTAAAGATCCTAACTCTCAATTGAGAAATCAAGATTTCTCTTAACAGTTTCTCTGTTAAGATTCTGTTACTCAGAATTAACTGCAAGTTAAGAAATAACAATTCACAAGCACAATTAAATGGGGCTATCTCTATTTTTGTATATTTAGAATGCCTTTGTTTATTATATAGATGTGCATTGTGTGAGTTAAGTTAATTTTAATTGTCTTTTAATTTGTTTTGTTTGATTTGTTTTTGGGGGGTGGGAATGAGGGATGGGATTTGAATTGATTTTATTTGTTTTGAATGTTGTACGCCACCCCGATTGCCTGTCAGAGGGGCGGGATATAAATAAAAATTATTATTGTTGTTATTATTATTATTATTACTCCCAGGTAACTGGCTTTGGGAGTACGGCCAACATGTAGGTGGCTCCTACAAACTAGGATGTAAAGCCTGTTTTAGGTGCAATCTTGGGTACCGAAAGAATCTCCCCCACACTTCAGTAGCAGATCCCATAGGTCATATCTTAAACTGCTTTATAAATTTCCCACAATACAAAATATGTTTGCTGTGTAGCATCATGGTTAGCCTTTTAAGGGATACAAACCCACATGTCACTGAATACACAACATTAATTGCATTTGTTCTTTGTATGCAATCTGTACATGTTTTCTTGGAAGCAGTATATAAAGGCTGCCATCGTATACACATTTTCCCAAGTGTAAATCCCCTAGAACTCTACAGGACTTACTTCTGAGTAGACATGAAAAGGGTTCCAATGTTAGAATTATAAGTATAATTTATGAAATTTTGTATAGATTTCTACCAATATGTAAATTCTGGAAATCTGTTTCTTGTAAATAAATAAATAACTTAGGGAATGATTTTGTTCTGGGAATTTTGTTTCCAACAATAGGCATATTTTAAAACTACAGTATTCAAATGCAATATGGTCAGTTCAGTTCAGCTGATTATGGAACACTTTGATAATCTGACATGTTAATAAAACAGTTAACAGTACATAATCAGAGATGCAAGTTTAAATGGTCATATTCAGGCTGCTCATAACTGCAGCTTAAACATGCATGATCCAAAGGATATAGATGTGTGTATGATCAAACTGAACAAAACTGTTCCCTCCCCTTTTGTGGCTAACTATATTATCTTTTTAACTGCAGATAAAGAATAACAACAGTGCAGTTTCATGGCCATTGCATTGAATCATCTAGTCATTATTTCCCCTCTGCTGCAAACAGACAACCCACCTTTTTGTCAGCACACCATTTCATTTATTTCACAGTGAAACCCAGTTTCACAATAATTGACTTGTCAGAAGCTCTAATTTATGAGGCTGGGCTCTGTAAGCCTTCTCCTATATTCAGTTCAACCTGCCCACAAGCAAGGTTGAATATTTACAATGCTGTTAACAGGTGCTGAGTTGTTTAATGATTCTAATAGCCAGAAGCGTACTGAGAAAGCCAGCGGGATCACAATTACAGGCTGTTTGAACACAACAATTACTCGTCCCCTGAGAGGTGTGAAAGTCAAAGGCAGTTTTATACTAACAGCATCTAGCACATGGGGTAGACAGGCTAACTTCCATTAGTAGCCCATTGGGGAAAAAGCAGTAACAAATCCCTAGGTACCATAAAAATTTACAAAGTACATAAGATTTAAACAATCAGAACTCAGAAGGAACAAACTTTTTAATGTTTTAAGTAATTTGTAACAAACACAAACAACCCAACTCCCAAGAGTAGCTGTGAATATATCCCAAACAATCTCACAACAAGAAACATGAACTTATTTTTCTAATCTAAGCTAGTGTGGAATTTCACTAGCTGAGAAAGAGTGAGACGTGCAGAGACATAAAATGTAGATGAAGTTACACAGAACATTTTGGGTTTAATGTGGACTGTGGTGGCAATTGCTTCCTGTTTAGTTTATGTAAACCTGACCCAAGATCTCCCTGGGAAATTTTTCATCAGCCTTGAAATGTTGCTGCTATAACTGTCACTCCTCTGAAGTCATTTGTTATAAACACAATGTTTTTTTATGCTCAGATTATACGGTAGTAGTAATGACACAGATAATGAAAACTCAGTTCAGGGACATCTGAAAAAGGCTAATAAGAAAAACCCTTGCTTGCATTCAGAGCACTTCTTCGAGGAAAAAATCTACAAGAGCCCAGGGCTCATGATTATTTTTGACACAAATCATTTTTGAGGGGGGAAAAAATCTTTCAGAACACAAGACAGACATTAATAATTATTCTCTCAAAAGAGGTTCTGTTTTATCCACTTTGAGACATTCTGCAATTTCCCTTTTCTTGACTTTCTAAACCCAAAACATGCATATGAGGCTTAGGTGAAATCCATTATTCTAAGCATATCCCTAATAGATGGAAAATGGAGAAATGATCCAATCAATGTCTTTCCTGGATCTAATCCAATAGCTGTGGATCAACATGCCTCAGTGGGAAAGAAATCAGGCGCTCTCTGGAGAACCAGCTCATTTGCAAGAGAAGGAGGCATTTGTCACTGAGTTATACTCTGAATGACTAACATTATCATTTGCAACTAGTAATCAAAGTGAATCAAATTCATTACTAAAATGGCCTGCCACCTACATTAGAAAGTACTGTATTTTACACTGACAATCTGAAATGTCAACACAGTTGTCTTGTCAATTAATCTCAGACCATTTTGTTGCTTAACAACAAAGTGATTCCAAGGGGATCTACTTGTGGTTGTTTTCCAGTCAATAGTTCCCAAATGCCTAACCTTTTAGAATCTATCCTGATATTACTGCAGTCACCCCCACCGGCACCACCTCCATTAGAAAAACACTGACTACTTTTCTTTCATGAGGATGTCTCCACAGGTATCAAAGTTGAAAGCAGATATGAACTACTGGAAGGCCAAGCAAGGGTAGTGATAAACTGTGTGTATACATGCCTTCAAGATGCATTTTGACCTATGGCAAACCCATGAATAGGGGTTCTTGGGCAAGGAATACTCAGAAGTGGTCTGGTATTTGTTGGCAGCCTGCAGCATACAATTAAAAGAAACAAGTCTATTTAGAGTGTTGGAAAATTCTAGCATTCTCTCTCACCCTCTTTCCTGCTGTTAGAGCAATGGGTTTTTAGATAGGATAGAATTTACTACATATGGAATCCTTCTGGTTTTTTCTCCTCTCCATTTGCTCTTCCTATCCTTTGAAAAGCATGGTCATAAATAGTATCCAAATAACTACACCTGGGAAATTTTCTATGGTCATTGGTCACATAAAAACTTCATTTTCAAGTTTTAATCCTTCTTGATTATTCTCCTTTTCTCCCAATTTCTTCCTCACCTCCATCAACAAGATGGTGACTTAAAGACTGAAGTTTTCTTTTACCTGATCTCTCCATTAGCTAGTATAGATGTAGGCTCCCCACATACACATGTAAACGTAAAAGCTATTAGTAACCTTTTTCTAAGCTTGTAACCTGAAACTGCCTGCCTTATTTTGAGTCACTTTAAGTTCAAAGGAAGTAATGTCAGATTGAGACACGCTCATTTTACTCTGCTAAAAAACAACCCAAAACTTATTTTAACAGTTTTAACTTTCAAACATATAGCCATGGTATACAGATGGTCCCTGACTATGAAGCTAGCATGAATGACAAGGAAGACATCTCCTTTGTCCTGGAGGGGTTGTAGGACAAGAGGTACATATCTACACATGTGGTTGGAGTACCCACATATGTAATGATTTTGGATACAGACTGTTCAATTGACTTCAGACATTACCAAACAAAAGGTCCAACCCACCCCAGAGATGCTCCTCTTGTCAATATTCAAATCTAATAATAAAATTTTCCATCACAAAGAAATCATAGCATTTCTGTTGCTACAGCTAGACTAATCATTGTCAGAAACAGGAAACTAGGTCATCTGTCCATGGATCAATGGTGGACAAAGTTCTGGGAAGGATGGTTAATGGAGAAGCTTACAGGTGATGCTAGGAGAACCTCTGAGGCAAGGGACTGTAATCAGTTCAAGGAAAAGTGGCTGCCTCTTATAGAATATATAAACTCCAACTCTCATGCTCATGTCCCACTGCAGCATCATAGGAGACTTTGGTCTGGAGTTCTGACTGAGACCTCCATTTTGTAAATTTGTATTTTAGCTTGTATTTTTAAAGCAGAATAGTATTTAATTGTGTTTTACCTTTTGTAAACAATAAATTTTTAAAAAGAAAAGATATAGCCATGTTAAGTCTGTAGAATCAGTATGTAGAGAGATATTGTAGCACCTTTGAGACTAACTGAAAGAAGTTGGTTGCACGAGCTTTTGTAGACTTAAGTCTACTTCCTCAGATGCATTTAACTTTGATAGCCTGGGAAAACTCTAACTTACAACAAACAGATGGAGGCTGAGATCTAGATCAAAGCTACTCAAGGTGGTGGTCCCTGGACCGGTGCTGGTCCATGAGCAATCACAATCTGGGAAGTTTCCAGGAAAGAAAAAAAAAATGTACTAATGCACACAGATATGGTACATTAGAAGAAAAATGCCTATCCACCACATTAGATAGATTTAGCAGCACTTATCTAGATTACTAATGAATGGAACTCTCTCCACTTATAGCTCTGATGGAGGAGAAGGGGAAGTGATTTTTACTAGTTCTTGTTTCTACTGGAGGTCACAATGCCCTACCCAAAACTGGCTCTAAATCAACACTGGGGAAGGGAATTGGTGAAAAATGCCTCTTTCTCTTCCTCTTGAGTGAAGCCCTTGTTGGATCTTGGTCTCTTCTGTGAAAAGAAGGAGTCCTTCCATTTGATCCAATACACAGGGGATAAGGAAAATAAACAGAACAAAAACAAAATGATAGAAAGAGCAACATATCTTTCCATCCAGAGGAGCAGGACTAAAATCAGCCTAAGATTGTGCAATGTATTATTGTTGTAAAATGCAGCTAAGTAGCAAATAGCACAGTATCATACCATGCACAGTTCTTGAATAAATAAGAATTTTTGTTTTAGATAACAGGAAACAGTAAAATATTTTGCTGTTCTGCCAAGTCTCCTTGTCCTCCATACATAATGATACAAGTAAAGGTAAACTATCTGCCCTTATTTGGTGCTGTCCAAATGAATACACTAGGTCACGCAGGGTCTGATTAATCTAATATTCCCTTCATATTGATACTAGGACACCAACTTTTCCAAAACAACAGACCAGCAAGAATAAAACAACAGACCAGCAGAAACATTTCAGTTTTTCCCCCCTAAAACAGCAAATTCACACTGGAACTATGGTATGCTCCACTTAAATTAATGGCACTTATGATGTAGTGTCACTGTTCCAGTTCAGAGAACTAAGAACATCAGAAGCCTGAATGTACAGTGTTGCATTTACCACCTCACACAACAGTTTGCATCTGGAGGACAGATGTTGTAGAGCAACCATTAAGCAGGAAGAGATTGCAGGAAGGATTTTTAGTCTTATTCCAGGCTATCTTCTTTCTTCTAACCCTCTCCTTTTGACAGTGATGATGCATATGTGAATGGGTCAGGGGTAAAGCACTTACCTGTGCAAATGCTGAATGCACACCCCATCATAGTCAAATGCACTTTCCACACATCAGTACATTTGTATTGTGTTAACACTTAAGTGACTGGTCACCTAAGCCTAAGCTAGTGCTTGCTGGTATATTAATTCTACATGTGAATGGGCCTCTGCACATATACCTTTGCACATCTCTTTTGCCCTTAAAAGGGTGCTATGAGAAGTCCCAAGATGTATCCAATGATCTGTCCAGTGTGACAGGGTAGCTACAAATTGCTGTCAAAGCAACACTGTTAAAAGTTTGAGTTTGAACAATCCCTAAACAGTCCCCTGGATAGCAGCACCAAGTTACAACATCGTTGCTCCCCCAGTTCCACTCTGTTCCCAGCAGAACTGGCTTCTGTGCTACAAGTAAGAAAGATCCATATACTGGGAACATGTTCTGGATCTCAAAAAATACGTTTGTATAGTTATTAGATTTATAGGCTGTCTTTCTGGTGAGAATGGAACTATACACTAAATACAATGGCTTGACTCCAACTTTACTTTAGTGGAGAGAAAATCCCCACTAGGCAAATTCTGCTGGATTATTCTCCAAGTGGTAATTGTACAACTGATTTTGCAACTGGCTGTACAAAGTCTTGCATAAGAAAGTTGACTAGACACTATTCCTGCGCTAATTCTGAAAATGCAGAACTGCTAGCACAACAAGACTCGCATTAACACAATGACATGACTGAACACAGCTCAGTGTATTTAGTAACAGTGATTACAATTTGGAAGGCTTCCATTACAGACAGCTGAGGAAAATGTATGCATTATAGTTAAGGAAAAACAAACAATTCAGGAACCACACATACAGTCTTATTGCATTTTCATCTGCAAATATAGTGGTCATATTTATTCATCTGCTTGCTTCCTTTCTACCACATTTTATTAAGCTCCTATAAAAGGATTCCCTGAGTGATCCCTTGTAATTGAAAACATTTCACTGTTGTTTTTTTCCTATCAAAATACACTTTTCAATAATCTTAAACATTTGGAGATCAAGGAGTATACATATTAGAAAACAGACATCCAAATATGGATGCAACATCCAAATATGGATGCATAGTACAAAAAAATAAATAGCACATGTATAGTTTCTCACAGTAGTGAGTTATGACAGTTGCACTGTTTGCTTTGTTGTTGTTATGACAGCTATACAGGCTAAGGTCTGACCAAACATTTGTTAATAGACTGGGAACAGTACATCTGCCAATACTCCACCAGATACAAAGAAAATGATTTTACAACATATACCCTTATCAAGCACAAAGCATTCACACGCCCATAGAATTAATAGTTGAAAATGTGGCAATGTTTCCAGGTAAGCTTTAAAATTGAATCCCACCCCCCAGTGTACCAGGGACACAAAATCAGTGTTGGGTGATTGCTCTGGGATATTCACACTTTGATCATTCACTTTGGGAATACCTGCTTGACACAGTCATTAAACAGATGCTATTCTCTGCCCTGTTGTCTCTTTCAAATGCAGCTTTGTGGGAAAAGCAGAAGAACAAAGCAGTTTTTTGGAGATGCAGGCCACCAAATTGTCTTTCTCTTTGAAAGAAGAATGGTTTGTGACTGTGCTGTGACATACAGGATGGTACACTTACTGCCACAGAGGAAACTAGTGCAGAATCTAGATTGGCAATAACAATGTGATTCCCTGTCCTAACCCATTTGTATTCTCAATGGGGATTTTGGGTAGGCTCATATGGGAGGCCCACACTGTTTAGGATTGGAGGGGTGTCAACACTAGTGCCTTGAATCAAGACTGAGTAGTAATGGGATGTGTTGCTCTACTTCAACTACCTACAATGGAAAATATGAGAGAGAAGGGAAAACTGACATCTGCAAGGACATCTAGCTGAAAGAGAATAGGGGACCAGATAGGTAGGAACCCATGCTCTTCCGTTCAGTCCTGGAAGAAAGCCAACCAATTTGCTTCTCCTCAACTGGATTAGGTCAAGATATGACTGGAAGGAAACTAGAAGTAAAATGAAGAAAGACTAATTATAGAGAAAGAAATAGAAAATAGGAAAAGATGAAATGTATACTGACCCTTATTCATGAAAATTAAAGAATAGTAGAGAACTGAAAGAATTCAAGCTAAGGACTGACCAGCGGAATGATTTAATACACTAGACATAACCAGCCTGGTACTAAATTGATTCAGCTCCATTCAAGTGTTTCTCATCATGTTCTGTTCAACACAGGACCAAAGAAGCAGCCTCACACCATACTGTCTTTACATTTAAAGAGGGGATGTTTGTATTCACATGGAATTTCTACACGAGCACGATTGATCATCTCCTAGTGTTGCTTCACACAAAAAGAAACCTCCTTCTACAGCCGAGCTGTCTTCCAGGAAAGTGATGACAGAGGAGGTGCAGCTCAGTGTTACCCTGCTCCTATATGAAAGGAAGTAAGGTGGATGACTGATCATAATTGATATAAAATGTGCAGTTAATTTTTGACAGGCTATAGATCAGGGGTAGGCAACCTTTTTGAGCCAGGGGCCAGCTGCTGTCCCTCAGACAATTGGGGGGCCGAAGCACCAAAAATAAATAAATAAATAAATGAATGAATAATTTTAAAAAACAAAAAAATTATATATATATATATATATATATATATATGCATGCACACTGTCTCAGCCCCAGAAAAGCCATGGCAAAACCCCTGTGGAGATTTTGTCAAGAAAACCCCAAGAACAAGTAATAACAACTATAATCAATATCATCATGGTGAGTGGCAGTGGTGGCGGGGGTAGCAGGACCGGCCTGGGGCTGGTCCAAAGGCCTCAGGGGGCCACATCCGGCCCCCGGGCCTTAGGCTGCCTACCCCTGCTATAGATTGTGTCTTCAAATTACTTTTACAACTAGTGCAACATGACAATGATGCTTCAAAGCCAGACTTGCACCTTGATGAGTCAGCAGGACTCCATGATGCATCTACAGCACAGCTTTATGTACCTTTATTAAGAAAGAAGTTTTGTTATGTTCAATAAGGTTTAGATGTACACAAGAATTATGGAATTATATATGAATTGCCACCCCTTCATTTTTATGTTGGACAATATGTATGTAAATAAAATATAATGTTCATATTGAAACCAACATTATTTCCTCTTCCTCCTCCTCGTCTCTACTTCTGTTTTCCCCTTCTTTATTTACTGAATAAAGCTTCTGTTGCTTAAATGTTGTAATTTTTTTAAGTATTTGTTTATTATAAATGAGCCCACTAACATCCTTGAGGCAATGGGCAACATTAAACAAACACCATAATTTAAATAATTAAATATAAATAGATAAAAACATTATTTAAAACCAGACTCATGCATATACATATTGCTGCAAAGTTAAGGCAGCCAGAGAAGACACTCCTAGTTTTAAGGACAGAAGACCATATGAAATAATATAGCCTCTGTTTCCTGACAGATGCTCAAGATGAATTATGCCACCCTAACTTTACTTGGGAGGAAGTTCCACATCTCTAGAGAGAAAGACTGGTCATGTGTACCAACGAACTATGGAGATTATGACACACAAAATCCATGCCGGGTTATACGCAGGTTTTAACAGTCAGTGACGGATCTTATTGCATTGCTCTGTGCCCAGGCAGTAGGCAGTCCACATCCATAGCAGGCTGGGCCATACTGTTTAGGACATGGGGTCAAGCACAGTGCTTTGAATTAAACTTGGAAGGGAACTGGAAGCCAGTAACATTGGTGAATGTTGGACTACAACAACAGTCACAGCGCATTGCAAGACATGTAGATCCTTCATCAACACTATTTAATTTGTCTTTCAAGGTTTGTTTATAATCTTTGTTCAAGCAACTGGTCATTCAACAATTCTTTTAACAATGCCAGCCACCTACCAGCAATTTTAATATAAGTTTGCTAACACTGATTTTTTTTTTGGGGGGGGGAATAAAAAATGAATGAATGCATCAATACAAAATAAACAGAATTTAAAACCATACTAAAGTGAGTAATGCATTATGTGGCAGATCTCAGATAATTTTAATTTAATTTAAAATGTTTTTAAGTTTTTTAATTTAAATTTAAAAGCAGAGAGGAAATGTTTCTCTACATGCATAAAGCCTTAAGGCCAGAATCCAAAGGATCACGAAAATAATTCAATGAGCCCAATAAGTCTTTCCCCCCTTAAACAACTGCATTTAAATTTATTGGCAGAGAGGACATGTTTCTCTGCATGCATAAAGCTATATTGTTCTTATTGGTCAAAATGGAGTTTAGTTTGGAGAATTATCCAATTTTTGTAACATCATAATTATAATCCATATCTTTACAGATAACAATCAATAACGTCAAGAACATTTGTTCTGCAGATGGATACTATTTCATTAGTGCTCAGCTGGTGTTCAAGACTGATTAACATAGTCTTCTGATATTGTGGCTGAATATTTAGCTCACTTTCCAAAGCCGTAATCCATAACCTATTTAATAACAAGCTATTTAAAACTGCTGGTTTTAGATGGATTTCCAGAGGAATTTGTGTTTTAAAACTTGCCATACTTGCTACCTGTATAAATATGACAAACATGTTCTTTAAATCTTAACATGCAAGTGTCCCCCCACCTCAATTTTATGATACAGTCCTTTCTAATAAATTCAGATCATTACTTCAGATGAATGTAAAAAGGCCAGAATCCAAAGGATCATCAAAGTAGTTCAACAAGCCCAATGAGGCTTTCCCCCGGTCAAACAACTGCATTTTCATATCACACTGAACCATTCTTCTGAAGCTGATGGGTGCTTCAAAAGCAGCTTATGAAGAGCCATGTTAAAAAAAGTCAACATTTGAGTTAAAGTCTCTTGTGTGAAACTAAGCAGTTCTATGGATCTGGTATCATTCTGGGAATTGTAAATTGTTGCAGAGAAGGCTAAATGTTTCACAAAACTACAGTTCTCAGAATTCCATAGCATTGGGCCACTGCAGTTAAAGTGGTGTTAACCTGGATTATTTCTGCAGTGCAGATGCAGCCAACATTCACAACAGAGTAACATCTGAGACAAAATATGTAGATAACTGTGATTCTACCATTGTCACCTTCCTTCAATGATGAAAAAGCCAGTAAAGCTCTGAAAGTTTGTGCTATGTATTTTCTGTATTTTGGTTTGCCAATAAATGTATTGCTCTTTTGTGAATTTTGTTGCATTTTGCTGCG
>CM034701.1:282207585-282221034 GCA_020142125.1 Phrynosoma platyrhinos
GGGGGGGGGAGAGAAATGAGGGAATTGGAGTTTTGTTTTCCCACTTTGCTTGCTGAGGCTGTGACCCTTGCAAAAATCCTTTGTTACATACCCCTAAGTTTAACCCTCAACATATCCATGGGTCATATCAAAATCCATGATTTTGGCCCCCAAACCTCCCCTTGACTTATACACGGGTATATATGGTATTCAGTCATATACTACAGTTATGTAACCAAAGAAGTCTATTGGGAGCCAGAAGCTGGAATTTGGATTTTTGGAAGACTGTACAATGTTGAGATCCAGGGAAGAGAGTGCATTAATGAATCATGTTTCTCCATAAAATATGCCTTTTCATTTACCTTGATTCTACAGGGAAAGGTTCGTAAAGGAATTTTTTGTAGAAGTCTTTCTTGATGTCATGAACTAGAATCACAGCTTTGCCTTGATCATCAAACTGAGGTCTACCAGCACGTCCCATCATCTGCAGAACATCTACAAAAGTCAATTAAAGACAACAGTAAATGTAACGCAACTTCACTGCTCTTACATTATAGCAAATGTCATGGAGTTGTGCTTTCTACCTTTCCTGCAAAACACTGGTTAATAGTGAACTGAAAGAAATGCCATCCAGTCAACTGAACAAATCTTAAAAGCAGTGGTGTCTTTTGCTTTTGTTTTGTGCAAGATTTAGCTACACATTAGAAGAGTGAAATTTGGCTAAACAAGTCTCAATAATATAATGGCTGAGAATATCTGACATTACTAAATATTAAGCAAGGTGCTTTACTCCATGTGGCCCTGTTCATTCTATATAGTAGATATGGACTGGATAATCATACAAATATATGAAAATATCTTGTATTTATCTCACAATCTTGCTAACTGAAATCTTTTAATACTGGAAATACCAAGTCTTAGTAACTTATGTCTAAAAGAATGCACTCTACCATCAAAGCCATGGTCTCTACACAACATGAGCATGGTGATTTAGAGCCTTTACAGACTGCAGAAATAATGCAGCTTGAGGCCACTGTCCTGGTTCAGTGCTAGAGAATCATGGGAACTGTATTTTTTTCTGGGACATTGAGCCTTCTCTGTCAGAGAGCTCTGGTGCCACAATAAACTACAGTTCCCATGACTCCTTAGCCCTGAGCCAGGACAGTTAAAGTGGCTTCAAGTTGCATTATTTCTGGCAGTCTGTAAAGGCCCTTACTGTTATCTTTTAAAATGATATTGCACTTAATGGCATTGCAAAATGATAACTTGTTAAATTGTGTTTCAACCTTTTGAACTATTAGCCTTTATCTTTTTCTTAGTTTAACATTTTTGAAAGCTCCCTTGAGTCCCATGCTGTGAGAAAGGTGGGATATAAATCTTTGAAATAAATAAAATAAATATGCAAATAAAAATAAAGCCATACAGTTCTTCTCATTTATTTCAGTGATGCCGAATGGGTACATGTACTGTACTTTCTTTTTCAGAAATGCATCTATATTACCATTTGAGTACAGATTCAACAGATCTGTAAGTAAGGTTGAAAATAAATCAATAAAAACTTTTAAAAAGCATTATCCACCTCACCTGCAATGATAAATACAAGAAACAGATGATAAATAGCACAAATCTTGACAATTTGTAAATGAACTGAGATGAAATACTTATGCAAGAGAAGGACATGTGCTACACAGTTACATCCTTGGGACCAGAAATATTTGGGATTTAGGAGTTTCAGTGTTTTTTTTTTTTTAAATTTTGGAATATTTGCATATATATAATGAGATATCTTGGAGATGAGACCCAGGTCTAAACATGAAATTCATTTATATTTCATATATACTTTATACACATAGCCCAGTTATTTTATATAGAATATTTTAAAAACAATTTTAAGTATGAAACCAAGTTTGTGTGCACTGAACCATCAGAAAGAAAAGGTATCATTATCTCAGCCACTCATCTGGACAATTTTGGATTTTGGAATATTTTCAATTTCAGAATTCCAGATAAGGGTGTCTCAAACTGTACTTTCTTTTTTATGGGTAATTTTTACACACTGTTGTTTTCAGATTTATTTTGGAAAATACCACTCATTGGGTTCAGCATTCTCAAAATACAGCAATAATTTTTAAAAACTATCTGCTTTTACTAAAAAGTCTAACCAAAAGATGAGATAAATTAGTTTGTTTCCATTTAATATTTAAGAAGAGAATTTGTAACTTTCAAGGAAGTTGTTATACAGGGATAATATGTATTGTTCTAACAGGGCTATGATTTTTGACAATACCTGTAATTGGATAATCAACGTAACGCCTTGTTTTTCCATCATAAAATTCCGTCCCTTTAACAATTACTAAATGTGCTGGAAAATTGACACCCCAGGCTAATGTGCTAGTGGCAATAAGAACCTAAACAAGAGAGAGGAAGTTGGAATGAAGATGAGCACAACTTTGAAAAGGCAATTAGAAAACCTCTCAACATTATATTACAGACAGAAAGTATATACTTGGATTTTGCAGTTCACGAACAACTCCTCCACAGTTTTTCTATCTCGTTCATGCAGGCCAGCATGGTGGATGCCTATTCCAAATGCAAGAGTAAGCTTGAGGTTAGAATCTCTGATTGTTCCTATGATGACACTCATCTGTAATGAATAAAAAAGGGAAAGTATTTATGAAAATTAATTTAAGAATCATTTAAAAGACTTTCAGCAGTGAAAGGGAAATATTTGAAAAAGCCCTAATCGAAGTGTTAGGTATGACTTTGTAAATTTAGGGAAAAACCAGTCTGTTCACTAACAAAGAAATTCATGAAGAATGCAAGCAAATTAATAAGCACAGGGAAGAGAACACACAGAATTCTATATAAACTTGTTGGTCTGCATCAACACTTAGTCCTGCTTGGAGTGCAGACCCATCACAATAAATGGGATTTAAATTAGCTACAACTCTCATTGGTCAGCGTCATAATGTACTACATATGCCAGTAAAACAGAATAAGGCGAACTAATGAAGAGAAGATTTTTGTAAGTATGAGACATGTGGCTACAATTCATCCCTTAATATTCCAACTTAAAATGTCAATGCATTTTCAGGCAAAATGAATTTCCACTTTCTGAAAATACACCCCATGTTACTTAACAACCTACTTCTGAAATGTGGAAAAGCTTCAGAAACACTGACTGATGTAACATAAGGAACAGCTGTCAAGAAAAAGCAAGGTTGTGCTAGAAGTGGCTCTTACAGCCTTTCAAAAGGTTCACACAAAAGCAAATACAACTGTATGCACTCCTTTGGAATTTAAAGCATATATCTAATTTTCAAAAGAAAATGTTAGTAAAATGTAGTAAATAGAATCATGCAATGTGCTAACAGTTTGTCATATTGATTTCTGATATTCTTCTTATTCATTCATATCCTGCCTTTCCTCCGTTACTGGGACTCAAGGTGGCATACAAGATTTAAAACAGTAAACATACAAAGATAACAGTAAAATACATAAAACCTGTTTTAAAATATAATTTAACAATTTACACATTCAAAATAGTTTATAATCTATTAGAAAAATAACTTAAAAACCAATAAGATAGGACACAAATAAAAGCCCACTGCAGCCTGTAATATTAAAAAGCTTGTAAAAATAAAAAAAAGTTTTCATTGACTGTTGAAAAGACATCAAGGAGAGCACCATCCTATCCTTCTTAGAGGCTGTCTGCATGGACCAAAAGGCCCATGTTCCCCCTGGCCTTGTGTCGTCCTGTTTGGATGACACAGGCCAAAACCCTAGCGACAGAAGTGGGCTGGATCCTGGTCAACCATACATGGATCCAGTGGAATAGGACAGATCCTGGTTTTGACTCCCCCCCACTCCGTTTGCCATGGAAACTGTTGCAAACCCTTGCTGTTTAAACAATCTCTGCATGCTCCTTACGTTTCAGTGCCTTTGCTTCTACTGGGAAGCCCCCCCCCATTACTGTTTCTGATGTGGAAATGGAGCACCTGTCCCGTTTCTGCATCAGATGCAGTGATGGGTGCTCCTTAGCAGGAGTGATAGTGGTGAAAGGTATGGAGTGCATGCTGATAGTGGGTCCCCAGGTTGGTGCAGAGACGGGTGTGTAAACACCCCCCCATCCCTGTGCTAGCCTGGGGACCAACCTGGATGAGCTTAGCCCATGCTTTCCTGGCCCATCTTGCTCAGGGCCCTAGTGAGAGCTTCAAAGCCTTGGAGCAACCACCAGGCAGCCCTCTCCCTTGTTCCCATTAAGCGGGCCTGAGAAGCTGGTAGAACTAAGAGAAAGGATCTCCCTGAAGATCTTTAAACCTAAAAAGACTCATATAGGAAGATACAATCCTTCAGGTAGCCATGGCATGAATCATATAGGGCTTTAAACATCAGCACTTTGAACTGTGCACAGATAAGGATCCGCAGGCTGTGGAACTGTTGCAACAAGAGAGCTGTATATGTACCAATGTGGAAAAATGGTTTCGTAAACACGAAATCCCCCCAAAATGTATGAAAGACTAATGTATTTGAATTCAAATTAATTTGAAAAGCAGATGAATCCCATGTAATGAAAATGCCACAACGATTACCTTGTAGTAACACACAATAAGGAACCCAGTTTGTCCAGATAATGGTTTGGTTTTCTTGCCTGCTAATTTACACAATCTATGGGAGGTTCCTAGATGAATCTTCACTCAGGACAGAGATGGATGGTGTTACCCAAATGCTTCTGACAGATACCGTAAATTAAGTTTGAAAATCAAAGTTTGCACTACACATCCAAGTATAACATTGGAAACATAAGGAAATGTATATTTATAGAGTCCAAGTGGATAGTTAAAATAAGAACAATAAAAAATGAAATGCAGCCAGAAAGACTAAAAATTAGAGAAAAGCACAAAAGTGTTCCCCCTCCAAAGGATTGAAAAGATATATTATTTTACAATGAATTTATAAAAGAAACCTTTACAATTTCCCATGGAGAACCATAAACAGCTAAAACATGGGAGAAGGGAAGGAGAATGCAGATCCTTTGAAATGTCTGACTACAGGTCTATTATCTGAGAAATAATGGGAGTTTTGTAAGAGTTAATCTAACAATAGGATGGTTTAATAACAGGCTTTTCAATCTTTTGAGCTAAAACCAAATAATCCTGAACAGAAACATTAAGCGAGTATAAGAATCCACCAGTTTTGTTCTCTGATTAAAGCACAAAGTTGCTCATTAGAACAAACTGTAAGTGCAATCAATTATTAAAAGGTTCATTTTAATGTAACTACAAAAAGTTGTACAATTTAGCTACAAAAAAGTTCCTTTTTATCATCAGCTCACATTTCAAGACCTGTGGCAGTTCAGCTATAGTGATAGTTCAAAGTTGAGCCTTGGAGAAATTCTAATCATGAAAACTGTGAAATTGTTCAATAATATTAACCATTCTTTATGTTACCAATTTTTACCCATAAAGTTACTCCTTCAAAATAAGCAGTGCCCTGTAGTGCTGTCAGTAATACCTACAAAGATATGTAATTTAACACAGTAAAACTAAAGGAGTCTTAGCAGGAGTGCTGGCATAGCCACGGCTAGCCTGTCATTCTAGCAGCAGGGAATCTTAAGTCATTTCTAGTAAGCCCACCTCACTTTGACATAAATCAGTGCAATAAAATGACAACAAAACTCTATTTTGCCCACAGATTCCTGGGATCCAAAATTTTGAAGAAAACTTATTCTGTAGAAGATTCCTTTCTTGAACCAGTTTTTGAATTACAAATTGAATCTCTCCTATCCAAAATGCTCAGGATCAGAAGTGTTTTGGATTTCAGATTTTTTTTTCTTTTGGATTTTGAAATACGTGTGTGTGTGTGTGTGTATACACACACACACACACACACACACACACACACACACACATAATGATATATCGTGGACATTGGACATACATAATGATATATCTTGGACATTGGATCCCAGTCTAAACACAAAATTAATTTATGCTTCATATACACCTTATACACATGGTATGAAGATAATTTTATACAATATTTAAATAAAGTTTGTGTACATTGAACCATCAGAAAGCAAAGATGTCATTACCTCAGCAACCCATGATAAAAGTTTTGGGTTTTTTTGGAGTATTTTGGGTTTTGGAATTGCAGATAAGGGATACTCAACCTTTATTATTAAGCTCATCTTCCAAAACTATACTGGAAGAGCAGTTTCCAAGCCAAGAAAACTGGGATAACTGCAAGAGGTGCCTATTTTTGTAAGATGTGCTCTGCTCACCAAAAGTATGAAACAAATTCAGGTTGTAATCCTGAGCTCCACTGAATTCAGTGGGACTTACTTTTCAGTAAATATGCATGATATTACCCAGTTAACAATTTGCCCTGTGTGTGTGTGTTTCTAAATATAAACAAATGTTACCATGACAGAAGTGGGTTCATTTTAATATTAATTGGCAAGTCTCTTCAGAGGGGGTTTGACAATCACCATCCTCTGAGGATGAGAGCATGTAACTTGCCTAAGGTCATCCAGTGGGTTCATATCAAGTTTTCAAGTAATTTTGGCTCTCCTGAATAGACTGGTAGCACACTGATATTTAAACTGTTGGAAAGGCATTGTCTTTGTGTTAAATAGTTTAATAATATACATGTCATTTCATAGTTATCTTTGAAAGCTAAGATTCCTTTTGTAATGTAAGATATATTTTCCACTTAAAATGTGTTAAGGGCAGAAATAAAACCTAAGAAATGGGAAGATTATTATAAAATGAATAATTAGATCTTCACATCCCTCTGATCTTTCACAAATGCAAAATTTTAATAACTTAATGTAAACAGTGTGGTTTTTTTAGTATTTTATTAAAAATTATTATATCTAAAAAGCTTTTATAAAAAAAGAAAGAAAGACAGAATTCCATTTAAGTAGATACATTACCCTGTGTCTGAAATTCATTCCAGTCAGGGTATAATTCAGCAAGTTGATGACAACGCTGGCTCCAAAAGAAAGGAGGAGACCAGATTGGACAAGAATGAGCTAACAGATTGTGCAGTCCAATTCTGTCCCTTTGAGTGTGATATATTGTTTCAAGATGCTAAAACCTCATACTTTCTCAAAGCATATCTGCCGTCCTGGTTTTCCCATTTTTGCAGAATCCTCATTATTAGCACTCTGTACCCTTTTCAAAGCATATCAGACTCAGACCATATGCCACTGCATAACACTTATCGATTGTCTGAAATGGTTGGCAAAGAAAGATGGGCTGAACAAAAGAATCAGGAAAGTTATGAAGTCTTAAAAACAAAATATAATTACACATTTTACATCTGGTACAGATGTTAAGTGAAGTTAAAGTACTCCTGAGTTAAGGTGAAATGACATTTTTGTTTATTACAACAACATACAGCACTGCAGTGGAAATCCTGAGACTTTCTTCTCTCACTTCCAATCTGACCAACAGAGTCCTTACATTATGGACAGGTTCCCACTATGCCTCATCCCATATCTTCTAAACACCAGGAGTCAGTACAATATAGTGGACACAGTGATGGACCTATACTTTGGAGGCGTGCATTCAAATCATTCAGCTATGAAGTTTACTAGGTGATTTTTGGCCTATCACTATCTCTCACTCTCCCTCACAGGATTGTTGTGAGGATAAAATGTGGGAGAGAAACTAAAAATTATGTCCATACCAATCTGGAGGAACGACAAGATAAATAGAAAAAAATCCTAACAAATAAACATGCTCTATATGTATTTCAAAAATAGCTAACTATACAGGAATAAAATAAAAACAAATCCAAATAAAGGTCAGGAAAAAATCCAATTTAAGATACAGCAAATATATAAATGTGGTCAAATCCTGGTGAAACTTTTATTGGTTTCCAAATAGGAGATGATGATATGAACATACTTTATTTCTCCAGTGATTAATATCAGTGACATTAGTTTCCCAGTATTAAACCACCAAAGCAAAGAAGATTAAAGAAAAATATCAAGTACAGATTTTACCCGAAAAACATGACAACCTGTCACAAAGTATTCAAAATTACACTATTTTTGCTTCATTATGTGTCACACTGAAAATATTACATTACTCACAAAAAAATAGAAGAATATGCTCTACAGTCTTTAAGATATGAAACAGAACAGAAATTCAAGATGGAGTGTTATATACAGTATTTCTGTTTTTAGAGCCATATAGAAAGCATATTCCTCTGTATATGTGCACACACATTTTACTTCACACATTCTCAGTTTTACATGTGGTTTCCTGTTAAAGTCACAAAGGCCTTCATCTAACATGTGTGGTAGTTTTTCTTCCCCATAGACACAGCAGGAACTGGATGAGGTATTTCTTAAGTGTTACTAAATATCAAAATTTTAAGAAGCAACATTATTTTTATGGAATTAGTGTACAACCTTAACAGGCTAAAGATGTTTAAAAAGCTAAAAGATGCTGTGGGAAAGCTATTGCTGTTGAAAACAACAAACAATAGCAATCTACACAGACTGTAAAAGCAGTAGAAACTTCAGATTGGAGCAAAGAACAAGCAAGCACATATTAATTTGAGATTATGCAATTTTCAGTTTTCAACAGGATTTTCTCCCCTGAGTAAATGCTGTAACATTTGTGTGGACTGAAGCTATGGCTGAACCTGGGGCTTATTAAATACAGTTTAAGAGCTGCACCTATATCAGCTTTTCCAAATGGTGTTGCACTGCAACATCTGCCAGATCTAGACACATAGTGAATAACAAAGAATGATGGAAGCAGCAATCCAACAACACCTGGTAAAACAAACTCCCAGCCCTGCTCTATATAAATGCTTTAATGTACAGTCCTCCCTCCGTTCTTGCAGACTTGGGATCCAAGTCCTTTGCTTATCTGTAGGAGGTGAATGGAAGGGGACAAAATGGGGTGCGCACCCCCCCCCCGCTGGAGCGCACCTCCATTCAAGCCAATAGGGCTTGAATAGGTGCAATTTCCATTTTCACGCGGGGGGTGGGGTGTCTGGAACAGATCCCCCATGAGAACGGAGGGAGGACTGTATTACACTTGGATGGATCTATTGGAGAGAATTAAATCTTGTGATCAAATATACTATAAGCACATCCCATTATTGGGGGCCATTCATACTACATAATTATACAGCTATAATTTTAGTTTAACTGGCATGGCTGCATCCTATGGTTTCCTGGGGTTTGTAGTCTAGTGAGACACTATTGCTCCCTGGTTGAGATTTTTAAATGCCTCACCCTACATTGCCAATCCCAACACTACTAATCCCATGTTCTAAGACAGTGATGGTGAATCTTTTAGGGGCTGAGTGCTCAAACTAAAAGGCCTTCCAGCACCTAGTGTTACTTGGTGCTAAGGGTGGGATTTCTGCTCTCTGGGGGTGAGCCTTCCAGGGTGGGACATCCTCCCCCTGTCCTCCTGGGCCTTCAGCTGCCTCTCCAGAGACAAATGAAGGCCCAGGGGTGCAAAAGGGGAAGAAGAGGAACAGGCGTGAACCTGTTCCTCCTCCCGCTCCCCGCGCTGTCCCCAGCCTTCAGCTGCCTCTGGAGAAGCAGCTGAAGGCTGGAGAGGGTCTGGAAGGAGGAGCAACAGGTGTGCACCTCTTCCTTCTCTCCCTGCACCATCCCTGTCCTTCAGCTGCCACCAGAGAGGTAGCTGAATGCCTGGGACAGCTGGGAAGGAGGAACAGGCGCATGGCTCTTCCTCCTCCTTCCCGCCCTCTGCATGCTGGGGGGAAATGGCTTCACATGTCATCTCTGGCATGTGTGCTATAAATTTGCCATCATGGTTCTAAGATGTACTGTGCAGGTACACAGTAACATGAATTGTGTGAGTCACAGAGACCATGGAGAACTTCAACATTCTTAACCAGAAAAATGAAATAGAAATGTCTCCTTTGACAGAAGATGGGAGCCACCAAAATTAGTGAATGAGTGGAGGATGTAAGTAATTTATACATATTTCTCTCTGGTTAACATGTTCTTCTAATTTCCACTAGAACAATGTAGAATTGTCAACGTAGGCTGCAGTGCTCAATCTGGGGACATGCCCAACAATTATTATTATTACTCTAGCATGCCATGGAAATATTCTCAGAAGAGAAGACAATGGCATATAACTTTTTTCAGGTATTATATGGAGTAAGCAGACCTTGTGCAGATTAAAATTTATCATCTGAAAATGATTTTTGAAAAAGAAAAGGGAAGTAAACTGACCCAGATTAACTGATTTACAAAACTGCAATGATTATCTTTCTCTTTCTTGCTCTCCAGTGATTTGCACTCAGGGGCATACTGTTTCTGAACTTGGAAATGGCATATAACCATCACAAGTAGGAGTCACTGACAGGTCAATTTTTATCTAATTTCCCTTTCAAGTTGTCCAGCTGTCCATTCTTTCATCTTTTCACCCCATCACTGCAAGCCTCCTCACTGGGCAAGGACAGAGAGGGAGGAGCTACATCCAATCACAAATGTGCCAACTGAAAGGTCTCAAATAACAGGCCTGGGAAAGAAAATCTGCCCATCTGTTTTAAGAGCCATCGATAGTTAGGGCTCTGAACTATCAATTGCTGTGAACCACTGGTCTGACTTCCGTTATTATGTCTATTTGCAATTCCACATTCAATTCCCTTGTCCTGTTTCAATTCTGATTACTTCCTCTGAAATAATACCAAAAGAAAGTTTAATCCTCAAGAGATTAGCTCCTCCAAGGCAGGCACAACATCCTAAAGAAAAGGCAGAAGCCATTCTTTCAAAGAAAATACATGCTACATATTCGACCAAGAAAACAGAGATTTTGCAACTTTATGTCTATCATTCTTCAGTAATCATGCCAAATAGTGTCTTGCCCTGAAAAACAGGCTGCATCCATGAAGCCATTTTCCTTTGCATGAGATATAAAATGTTTTGTTCTCACAGAACATTTTACATCAGTCCTCCTAAACGAAGGAAGGAAGGAGAAGAGACATTACAACAGCAGTTGTATAACCCACAGATCACATCTGGTTTGCTAAGGCTTTCATCCTGGCTTTTAGAGCACCACACGGCTGCTGTGTAGTGATTTTCTGTTCCAGGAAAAGGGGAGGGTGGAACATTTTCCTAGAAGAAAAGCCTTGGAGGTTCAACAGGCCATAGTAGCTTGAATCTACACCACATGGCCTATAGATTTAGTCCCTTACCTTTCACCCTCCTAGTCAAAACCACATCGTTTTTAAATTTCAGTTCAAGAATTAATATACAATTATATTAATTTATTTTAATTACCTTATTTTCTGGCGTATAAGACAACTTTTTAACCTGCAGAATCTGGGGTTAAAGTGGGGGGGGTTGTCTTATACACCGGGTATAAGGAGATTCATGATAGGTTTGCCTTAGTGTCATCATCAGCTGGAAATGACTTGAAGGTGCACAGCAACAACAATAACCGTTTTGGAAGTCATACTCTTCCCAAACTCTATATTTTAACTGGAAAAGTGGGGGGTCGTCTTATATACCCAGTCGTCTTATACGCCGGAAAATACGGTAATACATAAAATAATATCAACAAAAATAATAAATCAGATTAGATTTCTAATCACCCAAACAAATTAAAGAGTTAAATGCCTGTAGCAAACAAATCTGCCTCTTATACGCCGGAAAATACGGTAATACATAAAATAATATCAACAAAAATAATAAATCAGATTAGATTTCTAATCACCCAGACAAATTAAAGAGTTAAATGCCTGTAGCAAACAAATCTGCCTCTCCAGATGTTGGAAGACTGTAACCCTCATCTGCTCTAACCATTCATCATGCTGGTCAGGATTAATGAGAGTTAGAGACCAAGGACTACATGCTCCCAATTCCTACAATGACACATATCTTTGTAGGTGTGACACTAAAGCAGGAGTAGGCAACCTTTCCCCTTCAAGGGCCGAGGGACTTCAGCTCCCAGAATCCCAGGAGCTATTGGCCAACATGGGACTATTGGCCAACATGGCTGAGGCTTCTGGGAGCTTGAGTCCCTCGGCCCTTAAAAGGGGAAAGGTTGCCTACCCCTGCACTAGAGAGTGTGTATCTCATTCTACCCATAATTCTCATGCTGCTTTCAAAACCCAGCATTGCTCCTGGAGCTGTCAGTAACTTCTCCAAAGCTTGGACAGTTACTTTATAAGTAATTAGTTATAATCCCAAGATCATCCAAGGTATCGTTCCGAATTTAAACTTTATTTTTCTACTTTATAATATCCAAAAATAACTAAAACTGATATTTTTGGTTACTTAAAAATATCAGAAAGCAGCAAGTGGCTGCACTGTGGTACAAAATATGTGCAAATAGGTACAAATTTCTAATTATAAAAGTCAGATGAGATGGATTAAGTTAGTGTGACATGGCTAATAAAGTCATCCCTCATGCAGTTGTAACTGTTATGGTTCAAAAGAATTAATTACAAGCCAGTACTTCCCAAATTACATTTAGAAAATTAATGGCTCTAGATGTTTTCTGTTTAAGCACATGGGCATGGAGAAATTATTGATTACAACTCAGTTGTGGAGAATATGAAGAACTCTTTGCTCACAAGGCTCTTTCTAACCAGGAAAATCTCTTACAGTGAATCCTTCTGCTCTTTGCTTATATCATGCTACATGCAGACCTCCCAGAGGACCTTTTCCGCGACTACTCCCAGGCTATGGAATGGCCTGCCAGACGAGATCTGTTTTATTACCACCCTTGCTGCCTTTAAGAAAGCAGTAAAGATGGATCTCTTCCAGCAGGCCTTCCCAGAATAACCTCCCGGCCCAATCGGAAGCGACTGCCCCCCTCTCCCTTGTATTGTTGCTGCTTCCTGTTTTTATTCTATTTTTATATTTTATTGTACTACTGTATTTTAATCTTTGCTTGTTTAATTCAGTTTTAAGGGGGTGGGCGGGCCGGGGAGAGGGTTGAGGGAATATTTTTAACTGTTGTCTGTTTTAATATGTTGTACTCCGCCCCGGTTGCCTAGCAGAGGGGCGGGCTAGAAATAATTTATTATTATTATTATCATCATCATCATCATCATCATCATCATCATCATCATCATCATTATTATTCTTAGATGACCGTATGTTGCATTAACAATGCTCAGGTGCAATGGAACATACTCAATGTACAGAGCACACTACCAAGCATGTTCTCTCATAAGAATGGGCTCAGCCTTTAAGTGCCAATATCACTTGCAACTCTAGTAACAGATACATTATTCAAGAGACGAAACATAATAATCATACTAAATCACAAAAAGGATCTTCTCTTATTAGATTCTCCTATTCTCATATGAGGCTTCAGTAATTTCATTTGATTTTTTAAACTGAAGAGTTGGAAGTGGTGCTGAGACAGTTTGTCTGCTTTCTTTTCTGCCTTGTGAATTGCAATGAAAGGTAATACAGTGGAACTTGGATAATTTGAACCCCAAGGGACC
>CM034701.1:282256889-282271412 GCA_020142125.1 Phrynosoma platyrhinos
GCATTGGCAGAAGGGTCGTCTTATATGGCGAGTATAGCCCAAACTCTATATTTCAACTGGAAAAGTTGGGGTCGTCATATATGCCCAGTCGTCTTATACGCCGGAAAATATGGTAACTAATCTTACGTGCGCGCACACACACACAACTGCTTCCAAAACAGAACATTTGCGTATAATTCCCTGGTTTATGTTCAGCATTAAGACTATTTTGTTCAAAGCAAGTTCAGTGAATAAAAACCATAGTTACCATACAGCTAGACAATATATTCTGGTTAGAAAATAAATTTTGGATTAGAAGAAGCAAAGTAAGTACTATAGTCTAATGACACAACCGCAATTATATCTGTGTATCAGCAATTCAATCCAGCAAAGTTCACAAAACTCTACTTTGGCAGACACTACAAATTCAGGGGCAGTCCCAGGAGTATGTGTGTGGCTCTGACGGACTTGATCATGGAGAAGTTGCCTTATCCAGAGATAGGATCTAAGTACTTAATATATTGATTTAATTATGAAACTGCAAGCTCTATGATACTTCACTGAAAGTACAACAGAATAATTTAAACAATATACTAGGTTGTGCTTTAAAACATCTGTTCAAAAATTTCTC
The DNA here is from genome assembly GCA_020142125.1 of Phrynosoma platyrhinos. Classification (NCBI taxonomy): domain Eukaryota; kingdom Metazoa; phylum Chordata; class Lepidosauria; order Squamata; family Phrynosomatidae; genus Phrynosoma; species Phrynosoma platyrhinos. Next base: position 282,257,500 of record CM034701.1, read on the forward strand.
ACACACAGAATTTTAAAAGAAAATGTCATGTTTTTTTAAAGAAACTGTAATGCATTCCTACCTTGATCTGATCGAATTCCTCTGCTTTGGATACTATAGCAAGAATGTCACCTTCTGTCTTATGCGCATCAAAAAGTTCATTGAAAGTCTGCAGAAAAAAGAGACTGTTTGTTGTTTAGGATATTTAGTGTCATCTAACTAAGCAAAAGTCTGGGTATGTGTGGTCCCCTCAACAGTTGCCAGGCCATTTTCTGATTTCTTTGAAAAGTGATGCACAATCTTTGTATTTTATACAGGTTGTGATTTGTTACTTCAGTCCAACATGCAGAGGGTAACTTCCTGACACATTAATAGCTAATAAGATAGCATTTTACAAATTGAAAATTTAATTAGAATGTGAAAATACTTAATTATGAAGACATCACTGACTGGATTTTAAATAATCTACACAGCTGTTGGAAGTGTTCAAAGCTGTAATATATTTATGGGAAGATTTTTGGAATATGTCTTTGAAATCCACTGAAACAAATCTGTTGTTGTTGTTGTGTGCTTTCATGTCATCTCCGACTTATAGCAACCCTATCAAGGGGTTTTCTTGGCAAGATTTGTTTAGATGTAGTTTGCCATTGGCTTCCTTGAGGCTGAGACAGTGTGACTCCAGTGGGTTTCGTGCCTGATCAGGGAAACAAACCCTGGTCTTCAGTGTCTTAGTCCAGCACTCAAACCATTATGCCACACTGGCTACTCAGGGAAACAAATATCAATATATTACAGTGGACTTTTGGTATCCACTGGGGTTTGGTTCCAGGACAAAATCTGTGGATGATCAAATCCCATTAAATACAATAGCACAGTAAAGTGGTGTCCCTTATATAAAATGGCAAAATCAATGCTTCTTAGAATTTGTATTTTTAGAAAATATTTTAACCATGGATGCTTGAATCCAATAATTAAAAAAATCTGTGGATAAAGAAGGGTGACTGTATTATTTCTGCACACATATGTGCAGAAATATTCTATTATTTGCTTTAAGAGTATACATTTTTCTAATATGCAATACAATGAGATGATGGTTCTCAGGTCAGGATCCAATGGTGAACTTTTCTGGATCCCAGTATTTCTACTAGAATCAGTGATCCATTTTCCCTTTGCTGCAGCATCTCAAATATTATAAAAACCTGCCCCCAGAAAGCTGGGAAATTCATTAGAGCAGATTTTTGTTATCATGGAGGGCTCCACTGGCATTACATTTGGAAGAATGCTACTGTAGACAAAAGTACACCAACAGATCCTGGCCATAATGTTATTCCAATGAAAAATAGCAGTTTTCAAAACCCTACATCACAGAGGAAAAGTACAAGGACTATTATGCAGCACCAGAATTATTATTATTATTATTATTATTATTATTTTTGCCATTTGGATATAAAAATATTTAATCTGGTGAAGGATTGCATTTATTATTTTACTAATAATCTTATTAATAAAAATACATTAAATGTAAGAACCTGGTTTTATTTCAAAGTATAAGAAATAATGAATAAAAGTAGTATGTTACCTCAATTGTATTATATTTAATATAGTAGTGGCTGGCAATTCTGCCGAGATCTGTTGAAGAAAAAAATCCTGTTCTCTCCTCAAAGCGAATCATCCGGGCTTTGTCTAGCTTTCGGCCAACTTCAATCACTAGTTGTTCTCTGTGTTTCTCTAAACTTGGATCCATCTAAAATATAGAGAGGTATTGCACAAAAATTATTCCACATGTTGAAATTTGTCTGTAAACCCATTTCCCTATATTAATCATTTCATCATCCTCCTATTTTCCTCTCCTTCAGACATACACATCTTTATTCAATTCACTGGACACAGTTCACTCAGATAAACTACTGATACAGAATGTTTTTGATATAAAGTATTTTATAAGTTAGTGCCACCTTCTTTCTGTTCCAAGATAAATGGGGCAGAGAGCAAACTGTAAATTAGTTAAACAGAGACAATGGACTCTCACGCTGGAGATTCTGGGAAATTTGCCTGCAACACCATTATGAACCTTATGAAAAGATTGAAATATTTGCTTTCCTGACCTTATACTGAATAATGACTAGACATATATGTAGCTCTGAGGAAACTTGCTTATGTTCTTAAACACAAGAAGAAGAGGTACAATTTTCATATTTCCTTAAGGAAGTCCCCAAATCTCTGTTGCTTTCTATGGCACAAACTATATTTGAGAAACAGTGAGTTGGCAGATAATTCTTCCTGGGCTCAGAAAAAGGCTTATATAAAATGGCTGGACAGAAGCATCTGACTGCTTAAATAAGTTTTGCATCTATCTGTAGTACATATGAATGCAAGGAGATCTGACATTGCTCTGGGGTCCGTCAAATTATATCTTGTCCAAACTGTTAGACTTGACAAATTTCTCAAGCATTGCCCAGAGCTATGGTGCTGTAATTCTCTTCCAGAAAGAATTACTATAATTCCTCAAAATAAAGAAGAAAAAGAAAAAGAGATCAAGAAAACAAAAATGGACCAGAAAACTGAAAAAGATTCAACTGAATTACCAATTGCAATAAATAAATATAGTATAAATATGATTACTATATATTATATAATAATTTATCCCACTGCTTACAATGAAAAATTAGAAAACAGCAGTTCTTAAAAGTTATATAATACTTTTTGTGTTTCAAAGCACTTCTAGTTCTTTTTGCAATCAAGCCGCAAATGGTCCTCATACAAAAAGGTCCTCATAAGATTACCAAAAGAATCCACAGCAGAGGTGAAATTCAATCTGGAGGATGATTGAGTCATAATTTATTCTATTCTATATTTATTATCAGAATTGAATTCTCTCTCTCTGTTTTTGTGCACATTCAATTCAATGTGTGATGCCTCAATACGCTCCCTTAACTATGTCCCTACTCTGATGGTACAGCTATTGACCAAGATTCTTTCTTGTTTTTGCTGCAACACAATATCTATTATTATAGTGTGTGTGTGTGTGTGTGTATATGCATTCATATATAACATAGTATACATATCATTTCATTATATTATATTATTATATTATATTATATTATATTATATTATATTATATTATTATTTATTTTGTAAAGTAAATGCCCACATTTACTCATAAATTCATAAAGAGGTGTCCATTCCCCCCTTTAATACACAAACCTTTTTCTACTACACTCATCTCTTCACATTCTCTAGGGTTAGGGGCACAGGACCCCTGTGAATGTGGAAGAAAATGCTAATAACAAAAACACTACATTTTTACCTGAGAGAATGCCTCTCTAGAAATCTCTAGGTCCTACAGCGACTCTGTGGTCAACATCTGCCAGACATTAACCACAGAACTGCGCTGAGGAGCTACAAATGCTTAGTTGAGTGTTCTCTCTAGGAATCTCTAGGTCTTTCAGTGTGAATTTTGGTTAAAGATGACCATAGAGTTGTGCTTGAAGACCTAGATATTCCTAGAGAACATATTAACAAAATCTGTGAATAACCAAATCAGCAAAAGTCAAAGCCGCAAATGTGGATGGACCAGTGTATAGGCAACCAAAATATTTTACTGTATCACTCATATATAGTTTGCAAAGTTTACATCTAGCACTGAAATGCCAAAGCACACACATTAATGTCAATTGATTATGTGGAAATGGCTAATTTAACTGTGTTCCACATGCTTTGCCAGTTCACTGACAATTTCATTTATCAGGATGACTGAGAAAAAATATTTTAGGATCCTTTTTTCCACATTTTGTGATACGGAATATTTTCCACGTTTTAAAACACTTTGGACTTGCTGATGTCAGGGAAAGCCGCAATGGCAAATATTTAATCTCCCATCAGGAAAGGATTACAGAACCAGAAAGCAGGTTAGTTTTTTCATGCATTTTCTACCTGATAAGCCTTGTGACTGATGCCATATACTAATGGGTTTGCTCTCATCCGTACATAAAGGTAAGTATAACTTATCCACTTTACTGCTTCCTCGACATTTGTCACTGTTCCGAGAGCAATCTGCAAGCAGGAAGAAATAAAATGAAATTTACACGTTAAAGAGTTAGAATGGAATAAAGCTCAACATATACCAAGTTTTATATGAACAGGATTCTAATCCTCAAGAGTGACATGCAGAAACTGACAAATTAAGTGGTAGCAATTCATTTTTTAAAAGGTAAAAAAGTTGAAGAATGCTTATCTGACAATTCCATCATTTTTCTTAAAGTCAAATAAAATATGTGGTCTGGTGAGCTGAGGAAGTGGTTTTTGTTTTTTTATCTAACTTGTTGCTCTGTTAGCAGGTCTTCCCCCAAGATGCATCTTCTGTTATATGAGTGTTGTATTTTTTGAAAAACTCAAATCAGAGTATTTATTTTATCTTTGGGAAACCAGACAGAGCATTTCACAAGTGCTGCATTTGCAGTGTTTGTTACATTTGTATGAATGTTCAGGCTAGATATTCACAAAGTATTGTTTTTTGCATACTAGGAGTGATCCCAAAATCCTATGTTGAGTAGTTTTTGCTTATTTATTTCTGTAATTTGGAAATGATCTTCTCTTCTACACTTGAATTGAGTATCTAGCAACAGGGCTTGTTTTTTTTTTAATGGCTAAGAACATAATTCCCATAATAAAAATTGTTGCCCATTGCCCTATGTGGATGGGATATAGTATAATAAATTCTAAAAATATAATTGAATCTAAAAGTTAACTTGTTGCAGTATCATACAAATGCAATAGGGAAAGGCTCAATATTAATGATGTCATGTTAAACATCCATCTATATTCTATCTATCTCAAGTTTTCATCAAATGTGGATGAGACAAAGGCTACCCTGAAATAGTGCTTGTATATCATAATGGGCTGGATAAGAGACAATAAAGTGAGGGGGGCAGTTTCTATTTTTAGATTACTCATCTGTCCAGTTAAGTGATTTTCAGCCTGCTCTACTGGGGTTGCACTCCCCAGGTTCATATTCTGGAGTGTTCATATATCCAGCTCTATCTCCAGAAGCCCAAATGGCCCAGCAGCATAGAATATCTTTTATCAGCTTGAACTGACATAGCAGTTACAACTCTATCTGGATAGTGATAAACTGGCTTCACTGGTAACCTCCTGCCAGGGTATATTTGTAGTTTCCTTCATTTAGTAGTAGGGGACCCTACAAGGGGATGCTTATTTCCAATCTGCCTGGTACCATGCATTATTTTGTGGGGCCATGTACATTGTGACAATGCCCTTCAGAAGCAAAGGAAAATTTTGGATTTTCTGATTGTAGCATGTGCAGAGGGCTAACTCCTATGCTCATCCTACATCTGCTACAATCTGAAAAGATTTAATTCCCCCTGCTTCTGGAATGCAAGCTACAGCGTGACTGTACTGTGCTTTACCATACAAAATAATGTATGCCTCTGGTTAAAGAGAAAAAGGATTCTCCAATACTAGCACAAGATTTCCAGTCCTCTGAGTGCTTCCTAACTCTTTTCTATCTGCAATCAAACTGATGCAGGTGAAGGAATTGAGAAGGAGCAGAAGAAGAAATACACAGTGTGACTAAGTGAGGGAAACATAGGAAAACAGGAGAAGGGAGGGAGAAGATAACCTGAATCCTACTGTTCAAGCCAATGAATCAATTGGATTTACCTACATGTTGACTCAATGTGGAACAACTGATTCAATGACTCTAATTCTGGTTGGGACTAATAGGATTCCAGCTGTGGTCTTCCTCTCAGACAGCTGAGGATGAGACTCCCTGTGCAGCTGAGGATCTGAGAACTTACTACTCCAATTATGACTGTGGGTTCTGCATGGAATAGTACAGATAGTAAGAGACAGCCTGGCCAAGAAATTGATGCACTAGCAGAGTCCCTGTGGCATAAACTAGAACTAACATTATTTATGTTATGATGAAAATCATTAAAAAATCTGGTAATAAAAAGAGATACTTTCTAGGTGTCAATGAACCCTACAGCTATGGTGCAAAAGGAATATTGGATACAAAATCTTTCTTTCTTTTCTTTCTTTCTCCTTCCTTCCTTCCTAGAAAACATCCCTATCTGTCCAGACATCTCAAGTATTTATCTTTCCTAAACAAAGCCTTCCCTCTTCAACCTGTATATGATTAGAAATATTATTAAGCCATAACACACTTGCAAATTATTTTACTCCAATAAATTAAAATAAATAATGTGGGTTTCTTTTTTCTTTGAACCAAATCACATTTTGACACTATTATAGATATTTAAAGGAAAAAGCTATTCTGGTATTTGAATGGGGTCACATAAAGGTTAAAAACACATAGAATCATAGAGTTGGAAAAGACTACAAGGGCCATCCAGTCCAACCCCTTTTCATGCAGGAACTCAAAATCAAACCATCCCTGACAGATGGCCATCCAGCCTCTGTTTAAAGACCTCCAAAGAAGGAGACTCCACAATGAGTGCAACAGAATTAAAAGGAAAAAAGACACCTTAATTAGGTCACAGGTATGTTACAGAATTTGTTACCTAAACTAATTTATGCATTTGATTTCTTCCATGGTCTACTGAAGTGCTTACTTGTTCTATGCTGACATAGAACTGATGGCATCTGAGCCTGTTAGACAATAACGTTAACCCTGCTAGAAATATTAAATTTTAAACAATTCAAATTAACACTTTGTTTAGAAAGGATATAACAACACGCTCTTTCTTCTTGTGCTATTGCTACAGAAGCAAACATGAGTTATCCTGAAAGTGTGTCACAGTCAGCCAGTTTAATGCTTTAAACATATGTTCCCTTTACTGTTCTGATTGCTCTGTTATCTAGCTCTGGTCAAAAACCAGAAAGCCTGAATGGGCTAAAACATGAAAATATTCAGAACAACTTTCAAACATCTTCATTTTTGGTGTTGCTTTCATTGATGTTAACAGGACAAAACAAATTGTTTAAAGACTGCAGCCAAGAAGAAGGTAAACTTTTTAATATTATCGTGGAAGTCTATAAGGATTACTAATTGAGCTAGAAGACAGAAATTACTTTTGAAGATTTGCTGCCCCCTCGTGTCCACTTCAATGTCCTGTGGCTTATTTCTACTTCAATTACAGGGTGGAAAGGAATGGAGAGTTAGAAAAACAATCTCTATTTAGTTGTGTGTGTTTTTTTAAAAAGCAAACACCTCTATTTTCGAAGCAGTAATCCAACATTTGTCTAGATCATGAAACCAAATGACAACACAAACACAGCTTCCAAACCATGAATCTATGCCCACTTCAGAAAGTGGAACCACCAGGACATTGGAGATAAGAGAGAGATGAAAACCTTGAGTATGACTGGGCTTTGATTGAAGAAACTTTTTAATCAGTTTCTTTAAAATATATGACTGGAAGAGGGTATTATTAGTTCCATGGGCTGCCAGGGAAGTGTGTGTGTGTGTGTGTGTAACCCTATAATTTAGAATGCACTCCACATTTAGTAATCTAAATTACTACATTCTGGGACGGTGCTGTTCCCAGATGTTGACAAGCTTCTTAGACCTAGATTTGTGGCTGTGAGTTAACTCGAGTACTTATGTACTATCCTCCTAGCTACATATTTTTTATCTACAGATTTGAGCATCCACAGCTTGAAAGTATTTTAAAAATATATAAATTCCAAAAAATAAATTTAATTTTGCCATTTTATATAAGGAAAACCATTTTCTGGAACCTCTAAAGAAAGAAAAAAATCTTTGTCATAGTTTAATATCCAAGACCTGGACAATCAGAGAAAAACTAGTATTTCTGTACTATGTTTGGGTGCTTGGTAAACATGAAAATTTCTGCAACAAAGCAAGAATTCCCTGCATCCTGTAATCACTTAAGGCCTTAAGTAAAAACTAACTTGTGCTGGAAATTTCTGTCAATGAATTAATATTGAAAACAGTTTGTCCATTTTCTAAATAAAACCCCAAAGACGCAAAAGTACTCTCCATAAAACAAAATCTTAAAAATAATAAATGTCAGGGGGAGGGGGAATTGGCAGCTAAAATTACAGTGTGGTCTACTGGTTTGAGTGTTGGAGACCAGAGCTGGAATCCCTGTTCAGTTATAGAAACCTACTGGGTGACCTTGGAAAAGTCATACTCTCTTTGCCTCAGAGGAACAAATCCTGCCAGGAAAACCCCATGACAGATCCACTTTAGGGGCACAGTAAGTCTGAAGTGACTTCAAGGTGCATACACCAACAACAGATTACAAAACCAGAACAACCAAAAAGCCACCCCACTTACGTTTCCCCCCTGCTTTATTCCCCTTACCCCCTTTATAAAGTTTGAAGTCAGTAACCTTTTTGTTCCTTGGGCAGAACAATAATTGTACACTTTCAAAATATCAAACAAGAGTTTTAATACATTGCAATGTGGATTACAGTTTTATCTATATATCTTTCCCGTACTCCTCAGCTAACCATACTTACACATCAATAGATGTACATCATTATGAATGACCTTGCCTAAGCTAAGCTTAAAGGATACAGTAATGAAAGAAAGATCTACAAAGAAAAATGTAACACACTTTCATACCCCAGGCAAAAGTTTCTAGGTAGCTGAAGCATTTAACACTATAATTAAACCAAAATTTGCACGAGAAAAAAATTCCTGTGTGCACAGAAGATAAAATATTTGCTTTTAAACTAGCACAGCATGGATTCTTTTCTCAAGTATCTCATCAGCATTTTTAGTCTTCGCAGTTCATTTGTTTTGGAAATGTTACTATATTCTGTATGGCCATCTATTTTCTACACCACATATATGCCAACTGTTTCACATTTATGTCTGAGCAACCTTCGTATTCATTTACTGTTATTTTAAAAATTATTCATTCATATCTATTTGCTGGATAGATCATCTGTAGTATTTCCTTAATAAACACAGCATTTGAGATAATCAGTCTAAGGCTCCTAACTAAACAATGGCCAGCCATGATGGTACATGCCTTGGTTGTTACATCCCGCCTGGATTACAGTAATGTGCTCTATGTGGGGCTGTCTTTGAAAAGTGCTCAGAAACGTCAGCTGATCTGAGGAGCTGCAGCCAGGCTGTTAACTACAACTGGCTACAGGGAGCATAAAACTCCCTTGCTGCAACAGCTCCATTGGTTGCCAGTCCATTTCCGGGCACAATTCAAATATGCTGGTTTTGACCTATAAATCCCTATATGGCTTGGGTCCAAGCTATTTGAAGGACCGTATCTCCCTGTACAAGCCCCCCAGAGTATTCAGATCATCTGGAGAGGCCCTTCTCTTTGTTCCACCACCCTCTCAGGTACGTTTGGTGGGAACAAGAGAGAGGGCCTTCTAAGTGGCTGCTCCCAAGCTCTGGAACTCCCTCCCTAGGGAGGCCAGGATGACTCCATCCCTGCTATCCTTCTGGTGGCAGATAAAGACATTCTTATGTTGGAAGGCCTTTGCAAATTGATAAGGGCTGGGAATGTTGTGCAATGTAAATTTTACGGTTTGTATTGTAACTTTTCGATTTTAACTCATAACTGTTTTAACGTTTAAATTGGCCTAATTGATTTTAAAATTTTGTATGGTTTTTAAATTATATTGTTTTAATTCGCTGTTTGCCGCTTTGAGTCCTTATATTGGGAGAAAGGCAGGATATAAGAAAATAAAATAATAATAATCCCTCATACACATTTCCTCACAAAACTGGATTTCCCTTTCATCCATTCATATCCTAAAACATCTTTCAGACATCTATGTATGAAGCCTGTGCTTAGGTATAAATTTCCTTAGGTTTCATAGTAAATTCCTCATCTCTGTCATGCCACTTGCATGGCTGGGTCGCAGGCACCATTGTACCACACCAGGTCATTCAAATCAAATCCAGGGGTCAGTTCACACTACTCAACTATAGTGCTATGATTCCAGGTTAATGGGCATGGTTCTGTCTTATGGAATCCATGCATTTGCTGTTTAGGGAGGACCATTTAGAATTCTCAGAGAGCTCTAGTGCCTTACCAGACTACAAACTCCAGGATTTCATAGGATGCACCAGGGCAGTTAAAGTGCGATCATAGTGCTACAACAGTGTAGTATGAAAGGGACTCAGGAGAGATACTCCTGTGCCTCAATTTAGTGTGGCAAATCACCCCCATTGTTCTGGGTTCCCATACACAACTTTATTAAAGGGTGCTGGTATATGCATTGCAAAAACTTCAAAAGGTCTGGACCAGAAGTCCACAGGACATATCATTATAAAATGTGCATACACTGACCTGTAAATATTTTAGAAATAATTATAGATGTAATTGCAAGATTCATTTATATTTCATAAATGGCAAAGCCAGCCAATTAATTTCCCAGTCAAATCCCCCAAATAAAATACAATATTCAATTAATTTGCATCTCACCTCAAAATCAGTCTAGATTTGGAAAAAAAATGTACACAAATTACTGGCTGATATTTTTAATGACTCATTTTCTCAAGATAAAATGCCAATTGTTTTACCAAAGTGGACTTTCAAAGATTTGACAGAGCACTAATCCAAAAGCAAAATCTCCAGCTGATTTCCCAATTCCCATCCAGATTGTGCTATAAAATTAAAAAAGTTTCCCTTCAGTTGATTAACCCATTTATGAACCATAATGGTTTCTATACATTCAGTTCAAAATTAAATTCAATGTTCGGGATGACTCCTTTATGAAGGAGTTCAAAATATTGTGAGAATGGTGGGAGAACTGAAAGACAGATATAGATGAAAGAGTATATTCTTTAGTAAGAATATATATATTCTTTTATATATCTAGAAACATTCTTTATATATCTGTAAACATCCATAAAGGCATCCATTGTTTATAGTTTGCATCACTTCCTTAAGCAGTGTTAAATATAAAACAGATTATTCAAATGTTCTATTGTAACTCCAAAGTACTTTCCATCAGATTTTTGCAAAAGCGAGTCAAGCAAGAAGGGAAAAGATTTATATACAGATGTGAACTCAAAGAGATAAATGACCAAGTAACAATCAAAAGAAATAAAAGACTTTTGTAATTGGCCTGACTTACAATTGATTTTCTGTAATCAAGCGAGTACTGATCTTTCCTGGCTTGTCATGTCAGCAGGAAAAGACATGTTCAGTGTTCCAGAGTACATAAAAAATGATGGTTTCATGATCCTGCCAGTGCTTCACACTTTTGCTTTTCAGCATTTTTGGTTACACCAGTTGAGATGCATTGCTATTTTCACTAACATAAGTTTATTAGAAATCATTAACATTTCAGCACTGACCCTCAGTTGTCAGAACCTGGCGTAGCTCCTGACCATTGAAGATTAATTTTATGCTTACTGTGCATTAGATGTTTTAAAACATAATTAAACCTTTACAAAACCAAACTGCATTTTTGGAATGGCCAAAGAAAAATTAATGTTCTCTTAACTTTGCCCTCCCAAGCTTTTGGTTTGATAAGGTAGACATAAGGTGGATAAACTGCACCTCACAGGTCACTTATGCTCTCCAAATAAACTCCAATGTTGTGTCGGAAGAAAACAAGCTTATGATACATCAGATCTTTTCCTTGCTCTCCATTTTGCAACACCCTGTAACCTCTAGTACTGATTTCATGTATTTATGTACTCAAATGCTCTCCCAGCATGAATACTGAGGCCTAACCATCCTAAATGTCAATAACTCTTTCCATGTCAAGTTGGGACTGTTTAACAGCTCTGTGAACCAGGCTGGTACTTAAAGACATCTAGTAGCTAAGGCCACTCTTACCACATCTCTAAAAAACCCTTCGGAAGACAGGGACATAGATAATTTTGCAACTTGTGTCAACACTTGTATGAGTGTTACAAGATTCCTGTCTAGTTTTGGATGATTTCTACCCCTTAATGCAACCGAGAAGATATCCATCACAATGTTCTACAGATGTTGTAGGGAATGTTTTTCTTAGGTCACTTAAATAACTGAATGAACAATTCAATCATAAATGGACTAGATTTCACTCACAATTCGAGTTGTATTAGCTTACCAGGAAGGAGCATAGCAACACAGACAACAACTCTGGAAATATGAGTCAAATAAGATCTCTCAGAAAACACTATTCTGGCAACTCTGGATTTAGCAGCCTTATGTATCAATGGTTCACATAGAAACTTATAAAGAATATTACTTGTACTGACACCACTGTACATCTGGCAGCTGATTTTTTTCTAGTTGTTTCTCACAAGTATTTCAGGTCTGAGGACAGTTTGTATCTCCAACTCAACTCAACTGCTTCAGGAAATCTGTATGCTAGTACACCATGCAATCGTATTATTTAGAGAGCAATTGTAAATTGGAAACTGAAATGCTGATTGTGTACTATTCCACAGCCTCTCCACTTCACACCAGACAGGGCTGGAAGTAAGCCAATCCATTTGGGGGGAAATGGGCAACATCAATTCAGGATGCTCTAGGCGTGAGGGGGCTTTGGGATCAGTGGATCCCGAGCTATGCTCAACCCACTTTATTCCTGAAATACTCATGGAAGTGGGGTCTGGGTGCCTCAGGGCCACACAATATCCAAGGATTGCCCATGACCTGTAAGCTGCATAATTCTCAGTTCTACTCTGTAGGTGTCTCTAAGCCACTCTTACACTAAGAACCTTTGATCTGATATACAGATTAAGTATCCCTTATCTGGAATTCTGCAATCCAGCATACTCTGAAATCTAAAACTTTTTGAGCTATGTACTTGTGTTGTATTTACAAGGTTGGAAAAAGATGTGACTGGACAGAGACGTGAGGATCTGTGAAATTGCAGGAGGCATGGATTTGTGCCAGGTACTATGCTTAGATTCCCACCATTTCACAGATCTTCAGTCTCTCTCCAGTCTCACTATGTATATGGAAATACACTCGTCCCTCCTTGGTCCATTGCGGACGGCAAATGGGGAAGGATAAAATGGTGTGTGTGCCTGAGGTGCGCAGCCATTGTTGCCAATGGCAACTTCAGAATGGAACCCCGCAAATTGGGAGGGACACCTGTACAGGTATTACAAAAATCTGAAAAAGTACAAATATGTAACACATCTGGTCTCAAGCATATTGGAAAAGGGATACTTGACTGTACCAAGCAGATTTTAAAACTATCCTGGAGTAGCTAAACCAGATTGTGTTTTATTCTTACATAACAGAAAAATAACAATTTATTAAACAAAAACACAATTACCTAGTACAGTGGGCCCTTGGTATCTTAGTAGGATTTGGTTCCAAGCCCCCCGCCCCATGGATACCAAAATCTGTGTGTGTTCAAGTCCCATTAAAAATAATGACATAGTAAAATGGCAATATCAAGGTCTGCTTTTTGAATTTAAAAAAAATATTTTCAAGCCTTGGATGGTTGAATCCATGGATACAAAATCCATGGATACAGAGTACCAACTGTATTCTTGACTTAGAAAGTACACATATATGTTAATAAAACAGAGAACAGTGTTCATATTGACTTTCAAAAGCTTGAACGTATTAGCAATGTAGAATTACTTAAGAAATCATACCTCCGCATTCAGGTTGTCTGCCAGGCTTTCAAGGAACTGGCTCTCAATTGGGTTCTGCTGTGTAAGCAGAGTCAGGTAATGGCTGAGTTTGTCATGCGTTGTAATAATGACGCCTTCTCCAAATTTGTCAAACTGAGGCCGTCCAGCTCGGCCAAATATCTGCATGACATCTAGAATTCCAAGGTCAACAAAGGAGCCTCTTTTTGCGGCATAGATCTGTGTTCCCTGGGTGAAGAAAAGTTAATAAAAATTAACATAAACACACATGACTGTAATCCAGATGAGCTGGAGACCAAAATTAGGCAAATACAGCAGGATTTCAAAAGTGTACTTAAACTAATCCTTTCATAATCTGTGATATATTTAAATCTTTACTATACAACTAGATTCCCAA
>CM034701.1:282280187-282291921 GCA_020142125.1 Phrynosoma platyrhinos
TTCCAGGACCAACTCAAGGAACGTCCTTGGCTGCAGCTAAGAGGACGCTTCCTTTTAGCTGCGGCCTCGGTTCTTTGGGCTGGTCCTGGAATCCTCTGACCCCAGGATCAGCCCAAGAAAAGCTTTCCTTGGACCGACCCTAGGGAGGGAGGCATCCTCCGATCCCAGGACCAGCCCATTGAACCACCGAGGCCGTGGCTAAAGGGAAGCCTCCTTCCACCCACGGCCTTGGTGGTTCAATGGCCTGCTCCTGGGATCGGAGAAGTCCTCCGATCCCAGGAGCAGCCCATTGAACAACCGAGGCAGAGGCTGAAAGGAGGCCTCCTTTTAGCCGTGGCCTCGGCCGTTCCTTAGGCTGGTCCTGGGAGCAGAGGTACGACTGTATATTCACCTTAGAAGACGCACCAACTTCCCCACCTCCGTTTTGGGGAAGAAAAAGTGCGTCTTATATGGCGAAAAATACAGTAATATTTTTGCACAGAACCCAAAATGGGGGAAGGGGAGAAACACTCATCTTACTCTAACATAGGAGACAAAAATATCTCATAGTGTCTCAACATGCCAAGAAACCCTGTCTCATCAAAAATGGGAAATCTGCCAAATATTATTTATATCTCTATGCTGAATCACTGTAGGACCCATCTATTTGGTGGGATAATGGAATCCTAACTCAAAGATGTGCTGGCTGTTGGGGTTTAAGGATTAGGCACAAACCTCTTCTGCTGTCAGAAATCCCCTTTTGCCAGCAGAATCCACTGCCCCTAAACAGCTGCCAATAGAGATCTGCTGACAGATCTGCTCTGCTGGTTAAGATTTGACAGTAGAAAAACAAACTAAAACAAAACAAACAAAAAAGACAGAAATTGGGATGAGGCTGAGTCATGCCAGATCCAAATATCCAGTTCAGGTTCACAGCCATGATAGAGGCACAAAGCTAGGCCATGGTGAGGGTAAAATTAAGAATTTCGCAATACCATTAGACTGAGAGGAAGTCTGAGAGGAATTCAGATTCAGGACAGCTTCAGCTGGCCTAGTGTCACCTCAACTGGCCCTTGATCATCCTAGCTAGTTAGGACTGTGTTAAAAGTCAGCAAAGATTATGTCAGTTCAATTAACATTCCAAACTAATGTATTCCCCCCCCTCCCAGTTTTGTTTCTGTTATCTACCTTAAGATTTCAAGACACAACACACTAGATCTAGCAAATAAATAGCATTTTGTTTATTAGACTAGGATTCTGAGGAAATAGAACAGAAATAGAAATGAGTATCAACATTGCCTTTCAGAACCAAGTGCTGCATTCCCAAAGTAGGAGTGAATGTATGCCTGGGTTAGTTGTATAGACCCCTTTGCCCCCTCTGCAACACAAATACTGTGTAGCCCCTTCAAGAAACTATATCAAGTGTTCATTCTATTCATGCATACACTATTCTATGCAACTGTGATAATGCTTTAAATACTGCTCATTTTTAACTACTGATCTATTATTCTTACATTTTTTGTTGTTGAGGAAGAAAGTAGGGATCCAACATCAGAGCTAGTTTGGTAGTCCTGAAATATTAAGCAGGTTTACAGATGGCTCCCACTTCAAAGCATATGAGAATTATTGTCTTAAAAATGCTTGTCACGTTCAGTAGTTTTTCAAAACATCATAAGTGAAGGTGAAAGGAACCTTATTTCAATTTGAGAGCAGCTTATTTGGAATTGCAATGAACAGGTTGATGTGTTGCTGTATACTTAATGCCATCTAGTTTGGTGCTACTCAAAGCAGTGGTTCATGGATCTGTCTCAGTCCACACACCATCAGCTCCTGGCCCTTAATGAATTTACAAGAAAGAAAACAACAACCGAAGCCATTGGATATACATTTAGTACTAGTCCTTGGGACACTGGGGAATAAAATTACTGGTTCCCACATCAGATAACATGAGAGGCACTGATCTAGATGATTGCTTGAATGACCTGATGATATGGACAAGACACTTGGAACATTTAAGTTTGGTTCTTGTCCCTACTAGGTAATAAAATTCAGCAAAGATGAATTGGCTAGGTGAGTTCAGGGAGCAGTAAATCCCTCATTAGATCAATGGGCAATGACTGCTGCCTGAACAAGCCACCCCTGGATCAAACAAGAAAGATGGCTCCATTACAGATTTGGGGAGACTGCTCAAGAGTGTGGTGGCTAGGCAGCTTCATGTGCTCTTAGAGGAAACAAATATCTACCGTATATACTTGTGGTCTGGTGTTCATGGCTTGATTTTTCATCAATTGGACTGCATGTTCTATTTTGATTTTGATGAATTGTTTTGAAATTACTTAAAACTGCAGTACTGACTATATTCCACCCTAAGATTATATGGCAATATATCAATGTTTTAATAAATTCATTAAAATGAATAATAGCTGTTAGAAATTATCAGTGAAATCAAATTAAGGCCATGCACACCTCATCGGCTAGTTCAGCAGAAATATTTTTGCCAAGGTTTTAATAAGCACCTTTAGGGCATCACTAAATATCACATTTTAGCCTGGAGGGGTTATACAAAGTTCTAGAACAAAAAGCACATGTGCTAAAAGACAAAAAGAGCAGAAACACTGTCCAACCTGCTGGATAATCTGTCAGCTCAAACATGAGACTAACTTTTAGAATGAAAGTGTGAACTGATTTAACTTTGAGGGAATCTCTGCAATTTCATACCTGACATCACTAACTGTGCTAATATAGCAAGGAGGGTGTATTAAAAGCAGTATTTTCCAGCTCGACCAATTTGAAGTGGCCATTCGGAAAAGTCTGGATTGGAGACCCATAAAAACAATCAAAACAGGAGACAAGACAAGGTTTCTGAAAACATGTGACCATGGTAAACGAGCTTCAGTGTTTTCCTCAATATGGTACCTAGACCCTTCTATGTTGCTTGATATTTTGCTTACAGGGTGGACTCATAAGTAAGAGGGAGTGTACAAGCACTAATACATGTATTCATCTTTTCCCATTCTCTGCAATGGCTTACATGATATATAAATAAGGAGTCTGGATGCCACCCTCATGGTAGAGAGTAAAACTCTCTACTAGGGCAATCCTATATATGCCTCCTCCAGAGTAAGCCCCACTGAGTTTAACAATACTTATGTCACAGGTAAATGGGAACACGATTGCTGCAAAAATTGTTTAGAAAACAAAATATCTTGTGTCCTCTTACTGGGAAATATGACATTGAAAAGAGAGTCTATTTTCCTTTAGTGGCCTCCATTCTACATAGAATAACATTTTGACAAAATAAACAGCTACTGCATTTTTAAAGAGTCTGACAGAAGATAACCTGCCCATTCCATTTTGAAATAAAATCTCTCAGAGGAATTAACAGACATCTGTACGTAATTAAGAATTACTCTTAGGAATTTACTCTTGACTAAAGCTTTCAGACATTATGGATGATGTCAATCACATTCAGAAACATTAAGAAGTAAAAAAAAAAGTTGGTAGAAAGGGAAATCGTCCCCCCCCCGCCACTCTTTCCACAAGATCTGGAAATATAGTAGAAATAGCATGAAGTAGCTAATCAAAGGCCTAGCTCAGACATCATTCTGACCCTTGGCGAGATGTCCTATAAATTTTGAATTTGCCTTTCAGGGCGCTTGGGGCCTTTGCGGACTGCCAGAAATAGTGCAAATTGAGTCCACTTTAACTGCCCTGACTCAGTGCTAAGGAATCATGGGAATTGTAGTTTATTGTGGTACCAGAGCTCTCTGACAGAGAAGGCTCAATGTCTCAGAAAAAAATACAATTCCCAAGCACTGAGCCAGAGCAGTTAAAATGGACTCAATTTGCACTATTTCTAGGAGCCTGCAAATGCCCTTAGTCATATTTCAAAGTCTGTGTGTGTTGCATGGCCTCACATTATCCCACAGTAATGCTGCTGCAATATGTGGTTGCAGTATTTTATAAAAGCAAAATACTACTCTATTATAATATTTAATACATTGTTACTGCTATACCTAGGGTGGGCTGCATGCAAATTCAAGGTCATATCTGCCCCCTCCAGTTCCCATGCCCCCTCCCCAAATTGGGGGAAGAAGATCTGCATTTGGCTTGTACAGCCTCCATTACACACAACAGTCTATCTTTATGTTGAGAAATGTTATCTTGTCTTGTGTGTGGGGGGTAACTTCTAGGACCAGAGACACCAGTTTATACCAGTACTTATAGAGACTACAAGTGAGAGTGAACTAATAAAGTTTTTATTTCGAAGAAATATGAGAGAATGCACATAGGAGAATAACTCACTCTAACAACCAGCATACAGAGATAACTGAAATGGAAAAGTGAAAGGGGATAGTGGAATTTGATGGTTGCAATATGGGTGATAGCTACCTGTCTTTTTGAAGGGTTATTAAGTCTTGAAGAATAGTTTATGGAAAGCAGGAACCATCCAAACCAGGAGTTTTGAGAGCACAAGTCTTGAAACGCTATGGGGAATAGACTGTGTGCCAAGCAAGAAGAAAGTGGCTCAGACAGAAGTCCAAGGTCAATAGTCATTGCGCATAGTGTGTATATGTGTGTGTGTGTGTGTGTGTTGGGGTCAACTGTGGCAAAGAGATTAGGTTTTTCTGGTCATATTTATACCTTAAAAATAGATTAAGGCTAAGGTGAGAAATAAAGACTTAATAACCCTTCAAAAGGACCATAAAGGGTTTTTGGTGGGTTGTTTTGATATCCAGAAGATGAAAAAGGGTTAATTTTGGTAGCCTCACTGACTTCACAAAGCACTGACAAGGTCTGGGGCACGCCAAAATGTGTGGACAGTAAGGTACCTGAGAACATAATAAAAGGGAATTTGGTCTTGTTTGATCTGCTGGTGAGAACCCATCTTTGGCTTTCCATTTTGGTAGGAAATGCATAGTGTGTATGGGGGCTCTTTTAGCAAGCTCCTTTTATTCTTTGCATTTAAGCTGTCCACTTGTCTCAGGTGCCTATGTGCCTCATTCAAAATACTAACTTTCTGGTGTTTCAAAGGTCATTGCAGCCTCCACAGCAAATCCAGAGGTGCAATATATAAAAAAAGCTGAATCAAAAATACATTGTGGGGATATCAGGATGCTGACACTACCAAGTCTCACAGAAGCCCATTCCATCCTACAACTTGTGGGTCATCTCTATTAATTTTTACTACATTATTTGTTATTGGCTAGAATCCCTTTTTCTTTTAATACAGCTACTGACAAAACGCAGAAGTACGGAATTAAATATATTAATTAAAGACAATAGCAATGGTGCTCAACAGAGAAATATTCTCCTGTAATGATTAAAATAGGTTTTCCCATATCTGAGTTGTGAAGAAGGAAGGTAATGGAGAGATGGGTCTTTGTATATAAATGAAATAAAATGCCACTGAACTGCCCCAAATGTGAAGTCAAAGGCTTTCATGGCCAGCATCCATAGTTTTCTGTGGGTTTTTCGGGCTGTGCGGCTGTGTTCTGGAAGAATTTATTCCTGACATTTCACCTGCAACTGTGGCTGGTATCTTCAGAGGGTGGTGGCATGGAAATGTGTGGAGTTTGTGGGATCCTTGCTTGGGAGGAAGTGGTTTTTTACATGTTAATGGTGGAGTTAGTTTGTGTTTTGTACTGTGCTGAATGGCGCAGCCTGGAGGTGTGCTGTGTGGAGGATATGCGAGGGGGATTTGTGTTGCAGTTGCAGATGAAACGTCAGGAATAAATTCTTTCAGAACATGGCCACACAGCCCCAAAAGAACAAAGAAAACTATGCCTCAAATATTTGTGTGTGTGTGTGTGTTGTCCTGTTTTAAATTGGGAAGTCAATTTTTCTAACACAATAATAAAGTTATATATTCAGATAGGTGCCTATTTTCTTAGCATCTGAGGAAAAACTTATTTACTATGTTTAGCTTTGTTGGGCAATGGTGCCATTTATAAACTACCTTTAAAGAAGTCTCCCTATATTGCGCTGATGTGGATCTTTGTAAGGTGGGGAATTCCAAATTCTTTTCCATTCAGGTAATGATTTTCATAGTTTCAATTTCCACACTGTCTTAAAACTGATTGTATGTCCACATAAGGAGTTTATCTGAATCTTATACAGTTTGGATATTTGGGTCTTTGATTATGTTTTGCAGTTCTACACAGAACATTTCAGAGACTGTTAAGAGACCTCGCTGGTCCTCTGTCCCTACATAGATTATTGGCAAAAGTGATTGTTTTACACTTGCGGGCCCACAATATTTTGATGCCTTCTAATTTATCAATTAAATACTATTTGTTATAGGTTTGCCCTTCGGAAGAGATATTTCATTCTGTATAGTTCTTTCCTCCTCTATCCTTTGTATTGCTTTATTTTATCTTCAAATTTAAATGCAAAGTTTAATAAAAATATATTTAAAAATTAAATGAAGAGTTGCATAGAAATGGAGAAGAGACAAAACTGGGGTGAGTAATGTGCTCCATTTTTTGCAAATTGCAAATGTGGACTTTACAAATAGGTTTTTACTTTTAATAAGTTCTGCTATGGTAAAATGAAAGAAAGGTAGGGCTTCTAAATTTATGTTTTCATTTTCTAATTCCATTTTTTATCCATAAAGTGGATGAATCATTATGAATTTGGTGAACCATCTGTTTGAGACGATACACTGCAAAACAGTGTTGGGGGCTTAGGACAGACAGCTTTCCTTCTGAGGAATGTTCTGTTTAATTTTATTGGTGAATCTTCAGCCTTTAGTCCCTGTTATGAATTTCTCTAATTTGTTCTGCCTATTTTCAATTTGTGGAGGCCTGGATGTAGTGGCATAGATTGGAAGATAAATGTAAATTTTGGTAAAATGTGGGACAACAGAAGTTCTCTTCAGCATAGACAAATTTAATTTGGATCAAATTTTGATTTTCTGGTTAACCCACTATATCAGTAGTTTGTAACCTGTGTAAATTGGCTGAAAGCCTATTGGTCCACTTTATTAACATAGCTACAGTGATGTAGCAAAAGGAATAAGGCAGCTGGCACAGCAGCTATAAAAAAATGTAAAACATCAGAGAAACAGGTGCTGATCAATGGCAGGTTTTGTATATCTTCCCTTGGTACTGCTGTACAAATCTGGAAAAAGTGCAACTGCTATCACACTGAATTAACATCTTCCTAAGCATAATTCCCAGAAGGACAGCAATGCAAGTCTCATGTAGAAGAAGAAAGAGTCATGTGATACTTTAAAGATTTAAACATAATATGGTATAAACTTTCACATCCCCTCCACTTCAAATACCTCTTGATATCCTTGGCTGACATACTTCTCTAAACATTTTTTTGGGGGGGGCAGTGTAAACAGTAAGAATTCACCAAGAGATTTAACTGTCTCTTGTAGCTTGACAAGGAACATTTAAAATATATCACACATTAGTTGACCAATACAAAGATATCCTACATTATGATTCAATAATTCCTTTATAAATAACCACTGTATATGGTTTATGTAATTCAGTTCCTTCTGACCTTAAAATTCTTTTTCTCCACAACTATGTCTATATAAATCAGTCAACTGAAGATAAAACCTCATGCATTTGATGGACAATAGTTTATGCCATAATACAAAGCAACACAAGTCGCTGTTGTTTTTACTGTTTAGTACTGTGTCTTATTTCCCACTAATCTTTCTAATGTGAAGACTATGAGAATATGTTCAATTACTACTGTTTGTAGAGAATTTTTTAAATACTGAATACTGCACATGCTTGGAAAAATGGTGGAGTATAATGAATAAATAAGAAGGGAGAAGTCTCCATCTCCATTCTAAACCCACTGTTTGGTAATTAAAGCACAATTTCTTCTCAGTAGTGATCAAACAACCTTCTGTTCACAAGTTTCACATATATACAGTACAATGTTGTTAAAATCTCTCCACAGACTATGCAGAATGCAATACTTCACCTTCTCACATGACAAACTTCACTAAAGTCTCAAAGTCTCTCTCTTGGTTTCTAGGGTTGGATATACTGGCCAATAGTCCTTCACAAGCAGTCAAAATTAGCTTGACAACACAGTCCATAATTGTACAGTCATCCAGGAGAAACTGTGATCTTGGATATTCTCCTCGGTCACACAGAAACAATGGGACATTTTCACCATCTCTAAGCAATATTCAACTGTTGAATTATCTTGTTTAACTATATAATCTTTATGTTAAACATTATTTCCCTTTTGTCAATTTTCTAGATTCTAATTTCCAAAAAGTAATATTCACCTGCAGTGTTTTGTAATTACTGGATTAGCAAGATGTGAACATTCACATTTTTTCTCTTGAAAGTTTAGTTCTAGCTTCTTCAGTAAGCAAATTAGATAATTCTTATTCTTTCTTTTTTAAAAACACATTTCCCTTTCAGAGTATTTAAAAATATGTCAAAAGTAGAAGAATATTTTAGTTACAAGCCTGCAAACTACCAAGGCTTAGAATTTAAAGCTCCATAATCAGAGAGAAAGAAATGCAGAAAAGGCTAGTAAAATAAGCTGCTGAATTTTTAAAAAAGGTTGTATCTGAATCAACTCTTTGATGTGCTGTGCATAAGTTTTTCTATAATAAACATTTTTTCATAAGTGAGCCACAATTTTGATAGAAACTACAAATGACTCTTTTTTTGCAAACATTAACAGATGAAAACATCTCTTTTGTTCATAGGTCTCACAGGGCAGTGAAATTGCTCAATTAATTATCACTAATGAGAGAGCAACCTATGAGTTTGAGCAGCAAAGTTGCCACTTATAGAAAATAATATTTATGTTTTATTAAAGTTTCTTAACAGATGGGTCTTAATTAGCTTGACATGCCATAAAGTATCAGCAGAAAACAACACATTCAAATCTCTTGATGGAATAGCACCAGTAGATAGTTCACATTCAGCTATCAACAGTAAAATTTCCATTCAGGATCAGGGAACAATCAAGTAATCCAAATCAAAAAGTAGGTGAGTAAACAGTCCAGAAACAATACTTACATTTGGTGTGACAAATAAGCACACAGATTTAAACCTCAGCTTATGCAACTCAAAATATCTTCTCCAGTAAGCTGACTGACTGTTGAGTAAATCTTAGAAGAATGGTAGCAAATAGAAACTTGAGTTTGGGCTTGCATGAGCTTACCCTGTCTCTTGGGAGTTTCAGATAACCTGCATTCCAATTTCTGAGTTGGTCTGTAGTACTAAAAATTCACCAGGTGTTTTAAAATAACCCCATTCCATACCCAGGTTATCATGAGAAGCTGCAAGCCATTAACCCAAAGAATCTGTATCTACCCAAGAAAACTATGGCTTCAACACTTCAACATAGAAACAATACCCATTAATAAATACAGATGAAAATACTACCAAGAATAGGTAATGCAACCACAATACCAATCCAGTGCTTCAACAAAGTCATTATTTTTAGTCCAGAAAACAGTGCCAAAACAAAATCCATTGTCAGCCACAGCCACATGGCACAACTATTATACATGGAAAAAGAAGCTTAAGTGTTAACTGAGGAAAAACACAAGGGTGTTAATGGAGTTGCGGGGAGTTGAATTAGATTGTCATGTGGAAGAAGATGAAGGTGATTTTGTAGAACATCTACTCTGGAGGGATAAGGAATTCTCCAAAACAGTTTTGAGGGGGTGAGATAGCCATAGCTATCTCTCTTACAACGGAGAGTTCTCTTACAACAGAGGCTAACGTTTGGCATAAGCTTTTACGAGCTTCAAACAACTTCATCAGACACAGAACAGATCTGTAGAATGAAGGTGGAACACCTGAAAGTTATGCCAAATAAAAATTGTTTATATTTTTAAGTGCCACAGAACAGTACTGAGGATTGCAAGGAGAAATAATAAAAAGGAACTGGCAAAAAAATTACCATCCTACTCCATTCTTTCCATATTGAAGCTCTGCTAAATCCTTCCCCTTGACGATGGAAGGAGCACTTCCATTGGCAGAGTATTAATCTACTGTTTTCCCATCACTAGTCCCTGCTTTTGCTAACCTAGCAGTTCGAAAGCATGCAAATGCAAGTAGATAAATAGGTACCACTTCAGTGGGAAGGTAAACAGCGTTCTGTGAAATCATGCTGGCCACATGATCACAGAGTAGTCTCTGACAACGCTGGCTCTTTGGCTTAGTAACAGAGATGAGCACTGCCCCCTATGGGCATGACTTGACAACCTTGTCAACGGGGAATACCTTTACTTTACCTTTCTCAGTTCTTTAATGGTATCTGAAAAAGTCTTTAAGAGAGACATTTATTCCCTCTGGATCATACTCCTCCTATGCTAATAGTAGCACACCATACACCCCAGAGGACATCTACATCAATTCAGCCACTAGCCACTGCCCCCCAGTGCAAGATAGCATTTAAGTTGGTTCAAGCCTAAGCATAATAACCTTCTGCCATGGGCTACCACTGAGCCACAGAAGTAAAGGTGTCCAGTAAGAACGACGCTGA
Source organism: Phrynosoma platyrhinos (assembly GCA_020142125.1). NCBI lineage: Eukaryota > Metazoa > Chordata > Lepidosauria > Squamata > Phrynosomatidae > Phrynosoma > Phrynosoma platyrhinos. The sequence continues at coordinate 282,290,655 of CM034701.1, forward strand.
AGAACTGGAAGTTCTAATTGGGTTTTCTGTCTTTCATATGAGCCCCAAGGAAGATTTCCTGCCCTCTGTTTCCAAGGAGACTTTAGACTTCACCAGTGAGAAGGGAAATCCTGAGCATTTTCCTTCTTGCTGTTTACTCAGCCAACCTTCACCATCACTGAAAAACTAGAAACTATGCCGTTTGCAAGGGTAGAGCCTCCAGAAAGACTCTTCTAGCTTTGCTATACAACTTTTGTCAGTTGTTTTATATTAGTGCTAGAGTAACTTCGGTATACTCTTGATGAAAAATTATTTCCCCTAAGCTCCTGAAACCACAAACAAATGTGCTGGCTGTTATCTAAGGGCCTTTGCAGACTGCCAGAAATAGTGCAAATTGAATCCACTTTAACTGCCCTGGCTCAGTGCTAGGGAATCATGGGAACTGTAGTTTATTGTGGCACCAGAGCTCTCTGACAGAGAAGGCTCAATGTCTCAGAAAAAAATACAGTTCCCATGATTCCCTAGCACTGAGCCAGGGCAGTTAAAGTGGACTCAATTTGCACTATTTCTAGCAGTCTGCAAAGGCCCTCAGTGTGCTAGATTGAAGGAATCATATTTTTATTAATTTACTGATTTAAATGTCCTTATATTATGATGCTGTGATACATTTAACTTCTGATATGAACTGTTTATGAACATATAAATAATATCATATATACTCTTCTATAAGTTGAAAAAATATGCCCAAAAATTGACCCCAAAATCCCAGGTCAATTTATATATGGGTCAATATGGTAATGCAATGGCAGCTCTTTCAAATTTCTCCTCTTGCATAGTGGGGAGGGCAATCTGTCCCTCTCTGCCTCAGAAGTGAATGCTGAAAGAACTACTGGGGAAACAGAAAGAGTGGTGGGTGATTACTGCTTCTTTAAGAGTCTCTCTCTCTCTCACACACACATTTCTCTGACTCCCTGTCTCAGCAACTTTTACAGTAGGCTGTCCCTAAACAGACTCTTCACCATCCGCTCACCACCTATTTCTAGCAGTCTGCAAAGGCCCTAAGATACTGCACTGCCTGTTATCTTGACTCTCATCTGTCCTGGGATTGCAAAATAAAGGAATAGCTATTTTGTACAGAAATAAATGTAATTTGCAAAGCAACACCTACATTATTTTAAATGCCAGAAATATTTGATGCTGTCCATACAAATAGGCTTGCAATAAAAACAATTAATTGTTCATGGGGGACATCACAAGTACTGATCATCTGTAGTCATATCACTATCTT
>CM034701.1:282312358-282322410 GCA_020142125.1 Phrynosoma platyrhinos
GAGAGAGAGAGAGAGAGAGAGAGAGAGAGAGAGGAAAAGGTAGATAGAAAAGAAATAAAGTGACAAGAAAGAACTCTGCTCTGGGCAAAAAGAGGAAGAACAGATCTCTAGGATGGCTGAAGGAGAGAAGTTAGCAAAGTCTGTTCTTGGCTATCACAATACCTCAGTTGTTCTTCTTGCCTGTCTCTGGGCACTGAGGAAGAAACTCAAGTTATGTGTATTTCTCTTCTCACCAACCCAGAAAATTGTTCTTTTCTACCGTAAAGTAATTGCATTTATGTGAAGAGGAAGGCAATTATGTCAATGCTAGTTATGTGACAGGAAATAATTTAATTACACAGAAACAATTAAATGCCTCCTAGTGTTGTTTCGGTCAGATAAGAGATAACAAAGCTGAAATGTTATTCAGCTAGTTTGCCATGTTACTGTTTTTTTTAATGCCAAGAAAGTGGCTGTTTGGCAATGTTCCTCCCTTTTTACACTGGGGTTGTAGAATCACAAGGTGATCGTTCGTAATTGGTTTGCTTGTAGGCATTTCTTCTGAGTGTAAAGAGACTAGTAGAATGGGGGGCACCATGCCAAAATGAGATAATTGGATGGAAGGTCCTGGCTGGAGAGAATATAAGGACAGGTTCAGCACTAGGACAAGGGCAATTGTAAGAGAGTTTTGTGGGGATTATGAAGAACAACTTAAGAAAAGAACCAGAAGGAACTTTAGAGAATTCTGAAGGACCATCAGCAGCAAAGAACAAGAGCTGAAAGAAGACTTTAGCCCTCTGGCAAAAATAAAATAAAATCACTCCATGTGAAGGCTTGAGAAAGCCTGCAAATCAGGTGAGGTAGATTCCTGAAGTAGTATTTAAAAATAGCTGAGGCCAGATAGCTGCTGGACTGAACTGAAGACTGAATATAGTTGAAAGCATGGAAGACAACTTTGAAAGTATCCAAATGCCAAAACAAAAAACAAACAAACAAACAAAAAACCCTAGTAAGACAGAAAGCTGCAATGTAGCCTTCAGATTCAGCCTGCAAAATTAAGCGGGTAGAGCATAATAGAAACACTGGCTCAAGTCTGAAAAAGAAGTGGAACAAGAGCTATTAACAAACAGCAGCTCTCTGCAACAGTTAGATCAATGTTGTTTGTGAGGATCTATTAAAAAGGAACAATAACATATAGTAATTAGTAGTAATATCAAGTTTCATAACAGGCTGGGAAAACTGTAGCCCAGGGCTGCATAGTGCCTCCAGGCTTCCTCAGAACCCCCTCAAAAGCTCAGATACTCACAAAATGTTTTTAAATTTGGAGGCATCCTGCTCTTATATTTAAATTAACATGTTCTGCTGTGGTTATATTGTTAAAAAATTAATTACCTATGTCTTATATGAGCTTTTGTTCTATTTTTTACTGTATCAATACTGAGCTATACTTTAAACAAAGGGCAAAGTGGAATGTTCATATTTATGGTGGCTGTGGAACTGGACAAAGGACAAATGGATTGAGGCTCCCAGAGACAACTCCTAGTCCTCAATAAGACAGTATTCCATGTTACTGTTTTTTTAATGCCAAGAAAGTGACTATTAGGCAAAGTTCCTCCCTTTTTACACTGGGGTTGTAGAATCACAAGGTGATCACTTGTAATTGGTTTGCTTGTAGGCATTTCTTCTGAGTGTAAAGAGACTAGTAGAATGGGTGGCACCATGCTCCTAGTCCTCAATAAGAGTGGAAACAGCACAAAACACTGTCGTCATCCTATACAGAAATGGAGAACTCAACACTGGGGCGCCATTTCAATGTGAACTCATCCCTACCACTCTGTTAGTTATAACTTGTACCTTTATCCTAAGCTACTGCATTGCTTTGGCTGGCTTTGGCTGGCTTCCTTTGGAAGGGAAGTTTACACATCGTACTACTACCTGGAGATTTAACTGCCTAAGTTTTATAGGAAAGAGCTTCAGTTTTTGCCAAGCCCATTTCTCTTCCCTGGACCCTGTACAGTAATCTTTTAAAAAAAGAAAACAAAACAAAATAAAAACACTTCCCTTTTATGCATTCCTAGATTTGCAAAACTTTTCCTAGCTCAACCCATGCACTGGCACATTGTCCTCCTCTGCCAAAGACCAATAACCATAATGGAAGAAACATTAACATAACTCTGAATTTCCATCTGGAAACAATAGATTCAGACAAGTATGTTCCTAGCAGAAACAAAAGAGAGAAGCTCCTTTCTTCTATCTTTCTCAAATAGTAGTGGGAGGTTTAACAGATACAGAAAAATAACTACTGGGGGACAGTGATAGTTAACCATCTGGAAAGGGAAAACAAACAGCTGATGTCATAGTCAAGAGTCTGAGAAAACTGTGATGTTTTAATTTCGACAGAGGTAAGGATTTTTTTGAATGGAAATTAGGGTAGCTGGTAGGACTAGTATAAAAAGCTTGTCTGTGGCTTTGGTAAATACTAGAGCAGGGGTAGGCAACCTTTCCCCTTTAAGGGCCAAGGGACTTCAGCTCCCAGAATCCCAGGAGCTATTGGCCAACATGGGACTATTGGACAACATGGCTGAGGCTTCTGGGAGCTGAAGTCCCTTGGCCCTTAAAGGGGAAAGGTTGCCTACCCCTGTAAAAGAAAGTTAGTTCTCTACGCAAGAGAAATATTTTTAAAATGTTTTTTTTTACAAGATTTCCAGAGAAGAGGAGGAAAAACAGAGAGACTAAGACATCTATTATTATCTCTTTCGGCAGCTAACACAAGAGATATTCAGGCTATCACCACACTTGCATTGACTAATTCAAAGTGAAGACTACAAATGAGACATCTCATTAGTTTGAACAGATGGATAAAAATTAAAGGATGATTCGGCAACTTTTAATTTCCTAGTAGCAAAGAAGAGCTCGAAGTCTTACAGAGTAGGACAGTTGAAAAATCAACATGAAAAGATTTCCTTCCATCTGTTGAGACACATGCCGGTGTAGAATACAGCTACCTCTTACTGTCGTTACACTTGAAGAGCATAATGCACACATAACATCTATTAAAGAGCACCAATATTCAGTGTTGGCTCAATGTTACACTCTACAGTAACATTACATACAGTAAAGTGATTGGGTCTACCCAGCATGAATTATATAACTTTAAATGACACCTTGTTCTATTACCATATTCTTTGAAGAGTTCATAACAGTGGATAAAGGACTACATAGAAATATTTCTTAAGGTGTGAAGCCCACACAATAAAGTATTGATAAAACACAGTACGGAAAACTGTACTGACCTCTAAATTCTCTGTAACTGCCAGTAAGGTGATAACATTGTTGGAGATCTAAGTAGTGGTACATCGATACCAAAAATTAAGTTCCTTCAACAAATTAGTAATAAATAAAATTGGGAGGGTTCAATTGACAATGTTTTCCAAGTCACAAGATTACATTTTTGATTCAGTTGAAATGTAAAACCAGTACTGGACAGTTACATGTTGATCTCCACTGTTACAACTTTTGCAGAAACAAAGTGAAAAGGAACATAAAATATCTCTTTGTATTTCAGGAGTGACAATCATCTGACATGCACTCCTTGCCCCCCACCAACCCCACTTCAAACCCCATGTTGAATTTAATGTTGTTTTTTTTCTACTTGGAAATAAGATACATTTCTACTGAGAAATACTGGGAAATTTCTAGGGAATGTGGTTTACCATTCTAGTACAGCTTCACTCCAAAACAACAGAATATCACCCCACAATCACCAGGAAGTGGCTTCTAGTTCCAAATATGTCACTTTTGGTTCTGGGAAATACTGGGAATGCTGACCACTAAGAGTTGGGAATATTTTTTAAAAAAATGCTTCTCTAGGTATGCAGCCAAACTATATTTAATACACCCTTTTTATTCAAGTAGAGTATAGGGAATGAGCCAGCGTGGCTTATTGATTTGAGTGTTAGACTATAACTCTGCAGACCAGTATTTGAATTCTTGCTGGGCCATGGAAATCCACAATTGGACAACTCACACTCTTGTCAGCCTCATAGGAAGGCAAAGGCAAACCCTTTCTGAACAAATCTTGCCAAGAAAATCCCATGAGAGATATTCAGCTTAGGGTCACCATAAATCAAAAATGACATGAAGGCACACAACAACCAGAACTATAGGGATTATAATTATTGAGATCGCTGTAGTTGAGAAAAGAGTTTTAACCTTTTTCTTTTCTGTTGCAGATGTTATGGAGGTTGCTTTTTTGAAGTTTATTTGCACTGTGAGAAAATGTCTTGTTAGCCCATGGCAAAAATAGCTTCATAAGAGTGATTTTTGTCAGACAAACAGCAGGTAGGAAATAGCTTGAAACTCTTTCACTCAATCCACTGCATCCAATAATGATGAGGCTTTTTTTTAAAAAAGTATGTTAAATGGAAATATGCTTTTAATGTCATCTGTAGCTTGGTCCCCATCAAGTTAATTATCACTGACTTTTTAGATAACAGTTATGTAGAAATCCCAACCAAATGTTGACAATAGAAGTCTTAACAGAATTATTGAAAATCTGTTTAAACAACAACAACAAACGATTCAGAGAGATTTAGTGATCAGATTAGACTTCATTTATACGTTTGACTGTTTATTTTGGACTAAAAAGAGATAATGAGAAGCTTCTCATTAGAAAGTAATTACTGAATTCTCTTTCCAGCTATGAAGATGGGACAGTATGTGGCATGAAGTTAGCATAATTGTATCCTCTGGCATCAGCTGGACGTTATGATTTGTGGGATCATAACGTAATAGTTGCTCTTCTCATTTCTACAATTAAATTATTAAATGAATAAGCAATCTAATTCATATAGGCATAATGTTTTACACATCAGAACATAAAACTCTGATGATTAGGCGACAGTTCCAAGTGCTAACTGTCTGAAACCTCTACACAGCAAGAATTATACATTTGTCTCAAACTTGCTCCCATTTTTTTTTAAAGTCCATTGTTCTCTGAGGTAATTTTTTTCCCATTGGATTCTTTCATATGTTTATTAACATTAGGAAATGGGGAATCTCACTAATTCTGCATCAAAACAGCATAGAACACAATGTTTGGTCTACATATTTCCCCAGACCTGCAAAAGTGTGTGTTTGTAGGGAACAAAACTGCCCTTTAACTGGCAAAAAACAAAATTAAACTGATGTGATGTCAAATCCAGTTCATCAGACATGCTGGTGTGACCCTAGCAGAGGAGAAGGAATGTAAAACAGGCTTCACCTGCTCTGCAGTTGCTCAAGCCTGTCTCATGCTGACAATTGCAACTGCAAGGTAAGAAGTATGAAAAGAACAATATAGCGATCATTATAGATGAACTGATCTATTGCAGCAGATGATAAATAATTTTTCAGTTTCCTAAAGGAAAGGCAGGAAATAGAGACAGTGAGAGCCAGCATGTTGTGGTGGTTTTGTCAAGACCATGTGGCACCCTGGTCTGGAAAATGACATGGATATGGTCACTAAAAGGAACTGGAGCAATGGTAGCACAGTTACTGTGATTAATATGATTGAACTTCACGAGATGAAAATTGATAATGTTAGCAATTATTTTTATCAATTTTGAAAAAGCTTTTGATAGGGTCAACTGGTGATTTCTGTTTCAGGTTTTGAAAAAGATTAATGTAGGTACTAACTTTCTTAAATGGATAGAGGCAATTTATTCCAGACAAGAAGCTTGGGTGCTAGTAAATGGAGAAAAATAAAAAAAGATAGAAATTCAAAATGGAACTAGGCAAGGATGCCCATTATCCCCTCTTTTATTTTTAATATTATTGGAAGTGCTTAATGACAATATAAAAGAAAATAAAGATATAAGGGGAATTAAATGTAAAGGGCATGAGTTTAAGTTGAAAGCTTATGCTGACGACTTGCTGGTTACCGTATCAGACCCCGATGATCGCTTGAAACAACTGGTGACAATGAATTTATCAAATAGTGAAAAGCAAAATATAACAGAGAGTTTGGGTTACCAAATATGTAAAAAAGTTAAGTATTTAGGCATTCAGTTAACAACAAAAAATGTAGATTTCTTTAATTATGAAAAGTTATATATGGAGTTAAAAAGAGATTTGAAATCATGGAACAAGCTAAATCTCTCCTGGTTAGGGAAAATATTGGCAATTAAGATGAAAATACAGCAGAAATTTATGTTTCTGTTCCAAAGTATTCCCATTATAACTAAATGTAAACCATTTAAGTTATGGAATAAAGAGATATCTAAATTTTTGTGGAGTGGAAGAAGGCCACGCATTAGATACAAAGTAACACAAGACACAAAGGAGAGAGGAGAACTGGCTTTAACAAATCTGCAGATATACTATGAGGCTAACTGTATGGAGTGGCTAATGGATTGGCTGTTATTGAGAGATAAGAAGTTGCTTAGTCTAGAAGGAATATATCAAAGATTTGGTTGGCTATTTATTTCCCTATTTATTTTATGGGAAACAAAACATGCATAGAGAGTTCATGAATCATTATGTTAGAAAGTGTCTTTTGAGAGTCTGGTATAAATATAAAGAAAGACTGTGTCCAGGACTACCATTATGGACATCAATTCATGAGGCATTCCACAGCAGGGAAACAATAAAACAGAAGGATTGGGTGACATATAATGATCTAGTAAATAGATCTAGGATAAATCAAAGCCTTGAATTCAAAAAGCTGGATCAACTTGTGGACGAAGGTTATTCTATGGGATGGCTGTTGTACAGACAGCTGAGAGAGAGGTATCTGATACACATGAAAACAATAGGAATAAGATCAGTAAATATGAAATTCGAAGAGAGTTTATTATCAGAGAAGCCACATAAAATAGCTTTATTTCGTAAGTGTTTGTTAGAACTGAATATGGAGGAAGAAGTGGTCAAAGACCAAATGGTGAAGTGGTCCCAAGATTTAGAACAAAATATTGGATTGAAACAATGGGAAAAAATACGGAACAAAACATTGAGATATAGCGCATGCTATGATTTAAAAGAAAACTTTTACAAAATGCAGTTTGGGAGGTATTTGACACCAGCCAAGTTAGCAAGCATATATAAAGGACTTTCAAACAAATGTTGGAAGTGTAAACGAGTGGCAGGAACATTTTACCATGTTTGGTGGAGCTGTAAAAGAGCAAAAAATTTTTTTGGAGCATTATACATAGAATAGTAAAAGATATATTGAAGTTACAAATAAGAATGGATCCCAAACTGTATCTCTTAAGTATGTGCGACAACGAAGAAATTGAACGCAAATATGGAAAGCTTCTCTTCTACATTACTACTAGTGCTAGGATAACATATGCCAGCAAATGGAAATCGGGAAACCTACCTTCGATGGATGAATGGCTTTATAAATGAATTGATTTGGTACAATTGGATAAATTTACTAATATATTGAGAGGACAAGATTGGGAAAAAATGAGAGAATGTGACAAGATTGGGAAAAAATGAGAGAATGTTTGAATATATAAGTAGAAAGAAACTTAATGAAGTGTAAAGGCAATACGAATAAATTATAGTATAGCATAAATAGATTAAGATTTAAGTTGTTTAAGAGAAAGGCCAGTTTTTTGAAATAGAGGAATGTTATAAGAAATGGTAAAAAATTAAGTCAGCAGCATTTGGTTCATTTATGGATTAATGTATAAGGATAAGTAACTTATCCTTAATCTAAGGAGAAAATAGAGAAAGAGTATAATACACACACACACACACACACACACACACACACACACATATATATATTGGGGAAAAGATGACTTGGAAAGGGTTCAGGAAGTCTTAGGTAAGAGTGAAGTGAATGAAGAGGAAGATTAGGAGGAATGAGATGGGATAGGTATGTATAGTTTATTGTAATGGGAAAGGATTTTATGTATGAGTGTATGTAAGTGTATATGATGGTTTGAATTTTTGTCTTATGTTTTGAATTTATAAATGTTTGTCTATTTTTTTAAAACTCAATAAAAAAATTAATGCATGGCTGTCACATGTTCTCAAGAAGACCACCTATATATGGGAGAGTGTCAGAACCTCCTTTGTTGGTCAGTTGTGTTTGGTGGTTGGCAAAGCACTTTCTTGGTCTGTATATCTTTGTAAATATTTGCAAGAAAGATTAAAGCCCTCATTGTGAAGTCTTGCTGTCCAGTGATTCATTTATCCAAGCTGAAAGCAGCAGCCTGCTTCTGGGAGGATTTTTCCTGTGCCGTCTGGAGCAAGATTTTTCACAGAAGACCATTTTCTGGGCGTTCCTGCCTATGTGCACCAATTCTGCATGTGTGTATGCTAGATCCTGCCTATCTGCATACTCCAGCAGGTTTGACATTGGACTAGGACACTGTGAGATCAGCTTCAAATCTGCATTTGTCTATGAAGGCCAACTGGGTGACTTTGGGGAAGTCACATATGTTCAACTTCAGAGGAAGGCAAGAGCAAACTGCCTCTGAACAATTCTGCAGAGAAAAAAACATGTCTTAGGGTTGCCATTGGTCAGAAATGACTTGATAGCACATAACAAAAACAGAGTGGTATCCAAATGTGTTGGTCTAACTATAGATGTCTTTCCAGAACTGATTCAAAGGGAATGGCAGCAAGGAGGAGAATGTGAATAGGACTGTCCATTTGAATGTGTGATCCACTCACAAGATGTTTTGTGGAGGTCAGTGTCTCCAGAACACACAAATGTCCAGAACACACACCCCTGTTCAGACTAAGTTTTGGAACAAGTCAAGTATCAGAGGATTCTTAAACTGGGAAGTACATATCAAAAGGCAAAAGACTTACAATTCCATACAATTTCTGTTTTCAGTGATGATGTCACTGAATTTTGATGTCATAGTGATTTATTTGTCTTCTTTCACTGCTTAGCTTTTTAAATGGTACCAAACTACTCTAGTTTTGTTGCCTTCAAGTAGTAACCATCACTACTGCCCTCCACTTTATTTTCAGACAAACTGCCCCCATCTTAGTGCACAGAAGGAAATAGACAAAATGATAATGGAGATAAGTGAAAAGATAATTCCTCTGGTATGAAATGACAGTCATTTCAAAGCCAAAACAGCAAACTTCAGCTTTGTTCCAAATGTACTATGGAACCACTACATTCTCTGAAGGACTGATATAATGCAGCTCCAGCCTGCATTCATGAATCAAGGAAGATGTTACATTGTCCCGTAGGGAATTTTGAATGAATAGCTGCCAACTAGTTGCATTATGTGTTTAGAAAGGCCTTATTTATCACTGGGTTACATGTAGCTTATTTTTTAAGAGAAAGCCAAATAAGATAGATTTTTTTTAAAAAACACATTAAGACTGTATTTCTACATTAATCCATGTATTCCCCCATATCTTACTTAAAGCATACAAAATGTTACAACTTATTGGGAAGGGCATATTGTCCTGGGCACACTAATTAAATATAGAATGGATTCAGCATGTTTCCATGCATGTGTGTGTGTAGGGGGGGTGGATGTTTATCTTTCAGAAATATTTTTTATTATAAAACTGCCTTCTGTACAGGCAACCACTTTATTCTTCGACTAGAGTTCTACTTACTATAACATGGCCCACTGAGGTTCATCTGGATGTAATACATAGGAAGGCCTTCTTTGATGTGATGTCTACAATGTGGAATGATCTCTTAACAGAGTTTGTGGAAGATTCCAAGTTTGGGTGTTTCTGCTATCAGCTAAAGACTTGTTTGTTTACCCAAGCATTTTTTCTTATTATTCTCCTGACTCTCAATATTGTCAGTTATTTTCCTGCCTTTCTATGAATAGTGTTTCACAAATTACTTCATTCTTTTTACTGTTTTATCAGTTTAGTTAGTTTTAGCAAGTGCTGTCAATGGTATCTGCTTTTTGTTGTAAAATACTTGATTAAACAAAAAGCAGTATAAAAAAAACAATAAATAAAACAAAATAAAATGGTGGCTTCAAAAATCCATGCTTCTACACTTGAGTAAATGACCAATGGCAATAAGTGTTGAAATATGGATGGGTTACAGTCAAAGGTGAAATGTAGAGATGTGTGTGTGGAATTTTCCTCGT
>CM034701.1:282337102-282351702 GCA_020142125.1 Phrynosoma platyrhinos
ATTATTATTTTGTTTCTGCAGAAAGACATCATATTTATAGAAAAGTGGACTGTTTGCATTAGGTACTTCATTAATTAATTAATTAATTATGTTAATTCCTATGCTATATTTTCAACACTGCAATGGAACACTTTTTAATTTAAAAAAGAATATACCAACAAAGCTTTTCTATGGGTCTTGTAAAAACAGGGCCAAAGAATAGGGCTACAGTTTGCTCAGTTTGTGAGCAATTATGCTAGTTTAGATCATTTTTCATAGGGTAAGGTTAAGAAACACTGACCAGGTACAAAAATGGAATGTCAAAATTCAAAATGTTGTAGTCAATTACTGACAAAAGCTAAAGATAGAGAAAGACAACAGTAATAATTATAGTTTTCATTAAAAGGTATGTTAAAATTAACTGCCCCCCCCCCCGAGAAAGATAAGTGAGGAGAGAGGGGAAAAAAATCAGAAGACAGAATTCTGACATTACCACAAGCTCTTCCATTTCCTGCTTGATAACCTCCCTTCTTTCAAAATACCTTCTCCCACTCTCTGAAAGGAAAGTGTGAGGGCAAAGGGGATAGAAACAAAAAGGTCTGTCTATGAAAAGTGGAAAGGGAGAGTGATAGGGAGACTGAATTCCTTACACTTGCAGCCTGTCCTGGCAAGTGTGGTGCAATACTTACCTTTCAAGTACTGTTAAGATCTAGAACCTATGATACAGACATGGATAAAAAACAACAACTTGAATTTAAGCAGTGAACCTTCTCTCTGAAGAAATGGGGTTGCTATGTGCCCTGGAATCCTTGCTGCAGTTGTGGCTGGTGATCCTAAACATGTTTCAATCCTAGCTATTTACATGTTTCAAGGCATGCTCCTGTACATTTTCCTACATTGCATTTACTAGAGTAGGGGAGCACAAATATTTGCAATGTGAAATAACTCCAATATATTTCCTTGAAATCTCTAATAGCTACAGCTATTCTTCTCCCACCACCTATTGAGCATGTAATTGAGTAAATTATGGGACTAACACTGAAAGTTAAGACATATAACATCTAAGAGATATGAAAAATCTTCATTCTTAATCTACGCTACTCTATTGCACGGACCAAACAGGAAAGGCATCTACTATTTTCTACTCACTGAGCATGCTGAATATGCTAAGCACATTGCATGAGTAGGAACACATAGAGATTGCCATTAGACAGAAAACAGCACATGTGTTCAAGCTAACACAGCTAAGTCATATTTCAAAACTGCTTCTCCTCACCAAAGCAGTGTTTGAAAGGGGATGTATTTGCAATGCATAACCTCCCTCTTCCACCTGCCTTTTTTCCTCCCACAAGTTCTTCCTCTTCGTACTTTCCCTCACACAAAGATTTCAAAAGGTTGCCTTTCTAACACTACTTCTAGAAGTTCTTTTCTCCAAGAGGTGACTAGAGAGAGAATCACCAAACTGATAAATATAAATTTTGAAAGTGATCATTTAGATATATATGTAAGGGGAAGATTAAGAAATTCAGATTAAAAATGCAACAGCAGGATCTTCTGAATTTCTCAGAAAAGTCACTATTGCTACTTAAAACAACTGGTGGGAGACAAGGGATTGCATCTAAGAACATGATACCATCATATATAGCGAGCATTTCTACATTCTCAAAGCATTTTATTTAGCAAGATTACGAATACATATTTAATTACTTAAAATATGTATAGTTGCCTGCAAAAATGTAAAGAAATTTGCAAGAAGATGTGTAAAATGTGAAGACATACACCAAAACAGTATATTCAGCGCTGAAATGAATACACATTTGCCTTAACTACGCAGAACAAAATGCATTTGTTACTAAGCAACTACCCAATAGTTATGCTATACATGGATTAATTTAAACAAATGAATCCTGATGTTTGAAGAACTCTAAGCTCACTAGCCTCTATTAATAGTACTCTTAATTCAAACAATGGGGTGGGGACAAAGATAGCAAACAGTATATAACATTAAAAACCTTGTAATTCTGGTCTATTTTGCAATAGATGAACACCCATACCATTTTTCTGAAAATGCTTTCACACCTGACAGCTAAAAAGCACAATCAACTCTTTCTCTACAACTCTCTGTTTATCTCACATGTCGCTATTAAAGCAGAATAGAATGCAAAAGAGTCCTAATACATGATATTGTCAGGTAAAGGTTTTACACTTTCATTATAGAACAATTTACATGCTTTTATTCTTACAATCCATAGCATGTATACTCCAAAAGTCAGAGAAGGTACATCAGTTAACTACTGGTTAAACCACTGGGCTACTTAATTTCTTCACTGAAGAAGATAGCCTCCGGGGAAATTATAACCCCAGATCATCATCTCTAACTGGGTATCTGGTCCATGCTGACAATCACTCTATAGCCAGTCCTCCATATCCATGGCTTGATTAAAAAAAATAAAAAAATAAAAAATAAAAAAAATCCAAAAAGCAAACCTTGATTTTGTCATTTTATATAAGGGGCACAATTTTACCACCCCATTATATAATGGAACTTGAGCATCCATAGATTTTGGCATCCACAAGAGGTCCTGGAACCAAATCTCAGCATATACCAAGGGCCCACTGTACATGAAAAATTAGCATTATTCTGCAGAAATATTTATCTGAAATATCTCTGCATTTATTATATATTAGAGATTATTCTGCCCTCCCCCAACCATGGAGAAAGAAGAAACCATGGAGAAAGAAGTGAAGAAACTAAAGGAGGGAAGGAGTGGATGGGGATGGACTAAAGGAGGGAGGACACGAGGGAAGGGAAGGAGGGAAACCTACGGAGGCATAAGGGGATGGGTAGGAAAGCAAACAAACAAACAGCGAGTGAAATAATACAGGGAGACAAACAGCTACTGGGCAGCAGCAGCAATAGTGGTGGGTGTTACTGCCAGGAGTGAATAGTAGTGACACCATAGCTAACATCGGTTGGCACTGCACACAAGGAGGTGTAGGTAGCCCTTCTTGTGTAACCTCATCACCTAGTAAACTGTATGATGAGACACCCCAAGTGAGACACAGGCAGGATCAAAGCATTAACAGAAAGGGAAGGAGGGAGAGATAATGGTATATCACACTTGCAAGGTTAGCCAAGAGCATAAGAAAGATGCCAAGACAAATAGCACACACCCCTAGAAAGGCAAATGGCATCCAAAGCAGCATTACACATAACATAGGGACATGAAATGTGAGAAGCATGAGCCAACGGAAGCTAGACATAGTGAAAATGAAAATGCAATGCATGCACATAGCAGTACTGGGGGTGAATAAGTTAAAATGGACAGGGATGGGCTACTTTGAATCAGACAACCACAATGTTCTATTCAAGGAATGAAAAGACAAGAAAAAACAGGGTAGCTTTCATACTAAGAAAAGATGTGGCAAAAGCAAACACAGGATACAATGCAAAATCAGACCAAATCATTTCAGTAAGGCTCTATGGTAAACCTATAAATATCACCATAATTCAAGTATATGCACCAACTACAGAGGCAGAACAGGAAGAAATTGATAGATTCTATGAAGGAGTACAAGAAGAAATTGACAGTACACCAACACAGGATGTTAAGCTGATCACTGGAGATTGGAACGCAAAAGTTGGAAGCAAAGAATAAAAAAAGAATCAAAAATCAAAAAGAATTTATTGACAACATAAGAAACAGATTTGCATTACTAAGCATAATAGACCAAGAACCAGAGGAACTATGGTCTGAAGCCAGGAACATAATAAAAGAAGAATGCAAACAGACACTTTCAATAAACAAAAAGAAAGAGAAAAAAATATGGATGTAAGAAAAAACACTACAAACAATAAAGAAAGAGAAGGAAAACAAAAGGTAGATAGAAACAAACTAAGAATTATGACTACAACAGTACAATAGCTTGTGCCCAAACATAAAGAAAATTACTACAACGACCAATGCAGAGAAACAGAAGACAACAACAAAAAGGGAAGAAAAAGAGACCTATTTTACAGGATCTGAGAAATCAAAGGAAAATTCAAACCAAGGACCGGGATGCTCTATGACAATAAAAATAACATAATTCAAGACCAGGAAGGAAGAAAAAGATGTTGGATGCAATACACAGAACAATTAGGACACATGGAACAAAGAGCCATATGAAGATGAACCGCAAATTCTGAAAAAGGAGGTGAAAACTGCAATAAGAGAAATAGCGAAAATCAAATCACCAGGAACAGATGATATTCCAATTGAACTGCTACAGTCCACATTGACAGAGTCAACTTTAGTGTTGACCAATGTATGTAAACAGATAAGGAAAACAAAACAATGGCCAACAGATTGGAAGAAATCAATATACATCCTCATCCACAAAAAGGGAGACAAAAGAGACTGCAACAATTATAGAACCATAGAACTGATCTCCCATGCAGGCAAAATATACTCAAAATTCTACAACATAGAATCTCAAAGAGATTCAATTTGGGTTCAGGAAGGGAAAGGAACAAGGGACCACATTGCAAACATACGATGGCTAATGGAGCATACTAGGGAATTCCAAAAGAAAATCAGCATGTGCTTTATAGACTATAGCAAAGCCTTTGACTGCATAGATCATAAAAGGCTATGGAATGCCCTTAAAGACATGGGAGTGCCAACACATCTGATAGTCCTGATGAGGAATCTGTACTCAGGACAAGAGGCTACTGTCAGAACAGAACATGGAGAAACAGAATGTTTCTCAATTAGCAAACGAGTCAGACAATTTTGCATACTTTCACTTTATCGGTTAAACTTGTATGCAGAACATATTATAAGAAAAGCAGGCTTGGACACAGAGGAAGGAGGAGTGAAAATAGGAGGAAGGAATATCAACAACCTAAGATATGCAAATGACACCATAGTACCAACAGAAAACCTCACAGAACTGGAACACTTACTGAGGAAGATCAAAGAAAGTGCAAAGGCAAGCTTAATGTTGAACATAAAGAAAGCAAAAATAAAGACCACCAAGGACCTTCACAAATTCAACCTGGACAATGAAGAAATAGAAATAGTAAAAGAATTATCATATCTGGGATCAAACACTGATAGAAATGGGGACTGAAGTCAGGAAATCAGAAGATTTAGAATGGAGAGGGTGGCTATGAAAGAACTAGAAAAGATTCTAGAATGCAAAGATTTACAACTCAGGGTCACCATGGGTCAAGATCGATTTGAGTGAGAGCAGTTAACAACAAAATAAGACAATACAACAATCTGAATGTCATGCCACAGTGGGATTATAAAAATAAGGAACAGAGTATACAAAATTAAGAGATACAATGCCAAAGATAAATTTTAAAAATTGGGAGCATATGGTTGCCTCATTTGTATTTATTTTTTTAATCACAACAAGCATTTCATATCGAATACTTCCTAAGGTGAAAGCCTCATGAAGCCAGTACTACACTTAAATGACATCTGCTGTTTACATGTGGATAGATGTCTGACAAACCCTCAAGCTATTAAAATAAAATGCTTTTATAAATAATACTGCAGTAAAGAACTGCAGCACAAGGCTGATGGAAGACAATGAGAAACAAACCCCAAAGATAACTGGTGCAATGAAGGGGCAGCAGTAAAGAGCGATTCCAAGTAGAGATGATGCAGAAAAATGAGTGATTCCACAGGGCTCTAAAATAGCTGTAAATCATAAATCATAAAACAATCATACACATCCTGGACTTATCAAAACCCTCCCTTGGCCCCACCCTACCTAATTGGTTTAAAGCTGAAGACAAAGAGAAACATCCATCACTAGTTCCAAAAGCTCTCTGCATCGACACAGCAGTAATCATCATGCCACTGCCATCATACATTGTACATGTGCCTTTATGTTTCTCTTCTGGCTTAAATAAATATTCACCCTTAATATTA
Organism: Phrynosoma platyrhinos; assembly: GCA_020142125.1. Lineage (NCBI taxonomy): Eukaryota > Metazoa > Chordata > Lepidosauria > Squamata > Phrynosomatidae > Phrynosoma > Phrynosoma platyrhinos. Next base: position 282,343,009 of record CM034701.1, read on the forward strand.
AAGGAAGAGGATCAGTTTGGCATGATGACTTAGCAATTGTCCCTTCATTATCAGGACAGTTTCTAGAGAAGGAACAGAAGAAAAAAAACCAGAAAGCATGTATTCAAAGTGGAATAATGAAAGGAGATACTGTCCCACATGCTATGGTATATGATGGTCAAAAACTGTGTGTGTGTGTGTGTGTGTGTGTGTGTGTGTGGTGGTGGCCAGCTTTGGAAACGGGTTGTGCAGTTGTCCTGATGCACTCATGGCTGGAGCACTCCTTGCTGCCCATCTGCTTTGCCACCCAGAAGCTAAAGAGGGCCAGGCCTGGTTAGTACTTACAAGAAAGAGCACTAAGGAATATTAGGAGCTGTAGGCTATGTGCAAAGGAAAGCAATAGCAAACTGCTCTGATTAAATATTGCCAAGAAAAGCATAAAAATAAAATAAAAAAACCTTTTATTTCTTAAAAAACCCAAAAGGCTTTGGCCTTATTGCCAATTGGCTTTCTTCAGCGACTATTCAATTCTCAGAAATTTCTGGAGCTGCAGTTTACACTCTCTAGAGAAGTGGACCCTTGAATATTAGAAGGAAGGAAGTATTAAAAGGAGCATTAGAAGGAAGCCTTCCTTCTAATACTCCAAGGTCCACTTCTATAGAGTGCAGACTGCAACTACAGAAATTTCTGAGAACTTCATAGCCCCTGAAGAAGGCCAATTGGTGATAAGGCCAAAAAACATTGGGCTTTTTAAGAAATAAAAGGTTTTGACTTTCATATAGCACATGAGACTTGTCTCCTTCCATTCTTCCGTTGGTTTCTAGAGAAGACCATATTGATTGACATGAGTAATTGGCACTGGTTCCAGTGAGCAGGCAAGTACATATGCTTTATGTCAAAAAAAAAAAAAAAAAAGCAGGTTTTGAGGTAAAGGAAAGGTGTCCAAGGCACAGGACTGAAGAGGGACAAAGCTGAGAATGATAGTTAGTAGAAAATGGTGTAATGTCTTCAATAACTGGAACACAGAAGATGCTAAGGAGTCAGAAAGTTGAAGCCTGGAACTTTTGTAGAAAGTAACAGTAATCTAAAACAAAAGTTTTAGAGAGTGAATACTACCATAGCATGGAAATAAAGAAAATATATTAGCAGAGTAATCTTGAATAGACTGAAATTATGGAAACAAAGATGCGGCTGTTGGCAGTTCTACATTTAGAGCATCACTACTTCCATCATGTTATCTTTTAATAAGTAACTAATCTCCATCCATTTCATGAACTGCAGTGCACTACATTTTGAAAGTAAGTTTTCTTCAGTTATGTAACTAATTTTCATATCCAAAGAGTTGGGAATGGATTAAAATACTTTCTTATTTTTACTGTAGTCTCTTATCCTTGCCTGCCCATCCCAATTAAATTCTTCGTAAAGAATTTAAAACTATGCTTCAAGCATTCCAACATGTTCTCAGTATAATTCAGTGCTACAGGTATATTTTAGTATTTCAAATATATTTAGAATAAGCCTAACCTGGGGATAGGGACCAAGTGAGAAAAAAATATATTGGGAAACAAGTTGTACAGAAAATTACAAGGAAAAAAACATGCCAAATGGAGCTTTAGTTGGACATACAAAGGAGAGTATTAAGATGCCGTATAAGAATTCATAGTACAAAGTTTACTTTGTGTTTCAGGACTGCACGTATGCAATTAAAGCTAGTACATCAGGAATTCACCCATTCCTAGAGATGCCTGATCTGGCCACAGTTATTTCATGTACAATGCAGCCATTCTGAGATTTGAGGACTTCTTGAGATTTGCAGTTTAAGAAGTGGCATTTGGAATCCCCAACCAGAGAGATCTAGTGCCTCATTAAACTACAAACACCAGGATGCTACAGGATTTTGCCATGGCAGTCAAAGTAGAACCACAAGAGCTATAACTGTGTGGTGTGAAAGGGTCCAAGACCAAAATAATAATAATAATAATAATAATAATAATAATAATAATAATAATAATAATAATAATAAAATTTATTTATATACCGCCCAATGGTTGCCCAATCCGGGCGGTTTACAACATAAAATGAATACAGTACAAAACATATCCCTTCCCCCTTTAAAACAGTATTAAACAGTTGCATAATTAAAATCTTAATAACAATTACATAAAATCAAATAATTAAAGTCACAATGACCCCATAAGATATATCCAAATATGCACTGTGGAGGAGCCAGGTGCAAAAGTGTGGACAATGAGCGGATGTTATTTAAAATTAACTAAAAGACACTATTTTGCACAGAAGCAACTTATATGTCTTCTCTGAAAATGGAGAAGCAGCGTGACTTCAGTAAAATCCCTAGCAGACATGTTCTCAAAGCTAGGTTGAGAGACGTTATCTCTCACAGGAAAAGTCTCTTTTCTTTTTCTATTGGAATGCCATGTCAGAGTGAATAGTTAAATGGGACCTTCCTGCAGTGTTGACTATTCTGTATGCAAAATAACATTTTAATGCTCATTTTAGAATGTATGATAATGTTCTAGTGTCCTGTAGGTACCCATTTTAATTTGACCAGGTGATAAAAAACATGGCCATATTAACTCCTCAGTCCTTTGTAATCTGCTGGACAAGAGTCTTCACATTTTAGTTCGTTACCAGCTTGCCTCATTCCTTCTACTGCCAAAGTGTCATAAGAAAGAACCTTCAAGGTTACATCCTGCTTTTGCCTGGGCATTTGTCTAACCCCAAGTCCTTACCATAACAAAATAAAACAAAGCAAAATCCTCCTCCTCCTCCTCCTCCTCTATTATTTAAAAAGCTTAACTCTTTTCAACATAGAACTTTCTCCTGCTTTCAGGTTAAAAATAAAAATATGCCCTAACCTGGGATAGTAAGCATTTCTGTTTGGAACATTTATTTCTTGTATTTCATCTGAGTGATGATGTAAAATGAAGATGTAAAAACTGACTTTCCCCCATGTGTCCAAAGGACAATGCTGTAAGCATGTTTAAAGTAATAGTTGCAACAATATTCAGAAATGAGGGAATTAGCATTCAGAAATAAATTTTCCTCCAGAAAGCACTGGGCTGTTATGAGTCTACCCTATGCCTTCTTCAGACCTCAGTCTGCTTGAAGCAAGCATTCCTGCTAAACCCACCCTTCATCTTCCAAGACAACAGACATTGGAAAGACCTCAGATATTATTATGCTGAGAGAGACTAAAGCAAGGATTGGCAAGTTTTTCTTACCTGGGGCCAGTCCACTGGCCCCCAGGTCTTTCACGGGCCGAGGGGGGGGGAATGGCGGCGCGCATGCTCATGCACACGGCCCCCGCCGACCACCGCCCCTGCCGCGTGCCCTGCCGCCACCATTTTCTTTTCCAAAATGGCGACCACGAGTCATTTGCACATGTGCAGGAGTTTTGGAAAACAAAATGGCGGCTGCAGCTCGTTCACGCATGCGCAGGAGTACTGCACATGCGCAAACGAGTCACGGCCGCCGTTTTGGAAAACAAAATGGTGGCGGCAGCGCACGTGGCGGGGCGGCGGCGGCAGGGGACGGTCTAAAGGCCTCGGGGGGCCGGCCCCAGCCCACGGGCTGTAGGTTGCCGACCCCTGGACTAAAGACTGGAAAATGAAATGGAGATCCCCATACACCTCATCAGAAATGTTTTTTTCTGAGCAAGATGAGAAGCATCTGCTCTCTTAAAAGATCTGGTTGCAATGGAAAGGTAGACTATAAATCTTCAGGGTGAAGGCTTTTCTCTCTACCACTGCTATCAATCTCTTTGCTCTGGTTTTGCTTACCCCTCCTCACAGATATATTTGTGCAACAAAAGAGGGATGGAGAAAGATGGAATTCTTCTGTTCTCATTGCAAACCTGAATGGAGTTTTTTGAGACTTCTTCAGTAAAACCTGAAGCAGACATGTTAATTCCAAACTAAGATGGAGGAACTTCTCTCAGTCATTCAGCTAAACATATTGTATTGAAATCATAAAAGACACTTATGATCATACTAGCCAAAAGGTGACACTGTAGCATTTTTCTTGAAGCCAAAAAGAAAAAATTCAACTGCACTAATTTGCTAAGTGGATATTACTGAACGGTATGGTTACATGTCTGTCCCCCCCCCCCCCACCATCTCTATTTTAAACGTTTAAGCATTTTCATTTTGCATCTCTGTTATTTTCAGGAATGCACAACTTGAAACATCAAAGCTACAAATTAGTTTCAGAAGAATCTTTTGATGTCATTTCCATAGCATATGAGCAAGGCTCAAAGCCTTTTTCTGCTAAAAAGTTTTGTCAATTCAATTTAAATAACTTGTAATAGCAACCTTTAAAATTCACAAAGTGCATAATGTGCATTTATGCTTTCATATTCTTGGTTAAGTTCACATCAGCAATTCCAATACAAAGCTTATACCCTGCAAAATACTCATAGCTCGACCCTTGAACTGAATGGACCCAAATCTCTGCACAGCAAAGGACACTGCTAAAGGCTATCTGCCACACAGCTCCCCTACAGGGCTTTGTGATTTCATCTAATCCGCAAAGAATTCTCTCTTTCTACATCACAGTAAGAGTTCTTCAGAAGCTTACAAAAGAATCACTCTTCCTATATCTTAAGTAAGGATTTTCTGAGTTGTTTTAATTTGGATTATCTACAACTGCTTAATTTTTAAGCACCACTTTAGCTAGCTTTACTTATGGGAAGAACATTTCACCTAGCTCTGAAGTTTCTAAAAATCATTTTCACCCACATTGCATCTCATGAGTAATGGCATTAAAGACTTTTGTTTTTCAATTAATTTTAAGTAATTCAAAAAGTCTCCACCACTTTCTGAGAGTTCTACATCTTATGAACCTTTCCTTTTTAAAGATGAAAGTTATAGAACCTAAACACAGAATTAATGTATTTGGAAGGCATGGTGTTGCTACACAATATGGTTTCTAATCAAAGACAGGGAGCTTTGCTCTTTAGCATGTAAGATGTGATCATGCAGAATACTGTCACCCTCTATATCCATGGATTCTTTATCCATGGATTCAAAAAATCCACAGCTTGAAAATATTTTTAAACTATATAAATTCCAAAAAGCAAACCTTCATTTTGTCATTTTATATAGGGGACATGATTTTACTGTGCCACTGTATTTAGTGAGACTTCAGTATCCACAAATTTTGGTATTCACAGGGGATTCTGGAACTAGTGGATACAAAAGGTTTGTTTGTATATTCTTTTAAAAGTTTTGTGCTGGGAACTCTCAATTCTTGTTCATAGAATAAATCTTTCAACCTCAATTGAAAATCAATTTCATAGTTAATTATGTTTGAAATTTCTGGTTTGCAGTTCTTGAAGAAGCACATACATTCATTCATAAATATAGGTATTCCCCCACTTTTCAATAATAATAATACTCCCTCTTTTGATGGTTTCAGATTACAGACAAGTTCCATCAAATCAAGGAGCCATCAGCTCTTTCATCAGTTGCTTCCCTACAAAAAGCGCAGACACCTCCTTGAAATAAAGGAAATTGTCTGTATAATTTACAAGGGTGGAAAGATCGGGCTTTCATTGGTACTTCTTCCTATGGAGTACTCAACTATCCTCCTATTCCCCACTTTTTCCTTCAGCCCTCTGGTGTTTCCCTGGCCAGCTCTCTGGCTCTATGCAATGGAGAAGCCAAGGTCAGTAGTGTGTTGGTGGAGGATCAAGAAGGAAGGAAAGAGGCTGGAAACAAGCAGCACAGGTATTTTGCCTTGCTTTGCCTTCCCTCCCCTTCTCCCTTCCACCAGCTTGCCAGCTTCCTCCTGCAGGGAGGCTTTGTATGATGATGATGATGATGATGATGATGATGATGATGATGATGATGATAACAACAACAATAACATTTCTTTCCTGTCTCTCCTCAAGGCTCACAGGGTTCAACATGGTAAAATACAAAACACAATTAAAAAAGAAAACTATAACCCAACCGGTAAAATACAATATTATAAAACCATTAAAATATACCCATGTTAGTACATTCTTAAAAAGTCATGATTTAAAATTGACTGGGTAGGCCTGGCAGAAGAGATGTGTCTTTAAAGCGCAGTGGTTAAATGCCGATACTGCAGCCAATCCTGCAGGGTTCCCAGTTGACTCAGCCTTCCATTCTTTTGTAGGTCAGTAAAATGTGTACTGAGTTTGTTGTGGACAATTGGCTAACACATTGCAAACCACTTAAGAGAGTGCTTAGCGCTATAAAGCAGTATAGAAATGTAAGTGCTATTGCTATTGCTACTGAATGTTATTTTAAATGCAGTTAGCATTTTCATCTGTCATATCTTTTTTAATATTTTATTAATAATATAACATTCTTAAAATAATATTTAAAAATATCTTATACATAGTATTCCACATACAATATGTAATAAAATACATTAATTATCCATTCTTCATTACCTCATATGAATTTTATTCATATTAAACCATTTAATATTAATTAAACCAATAATTAGAATAAATACAAAATTATTATTGATATCTTCATTCTTATTTCTATCTTCTTTTCGACATATACTGTTCATAATTCCACTAAAGTGTAATACTATTAATTTATTACTAATTAACATCTTTATAATCAACTGCTCCCCAAAATCATCAGAGCTTAATATCTTCATGTTATTTTACCCTCCAAAATTATAACTCTCCTTGTGGAAGTAAATCACTTTTCTCTTTTACTAGAACCTTTTGTACAAATGTCTTCCACACTGCTTCAAAGTTATTCCTCTTCATTATTTCTTTTTTAACTTTAATTTCACATGTTATCATTAATTGCCATTTGTCATACTTCTTTATACCAATCTTGTATTTGCATATCTCCCTGAACTTTCCATTTTCTTGCTATAATTAGTCTTGCTGCTGCTAATAAATTTCTGATTAAGTCCTTCATAGCCTGGGTGCAGTTAATCTTATCATATATAAACAACAATGCTATCTTTGGGCATATTTCTAACTCAATTTCTGTTATCTCTTTTATCTCTTTAAATATTAATTGCCAAAAATTCTTTACTGCTCTACAACGCCACCACATATGAATATAACTACAAAATATTGAAAATCTGATCCAAACCATTCAAGAATATGGTAAATTTTCGGGATTTAAAATCAATGAGAAAAAAACAACAATTATCACTAAGAATATGTCAACTAAAGAAGAGGAAGAATTAAAAAGACTAACTTTAATATGGAAAAAAGTGAAATATCTCGGTATAAATCTAACCAAAAGAAATATAGATTTATTCCAAAATAACTATGGTAAAATTTGGAAAGAAATAAAACAAGATATGATGAAATGGACAAAACATAATATTACACTATTGGGCAGAATATCAGTTATTAAGATGAACATTGTACCAAAATTACTATTTTTGTTTCAAAACCTACCAATAATCTCAAATGAAAAATGTTTCAGCGAATGACAGAAAGAAATGTCTAAATTTATATGGATGGGTAAAAAAGCAAGGATTAAATGGAAAATCTTAACCAATGATAAAGAAAGAGGTGGCTGTGCACTTCCCAATTTCAAATTATACTACCAGGCTTGTGTACTGGATTAGATTAGTGAATGGGTCCAACTTAATGATGAAAAGGCAACAAATTTGGAAAGAGAAAATATTATATATAGCTGGCATGGATTCATGTGGTACGGAAAGCTTAAAAATAATAAAGATTTAAATCACCATATTATGAGAAGAGCATTGATAAAAACTTGGTTGAATAAAAAGGAAAAATTCTATAGACATATCCCAACTTGGGGATCTCCACAAGAGGCCCTTTTTAGAAGAAGCAGAGAAAAGGAACCTTGGATAAGATACCAAGACATACTAGTAAAAGATGGAAGAAAAACCTTTATAATGAAAATAAGAGAACATCTGAGAGCAGAAAAGATAAATGATAAATGGTTTCTATATCTGCAATTAACAGAAATATTTAAGGTAGATATGAGAACGGAGGGAATAACAGAGGAAAGAATGGAATTAGATAAAATTTTGTTAGAACCAGAAGGAGGAAAAATCTCAAAACTATATAAAATTCTTAAAGAAAGGGATTTGGAACAAGAGAAAGTTAAGCATTCTATGGTAAAATGGGCCCAAGATATTGGGGAGAACATACAATGGGATCATTGGGAAGAAACCTGGAAAAAGACAAACAAATTTACCTTGTGTCAAAACTACAAAGAGAATTTCATCAAGATGTTCCATCAATGGTAGCTCTCCCCAGTCAAAATTAATCTCATATATAAAAATGGGAGATCAAATTGTCGGAAATGTCATGAAATCAATGGAAATTTCTATCACATATGGTGGAAGTGTGAAAAATCTAAAATGTATTGGAAGATGATTTGTAACGAGATAAGAAAAATACTGAAAATAGACATACCATTCACTCCACAATTCTGTCTTCTAAATATGACTCATGAACTCAAGGATAAGAGCTATACGAAAATAATATTATATATGCTAACAATAGCAAGAATCCTTTATGCTAAACACTGGAAGAAAACTACAATACCATCAAGTGAAGACTGGTTAGTAAATTTAAGGGAAGCCATGAACATGGATATATTAACAACAAAATTGAAAGGGAAGGACAATAAAAAAACGGAGGAAGAGTGGAAGGAACTGTTGGAATACAGTGGTACCTCTACTTACGAATGCTTCTACTAACGAAAA
>CM034701.1:282354184-282367816 GCA_020142125.1 Phrynosoma platyrhinos
TGATTGGCAGCCAGTGGAGGGATTTAAGCACAGGTGTTATGTGCTCCTCTCTTTCCTCTCTTTCTTTTTAATGTGCTGATCTTGCCAACATTTTAGAATTTCTATTGCTATTTTCAAAAAACTCCCTCCGCATATATATCAAATTCCCTTTTATCTATTTCTATTTTCTCTGATTCATTTCTTTTTGCTTGTAATTCTATATAATTTTTTTGCTCTTGACTTTTATGTATTTATTCTCTAATTTTTTCCCCTGTCATCTCTTTACATTACATATTTTCCTAATACAAATCCCTCTTACAACTGCTTTCATAGTGTCCCATAATATAGCTTGAAAACTTTCTGTTATTGATATCCCATATATTTTGCCATTCTTTCTCAATCTTACTCACTATATCTTTATAATTAAGTATTCTTGTGTCCAACCTCCATCTTTTTGCTTCCCTGTAATCCTTTTTAACTACTAAATCCACATTTACTAAAACATGGTCTGTTACTTTTATCCCTTCTATTCCTGTATTTAATATCTTTGGAACCATAATTTTTGATACAAAATTAAAATCTATTCTGGATTAATTTTTATGAACTGATGAAGAATAACTGTATTTCTTTTCATCTCCTTTAATCAATCTCCATATATATTTTAATTTGTTTCTATTCATTATCTTATTCAGGGGTGTATTATTATTGAGTCTATCCTTGTTGTTGGATGTGATTTATCTTTTCATTTGTCCATAACCATATTAAAATCGCTTGCCATAACTGTATAATCTCCCTGCATACCCTCCATTTCTTTAAATACTTTTTCATAAAATCTTTTTGTTTTTCATTTGGAGCCATACACATTGACCAACAAATACTTTTCTCCCCTCGTTGTTCTTTGTATAAGTACAGATCTTCTTTTTTCATCTTTCCTAACTTTTAACACATTAAAACCACATATTTTAAATATTATGGTTGCTATCCCTCTTGCTTCTGAAGTACCATATGCTTTTTCATAAGTAGCAATCCAATTCAGTTTAAGTTCATTTGTCCGTTGTTTTGCTTGATCTGTTTCCTGTAGAAAAAAAAAATCTGTTTTCTCTTTCTTCACCAATGATTCTATCCTCTTTTCTTTTGATTTCAGACTTCAATCCTTTCATGGTTAACACTGCTATCTTTACTTTATTAACCATATTACTTTTCTAAATCTTCTGAATTGGCTCTTCAGTGTGCTATCCCTACACCCATCTTTTCCCTCCCTCCCTCCTTCTTTTACCCTTCCACCCCTCCCTTCCCTTCCCCTGCCCACATATACATTTCTACCCCCTCCTTCCCAAGGTATCCAACCTGGCTCATGGCTTTTCCTTGCCCTCCAGGAGGGGGAGAGAAAAAGCCACCAGTCCCAGTGTGTAATCAATTTTTCTCCTCCTGATTGTTTATTAATTTTCTCTCCTGCTATGTCATTTCCTCCCCCCAGAGTTTTTTTTAAGTTTTCTTTTATTATCTTTGTCCTTATCTTCTATAGTTCCTTGGTTCCACCAGCTGCACCCTTGCTGACGTTTTCTTCTTGCTGCTCCAGGTTTAATAGCTTCAACAGATTCATTCCTTATTCCAGAGAATAGATCTTATGCTGCTTCCCTTTCCACTGAAATTTCAGGAAAACAGTGTAACCCCAACTGTATCTTATTCCATTTTTTTCAGCACTGCAATGCATGGTTTGACTCCTCTTCTCCAACTGATAGTATCTGGGAAAAGATCATTATAAGTCTTTCTTATAAAAGTTTGTTGCTCTCAAAATTAAGTCTCTGGAAACCAGGCCTCTTTTTAAAGCTGTTGTTCTCTATGCAAACGTTCCACATCCTGTTCTTCCCACATAATCTTAGGAACCATACTTTGTAGCCACTTGAGAATTTCCTTCTTCAAGGTCCTTGGTATTTCATTTGTCATCTCAGGAAAACCACGGATACAAAGGTTGTTTTTTTCTATTGTGGTCCTGCAAGTCAACGATTTTTCATGCTAAATGGTCCAGTCTTAATGAATGTTCCGAAGTAATCTTCTGTTGAACTTTCTGTTCTTCTTGCAGTGAGTTTACTTTTTTTCACACTCTCTCAATTTATTTTTTAAATAATCTGAATAGATTTATTGATTTCCTCCATAATTTTATTAGTTATTATCTCTAATAGTGTTCCATTATTTTTAATTATTGTCTCTTTAAAATCTTAGTTGCTTTTGACTTGATTTCCTGTTAGCACCTGCAAGAACCATGTTTTCATTTCATCCTCTTTATTATCCCCATGGTCTGGCTGAGTACCTAGAGCCGGGGTAGGCAACCTTTCCCCTTTAAGGGCCGAGAGACTTCAGCTCCCAGAATCCCAGGAGCTATTGGCCAACATGGGACTACTGGCCAACATGGCTGAGGCTTCTGGGAGCTGAAGTCCCTCAGCCCTTAAAGGAGAAAGGTTGCCTACCCCTGACCTAGGGTTTTAGGCTTGGCTCCGACTTTTTGAATTGTACCAGTGGAGCTAGATTTCTCTTTCTTTGCATATTATAAGCCTCAAAATTATCTCGTGAGTTTACTCTTCTTAAACATGCATACGCTTTTATCTGATGCATGTACAGATTGTCTCTCACAACTTAAAACTGCTTGTTTCAATTCTCTTTTTTGATTTTTGGACATCTGTCAACTTCTAATCAGTGTTATGTTTCAAAGTACCAACATGCAGTTTATTATATTTTTCTCTCTCAGTTTGTTCTTTAATTAATATTTCAGTGTTTCAATTCTTTAAATCCCACACAATCCAATACATTTATTTTCAACTGTTTTACTTTAATTTTGTTTTATAAATCTTATCTTCCATTTAGCTTAGCAGACAACCAACCAGCAGCTGCGGAAAACAAAAATGCCACTTATTTATCTTTCTTGTAGTTGAATCTTTAATTAGGCAGTTCCATTCTATTCTCCTCACATTCCAATTTATTTATTTATAATTACTCAGTCTTTTTTCCATTTAGAAGACCTTTTTGACTTTTTAAGCTTTAGCTTTTGGGAGAATATGATCTCAGCTCCTCACACAACCATTCATGGCTCCCTCCTCCTCATCCGTCATATCTCTTCTGGCAGGTCATTCCAGTCTGGGGGCAGCAGACAAAAAAGTTTGCTTGGAAACTTTTGCCAGTCTAGTCCTGGCTGGTTGGAGCTAACATTTGCCAGAAGACCTGAGTGTACAGGGCAGATTGTAAAGGAAAAGGCGATCCTACAGGTAACCTGAATCCAAACCATGTAGGGCTTTAAAGGTAGGAATGTACCATGCCCAGAAGCTACAAGGGGAAGGGGTGAGCCCTGCCCCACAGCAAGAGCAGAACTTCTCTCTTTCATCCACCTCTGTGGGGAAAGAATCTAAGGGTTATCTAGTCTGACCCCTGTGGGAAAGAAATCTGAGGGTCATTTAGTCTAACCCCCTGCAACAAAGAACAAAGAAATAGTGTATTATTTAATGTATATAACGAGATAATTTAGCTTTTGCATGTATTCAAGCCTGATATATAGTTTTTCATTTATGTTTCTCAGCAGCCAAAATACATTTGCAACCTAAAAAAACCTGGCTTTCACTTTTCATCCTACAATACTTTCTGGGCTTCATGGGGGGCGGGGTTTGCCCTGTACTGCAAAAAATAAATAAATGTGATTTGCTTTTTAAAATAAGGTTATAACATTCTAAGATGACAGTAAATTATCTGGTTCCAAGTTGAGAAGACTGCCCACTAGGGAACAGAGAAGGATGATATTTACTTATTTATACTGCTCCTTTTGCCCAGTCCTGGACTCAAGGTGCCTTACAAAAGTTAAAATGAATATAGTGGGGGGAAAATACATCATACAAAAGTTAAAAGCATATTTAATTTGTCAATAAAAGCATAACAGTTAAAAGGGCAACAAATATAAACCCCACAGCACATAAAAAGCCCTTTCCCCTTGAGCAGTTGTCCTCAAAGGCCTACCATAGCAATAGGTGGTCACCTGCCTACAAAGGACAGCAAGGTGATCACCAGTCTAACCTCTCTAAGAAACGAACAGCCACTGAGAAGGCCCTCTCCACCAGATGCACCCATGAGGGTGGTGGGACAGAGAGAAGAAGGGACTTCCTAGAAAATATCAAGACATGAGATCCTTCAGATAACATGGACCTGAGCCTTATAGGGCTTTGTAAGTCATAACCAACAGTTTGAATTATGGCCAGAAACACACTGGCAGCCAGTGGAGCTGTTGCAACAAGAAGTTGCAGATACTTTTTTGTTATTGTAAAAGACAAAACAAAACAAAAAACCAAAACAAATAAAGGTATGTCCTCCACCCATTTCAGGAACAGTATGCATATTTCAGATTTATTTATGTCTCCAAAAAGAAAAGATCCATCTGTATATTATTGCATATCAAGCCTATTCTTATAAAATCTTTCTCTCTTTGTTTTCAGTGCATTTGTCAGATTTGAGAGATGTCTGATATGCTGAACACACTATAAGCAGTGCAGCTCAAGGCCCACTGGGTCTTGAGCAGCTGCACAGTCTTACAAGTTATCTAATGAGATCCCAACATGAATGACATGCTTAGCCAACAACATATTCTACACAATTATATATGACAAAAGAGTCCGTCTTTGTTTAAAAAAATTATGATTTTTCTTATCCTCTTCTTTACAGAAGTTCTTCTGATCAGTTCCCTTCTCTCAAAAGACAAGAGACAAATAAAAATACATTACTTGCTTTTGGCAGCCTTCATTGACAATTAAATGACTTAGAGGCAACTTAGGCAGAAGGATGAATCTAACTGTAACTATCTGATTTCTCCCTCATAATTCTGTTGAGACCTCAGATCCAAAGTTGGAATTGTACTCACCTGACGCAAAGTGCGTGCTACGAGACTTTCTAGCACAGGTCCTCTATCCTCATGCAGCAGGTGTACTTCATCGAGAATAAGGAGTTTAACAAGTTGTGAAAGAGCAACATCGCCAACACTCTTCCGAGTCACAACGTCCCATTTTTCTGGAGTAGTCACAAGCATCTGGCAAAGAAAAAGAGAAAAGAAGCTGTACTGTCAATTGAAGCTTTTACTGTATTTTCCGGCGTATAAGACGACCCCCCCATTTTTTCCAGTCAAAATATAGAGTTTTAGCACCTCTATCCTCCTCATCCTTATACCCGGCGTATAAGACGACCCCCCCACTTTAACCACAGATTTTGCAGGTTAAAAAGTAGTCTTATACGCAGGAAAATAAGGTATTTATTTTTTATCTGTTTTAACAAAATGCTGAGATATTAAGAACGACTCTGTAAGTCAATGAAGCTAAACCCATCCATCATGAAATCTCTCAGCTTGTGAGAACAGATCCATTTCAGTGGAGTAGAGAATTAGCTTACTAGGGGCCAAATGAGACTTGATGTAGGGAGAGCTATGCCAGTTTGTAGGTTTGTCTCTCTGATAGATAGCAACTATGTATTATTATTATTATTTTTTTTTGATGAAAGTAAGGAGAGGGAGAGAAACAACTTTTCCACCGGAAGCATTAATCAAGCACTTTCTCACCCCTTCCCAGTTTCTAAACCTTTCTGAAAATAACAGAGATCTGATCAAAGTTCTCCCAGTGTCACATCTAGCCTTACCCTTAGCTGTTTTAAAATGAATCAAGTCCTGACAAATTTGGGCACCTGGAACAGGACTAGATTAGACAATTTGAGGCCCAAATGTAAGAAGCTATACAACATTACCTCAAAGTTGTTTTATAATATAACAATAACAACAACAATAATAAAAAATTATTTCTTACCCACCTCTCCCCAAAGCTCAGGGTGAGGTATAACACAGATTAAAACACATAAAAACCATTTAAACACATCAAGTTAAAATACATAAACATAGGAAACATTAAAATCCACCAACATAAAATTAGTAATTACCAATTTAAAGTTCATAATTTTAAAATCAATTGGGTAGGTCTGTCAGAAGAGATAGGTCTTTAATAATGTTTTAAATTCAGACAGCATATTTAGTTGTCATTCCACAGTCTAGGGGCAAATTTACAAGTTATTCCTCAGTCTAGGAGAGGCTAAAAAAAAGGTGCTCTGGTTGACAGTTGATAGTCTAGTCCCGGCTGGTTGAAGTAAATGTCCAGACTGTATGATGCAGATTATATGGGGTGAGGTGATCCTATAGGTAACTTGTAACCAAACCATGTGAGGCTTTGAATGTAATTACTAACACTTAGTACTTTGCCCAGAAACTAATTCGCAGCCTGTGGAATGATTTTAATATTAGTGTGATATGCTCATTCCTAGATGTACCAGTGATCAATCTGGGTGCCATATTTTGAGTTAAATGAAGTTTCTGAGCTTGGTACAAAGGTAGCCCAACGTTTTCTTCTAACAATTACTTAAAAAATTACCTAAAACTTTAGATTTGGTCAATTTTATATTTTGAAGCTGCTCATAACTAGGGTTCCCAAGCTGTAGCTTATTAGGCTTGTATGTAAATCCAGCCAAGATGTGGAACCTGTCCCACTTATGTATCATATAGAGACTTGCTTAACTGGGTCTGCCACAGCACTGAAAATCAAGAGAGAGAGAAGGCTAGAAAAACCTCATCAGTAATCAGCCTCCCATTATGTATTGCTTGGTCCCTGGCCCATGGCTGAATTGAGCTTAAGTGCATTAGTGATCAGGCTCACTAACTTCTTTAAGTATCAACATTTCTGCCTTAATATTGTAGAGTTTAATCATACCCTGCAGGAATCCAAAGTAACTTCCTACGTGTTTACTGCCTGGCACTTCCTACTGAGATTTAAGAGAAGTTATTTGCCATGTATTTGCATCCCTATAGTACAAGTAATAAATCATTGCTCTGAAAGTAATAAATCTCAGGTTCCAAGGACATGTAGAAACATTACCTTCTTCCTTCTATAAATGGAAAAGTCAACTAATATCCATTAAAACAAGTCTTACTGTATAACATCAAATTCAAGACATACCTTGTAAACAGAATAAAATTGGCAATTTTAATCAAACCAGTACTTTACAGAAACCATGGGTTTAGATGTTAAAAACCTGGACAAACACTTGAGTAATCTATTTTTTTTCTCAGTACTATTAACAACTGATTTGGGGTGGATTGTTTGGTGCATCTAAAAATGGGTTTACACTAGTTAAATGTATTCACTGTGGTAATCAGAAAACCACAACCCAATGCTCCGTCTTTCATTATTAGACTTGTCTGAATTATATATACTAAGATGACATTTTTTAAAAAACTGACACTCTCTCTGCCAAGTAAATAGCTCCATCAGCTTCATTTGATGAGATTCCCTTAGATGCGGCAACATATTATATTTATGACAAATTGGGGCAGAAATACCCTGCTTTTGCTCACTTATGTATCCCTCTTTGGACAAAAGAACATTAGCAGTTATTGTTATCTCTAGATCCTCTAATTATCTATGAGATATGGCACAAATATTTTGCTGCAATTGTGGCTGAGGCTAGGATTGACTCCCAGAAATTGTTCAAAAGCACTTTGATTAATCCTACTAGTAGCTTCTAAGAGAAGTTGTAGAAATGCTAAGAGAAAGTTCAAGTGTTTCTCTTCACCTCCCATTTGGGAGAAAAAGTGGGATATAAATCAACTAATTAAAATATAAATATGTTGCCCTGCACCCACTCCACTCAAAATGACAAAGAAAATAGGAAGCTGCCTCATAACAGATCATTGGTTCATGTAGCTCAGTATGAGTTGCAGAAGCTCTCCAAGTTTTCAGGCAGGAGTTCAGGAGCAATCGGAAATACTAGGGATTGCAACTTGGACATCTGCATGCAAAGCATGTGCTTATACTAAAGCTATATCCTCCTCTAATAAATGAAGGCATTTAATTGAAGAGCCCAGTGGTTTATTGTGGATAATATGAACTACGAAGGAATTAGGGCAAGTGAGAACCAATGGTTCTCCTTCCCACTCTAGAATTCTGTAGCATTAGAAGCAGCTTGTTTCATATTTTCAACAGGATACATACAGCCAAGGTTTTTAGCTTACTGGCCATTAGAAAGAGATTACTTAGCAACCCGGAATGTAACAACAGATAAAAGGTTCAAAGATCCACAGCCAAGCACTCTGCACCAAAGATTGCCACATAGGAATGAAAGAGAGAGAGACATACAGACAGAGAAAGTGATTGAGAGAATGAATTATCTATCCCCTATCTTCAGCATGTAGTTCTCTGATATGGGAAAAACTGAATGTGTTAGCCATTTAAAAAGAAAAGGCAGCTCAGGTTCTCACAACAATATACTGCATCCAGGCACGGAGTAGCAAGGCTAACTTCCAACTTTGCTTGGACACCAACTGATGCTCTAAGTGCATGTGCAACCAGATTTTATAAACTGTCATCACACCATTACAGAGGCAACTTATTAGCACTTTGAAATGAGCCATGTCAACCAGAAAAATTAGCAGCTGTAATTTTCATAGAACATTAATTAGCAAACTGTGATGAAATATATTTAGCAATGCATATTAAGAATGTATAGGTGTGAAATGCTACAAATGCAAGCTACTTAGCTAATTTGCTAAAGCTAAACTGGCACTGCTGCGATCACATATCCTCCCTGTGCCACAGTCATGCTGTCACAATTTAAAATAAAAGATACGTGTTTCTTTTCCCACCCTCAGTTTTAAAGGGTTTAGACACATTCTGCATTAAGTATAGTGCTCTTTTATAGCAACACATTATAATTAAAAGTTGATGATGACACTCCAAATATTGCCAAGAATTAAATGTGGAATTCTGTACATTATCACACTAAAAACAGTGTGAACACATTACATACAGCTGCTGCACAGTTTCCACCCTTGAGTTTTAACAGAGCTGTGACACAAACACCATTTAGACAGAGGACAAAGTCAGCACAACAGCCTGTTGGGCTCATCTCAGAACTAGAAGACTGGAATAAATATCACTGCACAATACCACTTTAAAAAAAAGATTTATGATTAATAATAGAGGTATGGGGATATGTAAGGGGGAACAACTGGAAACATGGGTGGGAATCTGCCAGGAGCTGGTGAACCACATGGCAGGATCCTGTAGAGCTGCACTCCTCACACATAATAGAATACTCAGGTTTAAGCATAAAATTCATTTATGTTTCATATATACCTTATACACATAGCCTGGCATTAATGTTATACAGTATTTTTAATAATTTTGTGCATGAAACAAAGTTTGTGTACACTGAACCATCAGAAAGCAAAGGAGTCACTATCTCAGCCACCCATGAAACAAGTTTTGGATTTTGGAGCATTTCAGATTTCAGAATTCCAGATAAGAGGCCTTCAATATTTTCAGTTTTTGGGGAAAAAAATGAACAAAAACTGGGTATAAGTTGTAGAGGCTAGGGAACTCTATTGAAAATAACTGCTGAATATTTTTGTATCTTGGTGCGATCATTATTTTAAAAATTAGAAGACTAGGATTTGAAAAAAAACACCTATGAAAGTGCTAGTTAGAATAATCAAGTATAAAGTGTTCTTTATATATATATATATTTAAATTAAATACCAAAGTCACAATCATCTGTGCCACAGTATTTCTCATTTCTCTGTACTGTTATGAAAGCAACTATGAAGACAGCTGACAGAAGAAGAAAAAAAGTTCATCTCATTTGAAATGTAGTGCTGAAGGAGAATGTTAAAAATACCATGGACTGCCAAAAAGATAAAGAAATGGGTCCTAGACCAATTTAAGCTTGACCTCTCACTAGAAGGCAAAATGACTAAAACAGGGGTAGGCAACTTTTCCCCTTTAAGGGCCGAGGGACTTCAGCTCCCAGAATCCCAGGAGCTATTGGCCAACATGGGACTATTGGCCAACATGGCTGAGGCTTCTGGGAGCTGAAGTCCCTCGGCCCTTAAAGGGGAAAGGTTGCCTACCCCTGGACTAAAATGTGGCTGTTATAATTTGTACACATCTCAGTGATACAATTCATTGAAAAAATTATAAAACCCAGTAATGTGAAAGAAAGTCAATAGGAATAAAGGAAGACCACAATACAGTAGGTTGGTTCAATCAAGGAAGTTACAACCCTGAGTTTCCATAATCAAAGCTTTTAATTCAAAACCAACTTTGACTTATGGTATACAGGGGCAGGCAACCTTTCCCCTTTAAGGGCCGAGGGACTTCAGCTCCCAGAAGCCTCAGCCATGTTGGCCAATAGTCCCATGTTGGCCAATAGCTCCTGGGATTCTGGGAGCTGAAGTCCCTCAGCCTTTAAAGGGGAAAGGTTGCCTACCCCTGGTATACAACAAGAAACAACAAAGGGGACATTGGGAGCCATGTGCACTCTTCAGACCACACTTCCTCCATTTCACTATCACCTGAAACCTCAGACAGGCCCTTCAGAATGAGGATTCTTGCCCAGCGTGACAGGGTCCCAGTTCACACACTGAGAGAGAGATTCTTTATGGGCTTTATTAAATCTTGCAAGATTGAGTATATGTGGCTTAGCAGCAAATCACATGTCCTCCCATTATTCCAAGGAAACTTTCCTGGGTGACCACTAGGTCCACCTCTTCATTGGCTCAGATAGTCTACAATTTAACCTTCAAAACCTCTGCCGACCATCGAGTCCCTTCATGGCTGCCAAAAAAACTGTCACCTTAAACATAAGGCAAGCCCTCCAGAGTAAGGATTCTTCTAATACAACAGCAATTATTTTTTTAAAAAAAAATATTTAGGGGACAAAATCTTGGAAGTCAACTCTATCTGCAATTAAATAAGCATAACAAAGACGCAGAAATGGATGGAACACCTCCATTCACACCAACACACATATCTATTGATCAATTATGATGGACTCATGTGATAGAAGTCCCACCTCCGACTCAGGTCTCACAGACTTCAAATTTGGAAAATTAAGAATATTTTGATGTTAAATAGTGTGTGTTGTTGTTGGGGGGAGGAGAAAATAATGTGACCTGTTTAAAAACTGACTAGCTGCTCCTGGAGGTTTCCAGGAAAAGAAATCCACCCTAATTTTTCCAAAAAAAAAAAAAAGATAGCCCATAGAAGTTTGGAGAGAGGCCACAAAATAGCTGGGGGGCGGGGTGGAACAGTGCCCTATGGCTGAACTTCACTGTTGTTAACTGCCTTTGAGTTGACCCTGAATCATGGCGACCTTAACTCAGAGCGACCCTGTAGATAAGATATCTCCAAGACCTCCGTTCTTCCACTGCTTTGCTCAAGTCCTGTAGATTCAGACCCATGACCTCCCTTATAAAGTCCAGCCATCTCATGTATGGTCTTCCTCTTTTTCTGCCACCTTCTACTTTCCCTTGCATTGTTGTCTTTTCTAATGAGTTATGCCTTCCCATGATGACAGTCTCATTTTTGTTATCTTGGTTTCCTGGGCGATTTCAGGCTTGATTTGTTCCAGAAACAATCTGTTTGTCTTTTGCTGTCCACGGTATCCTCAGCACTCTTCTCCAACACCACATCTCCAATGAGTTTATTTTCCTTCAATCCACTTTCTTCACTGGCAAGGTTCTCACATTCGTACATGGTGATAGGGAATATAATGGCTTGGACAATTCTAACTTTAGGGCTCAGTTGTATCTCTTTATATTTTAGTTTCTTGTCTAGTTCTTTCAAGGGTGCCCTTCCCATTCCTAGTCTTCTTATTTCTTGTTTGTAATCTCCATTCTGATCAATGTTTGATCCAAGGTATGGGAAATCATTAACTATTTTGATTTTCTCATTATCTAGGTTGAATTTATGTAGATCCTCCATTATTTTCGTTTTCTTTACGTTCAGCAATAAGCCTGCTTTTCACTTTCTTCTTTGACTTTCCTTAGGATAGTGTCATCTCCATATCTTCGACTGTTGATGTTCCTATCTCCTATCTTCAGCCGGTTGAAAAAGGAGCAGATGAGTATTGCAATGTTTCATACTGCTTGCATGCAACATTTCTCTTCCTGGATTGAAACAGTCATAATTAATGTCCCTGACAAGTTTCATAGATAGTCATGGCATCTTAATTTCAGGACACTACGAAACTAGAATCTTGTTTTTGTTCTCCTTCATCAGCAACACTGCAAAGTATTCTCATTTCGATTACCATTATATATCACTTCATGTGACTCCGTACAAAACAGCCAGAAAATAAAATGTCACATTTGGTTAATGAATTGGAACTCATGCAAGACATTCCAATCTGGCTTTTGTATATGGCATAGCAAAACACAAATGGCTTAACTGTCAATAATTTGAATGTCAACTTTCAGTTTCCTCTGCCTGTGTAATTCTACCACCACCACCACCACCATGGCAATGCCAGATTATGATTAGGATCTACTCTGAAATTAGTTCCATCACAATGGAAACAAAAACTAAATGTGTGTGGAAGATTGCTGGTCTCCAAATTTAAAATCAGTTTGCAAATCTGAAATTAACACCTATGAACAAAGGACAACATTTAAAGGTTTCACAGAGAAACCTAGGCTGCAGTACTGTGCAGAATTACAGGGGAGTAAGTCTCACTAAATGAAGTAGGCTTATGTTTAAACACATGAAAGACTGCACAGTAAGACAGCATCAGGAACATACAGTGCAAGGAGTATAAGCTTTTGTTTCTTGACCTTTTTTAATAAAGCCATCTCAGATTTTTAGCAATACTATTATTCTTTATAATGGAAACAAAAAACTGTGAAAACCCACATTTTAAATGTATCAGGGCATAATTATAGACAAGTACAGATTAAACAAAAAGTCTGAATGGGAATAAGCAACAGAGATTCAAAACAAGATACTATCAGAGAGCTCTTTACAATAATTTTTACTGTTAGATAAGACTAAAAAATGGGAAGAGCCTTGAGGTTTTTTTTGCCCAGAACAGTTTTATAGCAGACAACAAGGACACTGCTTTGTTGAGAAGGGGTCAAATTTTTTCTATTCTATTTCTACTATCTAGCATAGAAATGGCAACAAATCAATAAAATTAACTTCATTAACTAAGCAATTTACATGTAGAGAGATTTTGTATCACTTTTGAGATTAACTGAAAAAAGAAGTTTGTAGCATGAGTTTTTGTAGGCTTTAGTCTACGTCTTCAGATGCTTATGGTAGAGTGGAAGCCAGGGATAGACAGGAGTTCAGAAGTTTAACTGAAGAAAACTGAAAATGAATGTTGACTACTGCAGAACCAGTCAGCATGAGTAGAACCCATGAGCTCTACATGATGCGTAGTTTTGCAAAGGGCTCTCCACACGTAGGTCCCCAGGAACGACACCCCATTGCTTGTACTTGTAGAAAAAGAAGATATCTGTCTGTATATGAAGCTGCTGGGAGAGATCATCAGGAGACATGGAGCAGGGTGTTACCTTGTACTGGGTTCGGAAACTAATAGGCAGCCAGTGGAGGGACCTTAATACCGGGGTAATATGGTCCCCCCCTGGATGTTCCAGATATTAATCTGGCCACCATATTTTGAACCAATTGCAGTTTCCGAACCAAGCACGAGGGTAGCCCCATGTAGAGCGCATTACACAAGTCGAGGCGTGAGGTTACCAACCATGCACAACAGTCTCAAGATCTCCTACTTCCAGAAAAGGGCACAGCT
>CM034701.1:282383710-282398520 GCA_020142125.1 Phrynosoma platyrhinos
CTGGATGGCCCTTGTGGTCTCTTCCAACGCTATAATTCTATGATTCTAAGTACCAATTTAGCAATTATTTCTACATATGAGGGCAAGAGGAAAGAGTAGTAGAAGAGGTTTTAGGCAAAATATTTACTTAGCCTATGTATGTGTGCACGCATGCCTTCAAGTTGCCTGTCAACTTATGGTGACCCCATGAATTACATAGATTTCATTAGGCAAAGAATATTCAGAAGTGGTTTTACCAGTTCTTCAATTTAGCCCACAGAACCTGGTATTTGTTGGCAGTCTCCCATGTAAGTACTGATCAAGGCTGACCCTGCTTAGCTTCAAAGATCAGACAGGAGCTGGTGCCTTCACGATATTTAACCTGTGTGTGCGTGTTCATTCAAGTCATCTTTTGGCTTATGGCACTCCTATGAATTTCATGGGGTTTTCTTAGGCAAGGGATACTCAGGTGGTTTTTCCAATTCCTTCCTCTGAAATATAGCTTACAGCACCTGGTAAATTCCTTGGTGGTCTCCCATCTAAGTACTAACCAGGGCTGAAACTGCTTAGCCTTCAAGATCAGACATGATCTGGTGCCTATTTGTATTAAATTCATAATAAGGGTGTGTGTTTTTTTAAAGGAGTGTTTGCTACAGAACATTTCCATTTTACAGCACTGCTGCTTGTATTAACAACTGGAAGGATGAAAGAACACATATTGTTCACCTGCAGGTGACACTGTTGGACCAGTTCATGCAAATGCAAAGGCAACAAGCTGTAAATAGTTCTCAGCATGTTCAACTGTTTCAGATCAGTGATAGATCCAAAACACAATTATTTTTCTTATGCTTCCATGTTAGCCATTTAAAATTGCACTGCAGTATCAAACCCCAGCATAGTGATGAATTTAACTACTTCATTTTTAGCTCCACCAAAATGTAAGCTATTCAGAGTGAGAATAGAAGATCTAGAACTATTCATAGAAGACCTGAAAGACAGTGTAAACTAAAAATAAGTTTTCTGTAAAAAGTCTATTTCTGTGAGTTACCACTTCTATAGAGCCTTGATTTTTTTAAAAAAAAAGTTTCAAATACTCTATATATCAAAAAGAGGATGCAACTATTTTCTCTTTAAACAATTAGAAGAGATTCACACACACAAAAAAGCAGCAGAACATAATGCTTCATGTAAGAAAACCCACATTTTGGCAACCCATCTACCATTCTTAAAAAACAAGATTTTGTCCTAAGTCTTCCCAGATTCAAGATGGTTTATTGTCTAGAATAGATTATACTTATTAAAAGTATTCATAAATATAATAATAATACCTTTTCTGTAATCAGGATCATCCACAGCATTGTACAATAGATTAACAATATATTAAAAAGAGAAGAAACAAAACTATCTATAGAAAAAGATTTAAAAGGTTTGACAAATTAACTGCCTGCTGGAAGTTCAGTAGTAAGCCACTCTGTCCTCCTTTGAAAAAGAGTTCCACAACCAGGATGCTGCTACAGAAAAATGCCATGTCTTGTATACTTACCAATATATCCTCTCAGAATGATGGAATATGCAACAGAGCATCCACAGAAGATTTCATGCAGGTGGTTTTTCAGATATTCTGACCTCAAATCATTTGCACTCATCCAAATCTTTTGAATATTTGAAGTGCTTTACACACATTAATTCCTCTTTCCCCATGGTCACAAAATAGATCAGGGCCTCGTCAGCTGTCATTTAAATAACACTACCTCCACAGCCACACAAATGCAATCTGACATTTAACATGCTATCTATTTTTTCCCTGAGCAAACCTATAAACAATTATTATCAATGGCTATCAGAAAATCCTACCAAATGGCTAATCACTATAATATTTTAGGGCCAGGTCGAATAAACAATTTTTTGCTATCTTGTGTTTTTAGATAATGAGGAAATCAAAATAGTCAAAGAGTTCCAATAATTTGGTTCAAATATTGATCAGAATGGAGACTGCAGTTAAGAAACCAGAAAGAGACTAGGTATGTGAAGGGCAGCTATGAAAGAACTGGATAAGGTCCTACAGTATACAATTGAGCAACAAAGTTAGAATTGTCCAAGCCATTGTATCCCCCATCATTATTTACGAACGTGAGAGCTAGACAATGAGAGCTAGATAGGAAGAAATAAAATCATTTGAGATGTGGAACTGAAAAAGATTGAAGATACTGTGGATGGTCAAATAGACAAACAAATGGGTCCTGGAACAGATCAAACCTGAACTTTCCCTAGAAGCCAAAATGACGAAACTGAAGCTGTCATACTCTGGCCATATCATGAGAAGTCATGACTCATTAGAAAAGTCAATAATACCAAGAAGGTAGTAGAAAGAGAGGAAGACCACAAACCAGATGGATGGACTCAATCAGATAGGTCACAGGACTAAATTCATATAGTCAAATGCTTTGCTACAGTCTATAAAGCACATGCTGATTTCCCTCCGCTCCTCTGGAATTCCTTTGTGCACTCTATTAGCCATCATAATGTTTGCAATCTGGTCCTTAGCACCTCTTCCTTTCCTGAATCCCACTTGCATATCTGGAATTTATACTACAGAACTTTGAGCATGATCTTGCTTGCATGGTCCTATAATTGCTGCAGTCTTTTGTGTCTTTTGTGTCTTTTTTTTTTTTAGATTGGGATGTATATTGATCATTTCCAGTCTGTTGGCTACCATTTTGTTTTTCATATTTTTGACATATATTAGTTAGCACTACAGTTGCTTTAGTCTGTGTTCATTGCAGAAGTTCAACTGAAATGTCATTTGTTCCTATTTGTGTTTCTGAGTTTCTCTTATTGCAGCTTCCACTTCACTTTTTAGAATCTGCTGTTCATCTTTGTACGGTTCTTTGTTCCATGTGTCATCCGTTTTTTCATCTGTTTTATATAACTCTTCTGTGTAATGCATCCAACATTCTTTTATTTCTTCTTGATCTTGTAATACGTTCTTTTTCTTGTCATAGAGCATTCCAGCTCTAGGTTTCAACTTCCCTTTGAGTTCCTGGATTCTGTGGAACTAGTCTCTCATTCTTCCTTTTTATTGATGTCTTTTGTTTTCTGCATTAATCAATATAATAGGGGTTTTTTGTCCTTGTACACTAATTATTGTACAGTTGCATTCATGTTTCTGGTTTTGTTCCTATCTTCCTTTATTTTTGCCTCTTCTTTCCTTTACTGCATGGAGTGTTTCATCTGTCATCCACTGTTTCCTCTCTTTCTTTCTTTTTGGCCACAGTTAGTGTCTTCCTGCATTCTTTCTTAATTATGTCCTTGGCTTCTTCCCATAGTTTTTCAGGTTCTTGGTCGTTTATACTTAATAGTGTAAACCTGTTTCATACATTATCAGGAAATTCTGCAGAGATATTGTTCAAGTCATACTTTGGTATAATGACTGTTTTTGTTTTCTTCTTCAACTTTACTTTAATTTTTGATTTAAGTAGTTTATGATCTGTACCACAATCAGCTCCTGGTCTAGTTTTGGACACAAGAATAGAGTTTCTCCATCTTCTGCTTCCAATTATGTAGTCTATTTGATTTTTGTGTTGACCATCTGATGATGTCCATGTGTATAGTCGCCTCTCTTGTTATATGAAGCAGGTGTTTGCAGTGAATAGATTATTGGCCTCACAAAATTCTATCAGATGCTCTCCTGCTTTCTTTCTTATTCTTCCTGTTTTGATGCTTCTTTGTTTACAATTTTAGCATTCCAGTCACCTATAATTAGCTTGAAATCCTGGTTTTGCATGTTATCAATTTCTTCCTGTACTCCTTCATAGATTACCTCTATCTGATGATACATGTACCGGTATGTATTTGTCACTTTGTTATATTTATATTGTCATTTTTGGGGCATTTTATCTGGATAATCTGTTTTATAATTGTGTTGCATAGTTTAATATTTGCATTACTCCATTCTTCCCCTGTGTGTGTGCATGTGTATATTTTAGAGCTGCTTGTTGTTGTTGTTTTACTTGTAAAGCATCATGTATATCAATGGTTTAATATAAATATATGATAAAAATAGATATAATGATGATGGTGATGATAATCCACACTCACCCACTTTAATCATAGAGAAAGGAGCATAGGAAAAACTTTGCCAAAAGCCTTCTTTTCTGGGAGACAGAGCTCTGCAGAATGGCAGTTTGCTAAAATGCAGAGTGCTCTAGCACCAAACAGAGATACATTGTCCTCTAGTGCAGGGGTAGGCAACTTTAAGGGCCGAGGGACTTCAGCTCCCAGAAGCCTCAGCCATGTTGGCCAATAGTCCCATGTTGGCCAATAGCTCCTGGGATTCTGGGAGCTGAAGTCCCTCGGCCCTTAAAGGGGAAAGGTTGCCTACCCCTGCTCTAGTGGGTTCCAGGAGTTTCCCATATGCCCCTCCAATACAAAACATCTCTGACATAGTGTGTTTTCTGCTTAAGAATCACTTTGTTTCTGTAATTTGTATAACATTTATCTCTGTTAGAAGATATTTTGGGGTGGGCAAGGGAGTAGATTTCCCAACAAAGGGTTCCACCCTGAAGACAAAATTACAATAAAGTGGGAAGTAACACTTTGTTCTGGGGCATATAAATCACTCAACTATAAAGAAAAATCCATAAGGAGATACCTCAGTGTGAGACAAGGAAGTATTCCGATGACAGAAATGATTGCACATGAAAAGAAAATTCAACTTTCTAAAGAGAGCTATACATTTTGTAAGTATCTCCACCCATGAACACCACTATCAACCTTTGGGTACATTGTGCTACATCTGAAAAAGAAGGTTCTTATATTTCCAATTATACTTCATTTAAGGGAGGGAAGAATCTGGTTTTAAATAGGGCATACCTTTATGTCTGGTGAATAAAAGAAATTACTTTTTTAGCATAACTGCCACAGAGAAATGTTGGAAGAGATTTCCCAGCAAAGAAAAGGAACAACAAGCCTTATTCTTTATTAGTAACAGACTATTGATGTCTTCTGGTTTTGTTACAGATCCCTGAGCAAATGTGGATCAAAAGCAAATATTCTGATTCTGAAGCACTACAGGTGTGCAAAATGTTCAGCATTAAAAATTTTCTTCACTTAGTTATGATAGGGGGAAAATCTTCTTTTCAAATAAAACCCTTCATTAAATAAAACATTTTTTTCCTCCACCTAGTTATGATGGAGGGGAATCTTCTTTTCAAATAAAACACTTTTAACAGGTTACTTTTCTTGCTAAGGTCAGGGTCTGAACTTGCTGTAACATTACTTGCCTTCAGAATCAAAATCATGACAGTACACCCTCTCTGCTTCCAGCTGCTGCCATTTGTGGTCAAAAGTCTTTATTTCAAAATATCTAGCAGTTTGAAAACTCAGCTAGCATTAAAACACATTAGGCAAACCAAATGCCTTAGTTACAAATTGTGTTCTCCTCACTGTGACAACACTGCAGCGCATGGAAGTGCCAAAGGTCTGACTGTGGGAGAGGCATGTGATGTGGTATGTGTTTGTTAGCACAATGATTCCCAAAGAGGATAGGGGCGGTGGAAAGATCCGGAGGGGGGCATTCAGGGGAAAAGGAAGCAGCAAGGGTTTGGGGAGGGAAAAGAGGGGGCAGCAGGGGGGGCTTCAGTCAAAGGATTGGTGTGCAAGAAAGACAAGGGGAATAAGCAGCCTTTACAACCACAGTGGGGATGAAACTTCTTTTGAGAATCCTTTAAAGCCGCACAAAGCTTCGCTGATCATTTGGGTAGTGGTATCTCCCACTCTTTGCCTGCCCATGCAAGGTCTTTCACTAGTAGCGGTGGCTGGAAAACTTGCAAGGCTTGGGTGCAAGGCATTATTTTTGTGGATAGGAGTGGTGCCATTTTGGGACAGACTGATTAGACTGGAATGAAAAATGAGAGCATGTGGTAGATGGAGAGAAGCAGTGTAAAAAATGAGTGTTCAAATTTGGGACCATGCTTAAACTTTGTGAGCTTTTCTTGGACTTGGCTGGCAGGTCAGAGCTACTACTGTTCTCTTTCATCGGAAAAGGCTAAGAGAAGAGATAACAGAAGAAACAATGTTTGGTGATAGCGGGGGGGCACTTGAAGCTATGTGGGGACAACATATCTCTGAAAAAAATGGGGGAGAGTATTGGGGGATGATTCTTGGAGAAAGACCTTTGCCTTGGAGTGGCACCTGTAGTTAAAATATATCCTTTCCCCATCAATGCTAGTCTTCAGTCCAGAGAATGTGGCCTCTGTAAACCATCTACATCTACACACATACTGTGCCCTTGTCCACACTGATGAAGAATGACTGAGACTCCTTCCTTGCTGGGTCAAGCTTCTGACTTTGCATCTGGTCACCTTGGGAACAGCAGCCAAGCAGCTAACTGAGCAGTGCCCAAGAATCCTCTTGGCTGCAGTGGCACTTGCCACAAGGTTGGCACAGGTGACAAGCTTTTCGGTTGTTGCTCAGCCAGCTGCTTAGTTACGGCCCCCAGGGTGACTGGATGCAAGAGGAACAGCAACCAAGATTAGTTGTTTTAAATTGGCAGTAGAACAGTATATCTAATACCAAGAAACAGGCAATGAAAGGCATTAGGGTTGTTGTGCAAGAGGAAAGTGGGTGGTGGCATAAAATAGTTTGGGGACCACTAGAGTGAAAATAAACCTTTTATTCCTGTGCACTACATGTAAGGAAATTTCTCTACATTTCCCATTCATCTCACTGTCTTAAACCTTCTATATACATCCCCTCTGTCCCTTCTTTACCTCTCTTTCCAAATTATCATTCTTCCTCAACTCACTCTTCTTATTGTGTCCTTCACTTTTCATACTGCATTCCTTTTCAACCTTCTACCTTCTTCCTCTTCTCCTTCTCCCAAACATCCCCCTTGCACATCCTCACATCCTCAACTACTTAACGCAGCAGTTCCCAAACTTTGGTCCTTCAGATGTTTTGGACTTCAGTTCCCAAAATTCAAGACTGATGACAAAGCTGGCTAGGGCTTCTGGGAACTGAAGTCCAAAAAACCGGAGGATCAAAGTGTGGGAGCCACTGTTTTAACACATCCTTAATTGTTTTCATCCACTGACTTCTTCCGTTGCCCTCTCTGGTTCATTCCCTAAACACAGATTTCCTAAATTCAAACTATAGTTAACACTCAGTCTCTCGTATATCCATCGTTTCCCCAAACCTTTTATATCTCAACCTATATTTCTAATATATACTCACCCCTCTGTTTCCGTGGACTTGAAGTCCACAGTCTTATTCACAGAGGGGTGAGCTGTGTTAAATTAAATGGCGCATGCGCAGGAGCGCACAGCCATCCAAGCCAATTAGGCTTGATTATTAGTGAATTTCTGTTTTCGCAGAGGGGAGGTTCTTGAATGGATCCCCTGTGAAAATGGAGGGGTTACTGTACCTATTTTACATTTCCCACCATCAATGTTGGAAAGTCTATAATGGCTTTAATTCTTTTTAAATTATATGTATTGATTCATTTTTCAGTAACTAGGTTAGCTTGTCCATTTCTATGGCTTCATATAATTTTAAAAAACCAATCATCCTCATTTGGAATATCTTTAGCCTTCCATTTCTGAACAAACACAAATCTAGCTGTTATTAAATAATATAATATTTTGCCAAATTTTCTTTCTATTCTTTCTTCAAATACGCCTAAGAGATAATATTCTGGTAACTTGTGTATCTTGGAATCCAAAATATTGCTTATTCTATAATTGACCCTTTTCCAATATTTATTTGCCATTCAACAAGTCCATCAACAATGAAAGAAGGTTCCTGGAACTTTACAACATTACCAACACCAATTATCTATCTTTTTGTATAACATAGACATTTTATACAGGGTCATATACCACTGGAAGAACATTTTATTTAAAAAATTGTTTGAATTTTGAGAAACTGTATATTTTACTCCCTTGTTAAAATTTATCCCATTATGCCAAGTAAACAGTGTGACCTATATTCTTTGGCAAGCTAATCATCTGATCTTTAACTTACCTTTTCTTCCATGTCAAATTTCTATAGAATTTTATATATCTCTGCACTAATTTTATCTGAATTCTCAAACAAGATCTTCCCTAATTTTGTTTTATCCTCTAGAAATCCTTTAGTTTTCTCATCCATTTTAAACCTTTTGACAATTGACTGTATACATACCATTGTAATTTATAACTCCTTCTTCCCATTCTACTTGCGATTTTAATAAAAGTTCACCCATCTGTTTTTTTCCAGAACTTTCTCATATATTGGCCAATTATCCTCTATTAAAGTTTCTTTTCTATGAAAGGCTTCCAAAGTTAAAATCCAGAGGGGGATTTTGGGAGCAATTCTAAGTCTGTATTTTTTTTCCAATTCTTAAAAATGACCTTTTTAAGCAATGATTATTAAAGACATTATTTATTTTATCTGTCATATTCTAAATAAACATACCAACCAAACCTCTTGTGTCAAAATTGTAAAGTTCTATTACTCAAGAAAGGGGTAGGGAAAAGCATTTTTCCTTCCTACATTAGGACTGTTTGGGGAGTTAAGCCATCATGACTCAAGTTGTTGATATAACTTCATTCATCTCAAAAGGTCCTAACATCATTTGTCACCCTGACCACTACCTGCACTATTCAGCTATGACACTCACACTTTCTTACGCCTCTCTTTCTTCTTCTTACTCCTACATGTCATCACAAAGGCAATCAGATCCCATTCTGTTCAGCTCTCCAAGCTTTTACCAAGAAAAGAAACACAACAGCAAATAGAGAAACACCTACGTCACTGAAATACTGCCTCACATAAACTAAATATATTTTTTCCAAATAGTAAACTAGTTATATGTAGGAGCTATGCTACTGCCTCTCATTAGGGATTTATTGAGGTCTCCAACTCACAGTTTATATGATACAATAGCATAATAAACCACATCAACATCTGTCTCGTAAGTGCGCTTACCACAAATCTTGTTAAATTAGACATTAATGCTGCATTGCCCAGATCTTTACAGAAAACTTCTATAAATGAGCTTTTGGAAGCTAATTCACCTACCCAGTGCATAAAAAGACCTAGAAGAGAAAAACAAGCTGATTCATTTATTTTAAATCTCAGCTTACCTTGACAGATACTCTCTGCCCCAACACACATTCATTGTGTTATGTATTACTCTTCCAATCCCTGGAATGATGGGCCATCTCTTTTTTATATATGTGTAGGCTTTGTATATATCAAAGCTCCACCCCCTACAAGTGATTTCAAAGGCTTCTGGATCAATTCAAAAACAGCACATCTGGAATGCTCATAGTACTTCCCATACATTGCACTGTTGTAAGCCTTACAACAACCCTGTAAAGTGAATCAGATACCTTATCTCCATAGTGCATGTGGAGGTCAAAGCTGAGATACTGTGGCTTCTCTAACACCACCAATCAACTTCACAGCACAGGCACAATTTAAATCAGAGGTTCACCAATTTGCAGCCAAGTGTTGTAGCCGCCATATTATATGAGCACTCTTTCAAACACTGGAGTCTCATGTCTACAGTCCTTTATTAAAAACAGAACTTACATAGGACTCATTCATTCTGAGCTTCACCCAGTTGCAGTTACCAACTCTGGGGAGAGCTGATATGTCCCATCTATCATTCTCTCTAACAAGAAACTCAAATGGAAGTGCTACTACAAATGGACTCAAGGCATGACTACTAGAAAACAAGTCAGGACCCAGGGATTGTACAAGTACAAGCAAAATAAAACTCCTGAAAAAGCCCTAGGCCCAAGATCCTATATGTATTGCTATAGTATGCCTCCAAGTTGCTTCTGATTTATGGTGACACCAAGGCAAATATAAATAAATATATTCTTGCCTCCTGTAATGTATGTCTCCTTTTGCATCCAAGTGACTATTTTTCCCTCCCTCATTAGGCCATGGGAGAGTCTATATATTCATGCCATTTCCACAATTTGATGGATGAGTTGCTCACATGAGCTAGAGTGGAAGACCTGGGTTCAAATTCCCATTCAGCCATGAAATCCACTGGGTGACCTTGGGCAAATCACACTCTCTCAGCATCAGGGAAGGCAATGGCAAACCTCCTCTGAATAAATCTTGCCAAGAAAACTACATGATAGGTGCACCTTAGGGTTGCCATAAGTCAGACCTGAAGGCACACAACAACACATCATGGGATTTTCTTGTCTAGTTTTTTCAGAAGTTTGCCTCTGCCATCATCTGAGGCTAAGAGTGTGACTTTCCCAAGGCCATCCAGTGGGGTTCATGGCCAGGCAAGGATTTGATCCCTGTACTCCAGAGTCATAGTCCAATGCTCAAATCAATACACCTCACTGAATACCATGAATACACACCAGGATAGTTGCCACAATGCAAGTGCTGGTGCAACAATTTTTTTTTACATTATGTACTGTCCCACAGCAATCTAACCTAAGACTGCAAAACTACTGATTAATTTATTCAGATCAAAAATGTCCAGATAGTCATCAACGGAGAAAAATCAAAATCAACAAATATCTGCACAGGGACTTGACAGGGCCGTCTGCTCTCTCCCTTGCTATTTGTAATTGTAATAGAAACTCTGCTACAAAATATAAGGAATAACTCAAAAGTTAAAGGAACCAAGGTCAAGGGAACAGAGTATAAAACCAGAGCTTTTGCAAATGATTTAATGGTATCACTTAGTGATCAAATAAATGATGGTATAGAATTAATATTGGAAATAGATACATTTGAAGCAATATCAGACTTGAAAATTAATAAAGAAAAAACAACAATATTAACAAAAAAATTGAAACCTGAAGAAATGATATGGGGGGAGGGGGGACAGGATTAAAGACAAACAAAAAAGCTAGATATCTAGGCAATATGATCACAAATATAAACTCTGAACTGTATGTTAATAACTATAAGAAAATATGGGGATCCATAAAAGACCTTAAAAATGGAGAAATCTGAATCGCTCAATATTAGGAAGAATTATCCAATCAAAATGAATGTCGTCCCAAAAATGTTTTTTTGTTTCAATCAATACCAATTATAAAAAATGATGTTCCATTTAAAGTATGACAAAAGAAGATCAAAAATTTAAAAATAAATAAAACAAATAAAGCAAAAAAAAAAAACCCAAGAATAAACATAAAATATTTGCAAGATGCCAAAGAAAGAGGAGGGTTAGTTAGCCTTGCCAAATCTCAAGCTATACAGTGGGCTTTGGGCGTTATGTGGGGGAGCCATTCTGGACCCCCCTGGGTATGGGGGGAAATGCATACGCTTAAGTCCCATTCATTCCTATGGCAGCGTGTTCCTGCGCATTGGCACCACATGCCATTTTGTCCTTCTGGACTTGCCATACGCGTAAGCTCAAAGCTGCATATGGTAAGCCTGCGTATGGCATGGGCAGACTGCATTATAAAACATCTTGTTTAGTATGGCTGAAAGACTGGATGTAATTAGAAGACTTAACTGAAGATAGAGGGAGCAGATTTGAGATCAGGCTGACATGCCTACATGTTCTATAATAAAGAAAAGGCAACTCAAATTTTTAAGAATCACTATATATGAAATTCACTAATGAGAATCTGGAAAAAATATAAGAAAATAATATGTTCCTCACATGAAGCCCTATTTAGATCCAGTCAACTGCCGAAGGAAAATTGGGTAAGGTATAAAGATTTAGTAATAAGCACCAAAAACAAATACAGAATAAAATCTTTAGAAGAATTTAGAGAAGAAGAAGTAGACTGTAGCTGGTTTTTATGCAGGTACCTGAAAGAAAGATACAAAGATATGAAACAAGAAGGAATAGGAAGGAGTAATACGGATCTAGAGATAGAAATAATGTCAAATAAGGAAGCTTTGTTATCTAAAATATATAAATGTATCTTAAAAATGTATACAAAAGAAGAAACTTCAAAAGAAAATATGATAAAATAGACACAATATTTTGGTTATACTCTTGATTTAGACAAATGGGAATTAACATGGAAAAACAGGTTAAGTTATACCAGTTGTCAAGAGTTTAAAGGAGAGTTATGATAAGATTTATTTTACATGGTATTTGACCCCTGATAAATTATGTAAGATGTACAGTAATTGTAGTAGCAAAAGTTGGAAATGTGGAAAGAAAAAAGGATTGCTCTTTCACATGTGGTGGACATGTGAAAAAGCCACAAAATTTTGGAAATAAATACATTATTAAGTAAAGAAAATTATTAAAGAGACTTTGGAGGTTAAACCAGAAATATTTTTGTAAAATATGATAGTTGGGAACTTGAGGAAAAAGTTTGGCAAAATTTGGAAGAAAGAAGGCACTCCAGCAATGGAAGAATGGGCACTCAAATTATCGGACCTCCTTGAAATGGACAAACTGACTAGAAGCTTGAGAAATGAAAATTCTAACAAGTACATGGAAAATTGGAGAAGTTTTTTATAATACCTCCAGCAAAAATAGGGGGAAATAGCAATTATGGGAGTACAGGTGGAGTAAATTAATTTAAAAATAAAAATAATTATAAAAATAATGAAAACAAAAATTTGTAATAAAATTGAAAATGGATATAAGTTAGTTAAAGAATTATATGTTTTAAGAAGAAGAGAAAAAAACAAAAAGAAAGATGGAACAAGGTTATATTTATTTTCGGATTCAAGATAGTTAATATATTTACTTATGGGAAAAAGAAATGGCTCAAGACAAATAACAGGAAATAATGAATGGGGTATGAATTATTTAATTTTTGTGTTAGATTTATTATACTGTTGTGTAGTTTTGTAGGCTGTAGTTTTGTGCATTTTTTGTATATTTGTATAGTGTTGCTTGTATAGTATATTTTTATATTTGTAGAGTATATTTGTATAGTGTTATTTTGCATAGTATGGTATGTGATGTGTGTATATGTCTTTGTATTTTATGTTACTGTCTTTTGTTATGTGTAAAAGGTGATTGTATGGAAAAATTTTAATGTGATTTAAAATAACTTTAATAAAAAGATTTTTTTAAAAAAAAAGACTGCAAAACCATCCAGGCCAGTGAGTACTGAGTTAACAGGTTAGAAAAGAACAACAGAAAACTAGAGGTGGTGGGTAGAATGTAGAATGGACTACTAAGGTAGGGCAATCACAGCTGGCAAGAACCCCAAATAAGATAACATCTATTATGACCCAAGTACGAGATCTCATTTTGTTGTCTTACCAAGCATAATCTTCCTCTTTTTGAATATAAATCACATCTTTGATTTCAGTAGCTTCCAGATGTCATTGAATTTTACAAAGAACATATGGAACCCATAGAGCATACGCATTCATGCAGCCTTCCAAATGCTAGGCTTAGATGGGACAGTCTAGCCATCTGGAACTCTGCAGAATTCAGTCAAGGTGGAGAGCCACAGTTAATTTCAATGGAGAACTGGCTGTTTCGATGTTATTTTGTAGCATGCTAAAAATAATCAGCAGGGAGCACAGTACAAGTTCAGCACCCCTAATCTGAAAACCTCCAAAACCCAAATCTTTTGCCACTAGCCACCAACTTCTGCTTTCAAGGTGGCGGCAGCACTCCTGCTCATTTGTTTCTCAGATCCTCAGTCTCTCTCCTTTCTTGTATTCTTATACACAACACAAGTAGTAAATGAATGAGATGCGAGGCTAGAGAGAGATTAAAGAACAGGAGCACCACAGATGCACCCTCAAAGGCAGAAGCCAGCATCTGGCGGGAAAAAGACATGAGCCTGGGGATAGACTGAAAATCTGTAAAATGGCAGGAATCCAGGTATAGTGCTCAACATGAATCCACACCTCTCACCATTTTACAGACCCTGGAATCTCTCACCTGCATTGCATCGCTCTCCAGCGTCACAAAT
Organism: Phrynosoma platyrhinos; assembly: GCA_020142125.1. Taxonomy (NCBI): domain Eukaryota; kingdom Metazoa; phylum Chordata; class Lepidosauria; order Squamata; family Phrynosomatidae; genus Phrynosoma; species Phrynosoma platyrhinos. The sequence continues at coordinate 282,397,564 of CM034701.1, forward strand.
ACAGTACAAGTATGTACTATGCTACTTTTCAATTATTTATTACAGTCCAGAGACCCAGCAAAATCAAATTCACAAAACAGAAAATACATTAAAAGCACAAGGAACAGTTAGTCAGTTCATACAGACAAGAGTTTATTTCTACATTGCATGTGTATTCCAAAAAAACCCCAAACTCCCAACTCTGAAATGCTTCCAGAGCATTTTGGATAAGGAATACTCAATCTGTACTGGCCTGCAGATGGTTAGATCAGCATCTATCTGATAGGAAGAGGCAGCCATCCTATTACAGCTTGTAGATAGGTAATAAAAAGGATAAATTAATGGAATTAATGGAAAATGAACATCCTATAGCAAGCTGCCTATATCTTCTCCATCAGCTTTGGAGGCTTGGCCTTCTTCACTGATCAAAACAGAGTTGGTCATAGTGAGAGCCCTCTTGGTGGTCGTGTTACAATTATGCAACATCCTCTATGATTAAATGTACCAGACTCATTCTCTGATTTCTTTTAGATGAGTATGTAAGATGGTTTTTATTTAGTAAGACTTTGAATGTTTCATTTTACTGCTGTTTTAATTTTTTCTGTACGATACCTGTTGCTACTTGTTTAGCTTTACTAATCCTTTTATTTGATCTCAATTTTAAAAAAAATTATTATGCAGGGTGCTTTAAGAGTTCAGTCTTTAGAATATGAACAGAAAGGACTATTTACAAACACTGCTCACATCCTGTAAGAATTAGGATGCTTTCAGACACAGAAAGCCTTAACTATAACCCTATTAATGTCAGCACCACCTAGCATAAGCGGATATATCTATATACAGTGGTACCTCTACTTACGAAATTAATCCGTTCCACAGCCCATTTCTTAAGTAGAAAATTTCGTAAGTAGAAGCAAATTTAACAAAATACCTAATCCATTCCAAGCCCCCAAATTCAAGCTACAACTCAATACAAAT
>CM034701.1:282398620-282427024 GCA_020142125.1 Phrynosoma platyrhinos
ATTTTTCATAAGATGAAGCATTCGTAAGTAGAGGTACCACTGTATCTGACCATGTACGTAGTTCTTATAATCATATGCCATGCCAACACAAGTCAGTATACCAAAAGTCAGAATGAAAAGTGATTTTAAGACAAACACATACCAGTATTCAACATTTCTTTCCTTTTATACTGTGAGATGCTTCAAACATAAAATGTATAAAATAGATAACAGAAAGAACCAAAGACTTCTATTTGTATTTTTTAAGTCACATTATCATAACTCATTTTGCTGATGGGTTAAAACAGTCAACATGAGCAACATCACAGAAATAGCCTAAAAAGAAAATAAGTCAAATAAAAATTATTTTTGTTTTGTTTTATTTTGAACTGTACAATAAAATAGTTTAAAAATTATTGGTAAAATATTTTTATGTGGAAAGTCATACAAAATATTAATAAATTATAAATAATAAATAAATGTGATCTGTGCTTTCAGATGTATATTTTGAAGGTACTGATTGTTAAAAGAAGAATTAGAATTATTTCTGTACCACTGATGCCATACTGAGTCCCATGCCAGAAGAACAGTGGGATAGACATGAAATGAGGGATTATGTTTGGGGATATATTGTATGGTTTTATTGTTGTAAGCCACCCTGATTGGGTCCCCAAAGGGCGGGATATAAATAAATTATTATTATTATTATTATTATTATTATTATTATTATTATAAATAAGAGTTTAGAAAATAAGATAAAACAAAGTCAGGCTGCTCTGTATTTACCAGAGAAGAAGATGGGAAAGGCTTGTGAAGAGAAATATCTCCATTTTAAAATTTTCAGCCCCAGAAAGTGTGAAGGAGAGAAAACATTGGTGAAATCCATTTTTCCAACATACAAGAGATCAAGAATCTTTGAAGCCTCTTTACTTCAAAGACAGACTTATAATTTTTGCTTTGTTAAGAAAAAAAATAGCAAATAGGAAAACATAGAATAGAGGAAGTTATGAAAAATGTGCAAACAGTGCAGAAGAGAAAATGTTTTATTAAAGGTAAAGCACTGAGGGTCATTCAATGAAATTGATTGCCAATAAGTTCAGGACAAAGAAAAAGGCAGTATGTTTCTTCACACAATGCATAATTAACTTCCTAAATTCACTGCCTAAAGAATGGGAAATGATCTCTCAAATTCAGAGAGAAGAAGTTTATCAACAGCTTCTAACGAGGTAAGCTCAATTCTTAAAAATGGCATATGGTATAAGATAACCATAAATAAACAAGCAAGACATTCTCATGTATTTCCAGGAAGCTTTGGCTGGCTGCCAGTCATTCAAAACTAGAAGATCAGATGAAATTTACTGAGTAAGTTGTTTCTTAATACAAAGTTCTCATTATCATATATAGCAGCCCCTCCCAATATTTGGGGGATTCGTTCTGAACACACACACCCGTGCGAAAATGGCAGCTCACAAATATTCGAGCCCTATTGAAAATAATGGCACATGTGCCTGTGGCATGAGTGCATGCCACCATTTTACCCCTCCTCATTTGTCCCTCCCACAAAGAGTGAGACCACGGACTCAAGTCCGAGAATGGGGAGGGACAACTGTACTCCTAGAATACTACCCACCTTCCCTGTTGAGCAGGACATCATTTTCATGTTTCCCCCAACCACTGGCCAGCACTGGGAGATCAGGCATTGGGAACTATGCTTCATGCATTCAGCACTCTATCAAATCTGCTTACAACTTGAATATACCAATACAAAAGCACTAAGAGTAGTCATGCTAATATACAGCACAGCCATTTTTCAAAAGGTTTTGAGATTTTCCAGGGTTTCTTGGTTCCCCGGTGGGAAAACCAGATGAGCTTTAGTGGACTACAACAGTTTGCCCATGTCTACCAAATGCTCTATGCAGTTTACAAGCAATTGCATAAGGAAGTAGTTTGTCTATTCTCAGTTCCTACAGGGCAATGTCAACAATGCTGGCTAGTGCCCTGCATCAATGATGAGTTCACCCACAGTCTTTTGGAGAAACATCAATGTTACACTTAAAGAAGCAAACTTTGGAAACTGTTGCTTTAACAATGTATGCTTTTGTTATTTTCTTATGCTGTACTTTGCAGCATTGCTTGCAGCAATGTAGCTATTTATGTCTGCCATACAGCATACCTGCGTTCGTAGAATTTCACTTTTCGACAACTGCATATCGCCAGTAAGCTCCTTCACTGTGATGCCTAGTGGCTCCAGACGCTTGCTGAAGTAATTTGTCATTTCAGCTGCCAAGGCCTTCATAGGAGCGACATAAACAATCTGTATCAGAAAGCACACCAGTTTGATAAATGAGCAAAGTGTACAAAACTGTGGGTTTCACAGCAACTGATACAAATCACAATTTATTGTGAAATATGATCCCTAGCATTTACAACAAATAGGAAAGGGAAAAAGTTCTTAACGGCAGTATATGGAAAGTAGGTATTGGTGCTAGATAAGTCTGTGGCTATTTAAAAAAAACACACAACCCCACCCCCGAGACTTTTTGATACTGACGCTTATCATTTAGAAAATCGGTTTCATATGAAACCTAAATATATTTTTAGAGGTTTTCACATGGGTAATAAGATTTTCAGAGCAGGAAAAAATCCCACATGGCAGCAATGAAATCAATCAACAGGCTCTAGTCTCCATTACCATGTGACCTGGAGAAGACACAATGTCCTTGAGAATTTCTTGAATCTATGCAAATATGGAGGATTCTATCACTGCCATTACCTTACAATATATAAAACAGTTCTTACCTTAAATTCATCCTTTTTGATAACTCCCTGTTGAACATGCTGACGGATTTCATGGAGAACAGTTAACATGGCAATGTTTGTTTTCCCAGCCCCAGTAGGTGCACAGATTAGCATGTTCTCATTTGTGTTGTAAGCAGTTTCAAAAACAATGGACTGGATTCGATTTAATCTTTTCATGCCTTGGAATGCAAGTTGTCCAATCTGCAAAGAAAATCCAAATAAGAAAAAGACACTTCAGTGAACAAAATACAACATTCACTGCTGGTAGGGAACAAAGGGCATATATAATTTGGAGTGGGCAACTATGGAAGACTATAGGGCTGCACTAGCTCCTGAGGACAGACACCCCAATGCACACAAATCCACAAAAGAACTGCTCTCAAACACCCCTAGGTGCTATAGGGGAGTATTTTAGCCATGTTTTTAAAGGGGACCCTGGGTCATTTTAGGCCCAGAAGAGGTCTTTCTTGAGAATATGAAGTGAGCAGAATACAATTCCTATTTCGAACAAGCCCTCTCCTGAGCCTAAATTGCCAAGGGAGGCAAATGTGTGGCAAATATATCCCTCACAGCCTTCAAAGCATTTTGGGCATTTTGACCCTGGGAGCCACAGAAACAGCCCTGGGGTCACAGATAGGCCATGGGCTGCACTTTGCTCACTCCTGACATAAATGAGTATTAGAAATGGGGAAAGAGACTCTCTCTCTCTCTCTCTCTCTCTCTCTCTCTATATATATATATATATATATATAGAGAGAGAGAGAGAGAGAGAGAGAGAGAGACTAAATAGTTTTTATGTTTAACCTCAACATTTTTAGTCCTTATTTTTACAATATCTCAAAAACAGTTACTTTTATTGACCTAAATCGCATTGGTGTTGTGGTGCTTCCACAGTGGTGCATCTTTGCCCTTCTCCCCATTTTGGCCATCTAAACTACCTAAAAGATCTCTGGTGGGTTTTCTAGCCCTGCAGAGCAGATTTTTGGGATGTCTGAGAAACAAAGATTGTCCCTTCCCATTTCTGGTTCCAACAACAGAAGCCCAGCATTGGATACTGCTCATTTGTTAGCTATGGATATTTATCATTATCCTCTCCTTTTCATTCAATCTGACATTTTACATGCTCTATTTGAACATACCTCTTAGGCATTATTTTTACAATTCTTTCTTATTTTTATCCACCTTTTACTTGCCTAGTTCATTATCTATGGACTATAACATCATCCACATCAGATTTTTGTTTTGTTTTGACTTTTCAGGTGCACAACTGATCCTGAGTGCCACTATTAGCACCGTTATCACCTTGCACAGAAGGTATTTCATACCATCAGCCTTTATACACTTTGACAGGGAACCAAAACTTTATATAGACTATTCATCAGAAATAATGTCACTAACACTATGTACAATGTTGGTCATTCACCTCATCTCAAAGGAAACAATTTAGAGTAAGACAAAAATTAAACAGCAACTGATATGATTCACACTGTAAAGTCAGGAATTCGAGTTTGCAGAACCTAGAAAGCTTTATAAAATTCTATAATGCCTAGGAAGCACAAGCATTCTCATCCAACACTATGAAAAAACAGCACTTTTAAGATTGTTTCACCAAGCGAAACCTATTACTGAAGGCTGTTGATAGGCCACAAATATCAATGGAATTTTAAAATCTGGTAATTCTTGGAGCTAAAGCTATCAAGTAGCATACTTCTGAAACTCCACTAATAGAATCTCTAACAAAAAGTAACTGATATCACATTTTGCCTATGAGATTTTCTATCCATGGACAACAGACACTGGATTGGATCCAGGTGCATGATCAAGATGGTATCACTCACGCAGGACAGCACTATTTGTGTATTTCTTCTCATTCTTCTGCCCTTTGGCAAAAGGATCAAGAGAGTTACAGGGCCTTTGTTGTTATGTTCCTTCAAGTCATTTTGGAATAGCATAGGAAGTGTCACTGGGGGCTGCAGGAGGAAGATGAATCGGCAACAATTACCCTGTCTCTTCCTTTAGTAGCAAGCCTTAGCCAGAAGTAAAGAGCCCTTCAGTTTGTGAAGGGGTGAGTCTGGATCCAGTCCAGAATGCTGAACTAGAGTAGGTTAGGTACACTGTGGCTTGACAAGGATGTTTTTTAGTCCTCCAAGGTTTCCCAGCCAACTGATTTACTTCCTAATCCTAGGACTAAAACTGTTGTAGGGGATTTTAGTTTTAAAAAAATCAGACCTGGGACACTATGTGGTCTTTGGTCTTCTGAATTTTCATTGGGGACAACACAGCCTCCCATAACCTGGTAACTGCCCTCACCTAAACTGGATAAAACCAATATCTCTGGAAACCTAGTACACAAAAATATTTCTTTCTTGTGCAAAAGTATAAAGGTAAATCTCATCTAAGAGTGTTACTAATTCCATTTTGTATAGTATAAAATCTTTTTGTTTATAAGGATGAATAAATGAAAAGAGCAGAAACCATTTTCAAGACATACATCACTTCCAAGAGACATACTTTTAATAAGAGAGAGAACAGAAGAGAGGAGAGGAGAGGAGAGGAGAGAAGGGCCATGCCACACACAAGACAAAAAAATAGTATAATAGCAAGGAATGGTAGATTTTGTTGAGATCTAAATTATGAAATCATTTCTAAAAGAGAGTAGGAGCAAGGTATCAAAAGCCCAAGTAGGATGAGATTCTTATAGGGCTCTTCAAACATATGCTTTTAAGAGAAATGTCATAAAGGAGGAGGAAAAACTCCTCCACACAATTTATTTTAGTAACCTAAGGCACAATTTATTTCAGCAACTACACTTTCAGCAGGAGACCAGGGCCTGGAGCCGCCGTCCTTGAACACCTAAAAAATTAGAAGTAACTTGTAGCTATACAGTAAGGGGCAGAAGAAGGTACTTAAATATTTTGCCATGTGTCACTTTACTCATACAAATATTTTCCCCTCCAACCTCCGCAATAATACAAAAAATGTTTAGACAGCTGGGGAAAGGAAATGCAATGAGGAAATACACAAAGGTTCAGCAAGATGCTCTCATTTGCTACTTTGCTGTTTCTCACCCCATTATATTGCCATTGTATAGGGTTTTTTGTTTTTGTTTTTTTGGTTTTTGGCAGAGAGCTTATTTTCCCAAACTCAGGCAGCCCCGCCTTCAAATATGCAGTTCAGGGCTAGTTTTCAATGGAATGGAAAGCAAGATTGGCTGAAGTGTGAGAGGGGAAAGCAGCAATAATTTAAAATTATTTTTAACTGTGAGGGATTTATGTCACACGCACTTTTTCTTTTCTTTCATTTGTGGTCACACCACATGGACCCTTTTTGTCCCACAGCTGCCACCAATTTATGCAAAGAGACACTCCTTCACCAACTTCTCTTCTAAAACTCTATCTTGTATAAGGTTTAGTAGTGTGGATATTCATTCACACTGTAGACAAGTGTTTCATAAAGTAACAACAAAATTTTATTTACTATACAAGTAACAGTGTTTTCCTCGGTTTTGCTGCACTTGTTATAACTGGTTACTCTAAAACACTCCTTTCTTTGGAATACTTTCAATTACCCCTACCATAGGACACTCTTAGCCCTTCTTTGGGTACCTTTACCACTATTTCTTAACCAGCCACTAAGACCATCAATACCCCCAGGATATTCTCCTTATTAACTCTTTCACTTGGAGCTTAGTATGTGTATTAGGCCCCTCTCTCTCTTCTGGGCCTTAACCCTCTTCCATTCTGGAGCCTTCACCACCAGACCCTCACTATCTGGAATCCAAACCCTATCTGACTTCCAGCTGTTCCTAATGGAATTTTCCCCTTACAGCCCAACATTCAATTGGCTGTCGCCAGCTCAGTCCTGACTGGTTGTCACCAGGGCTGGCTCTAACCTCCCTTCTCTCCACAATTAGAAGACCTAATATTTTTCAAAATCTAACTACACCAGGAGCTAGTATCACATTTTGTGCCAGAGAAGTCTGCAACTGAGTAACAATGTAGGTCAAAGACTGCTTCCTTGCCTGTCCTTAACCTGCTGTCAATCAATATTACCTGGTGATCTGAAAGGAATGTGAGTGAAAAATGTATCCAGAGGCTACGCCACTTATCTTTTAACAAATCCCATAAGTCATCACTTTTTCTAAGTTACAGTAGAAGTGATGTGTGTGCAGCATATGTATATTGGTATTCCCTCACTTGGCAGTAATGGGGTAATTACAAACCCATATAGGGCAAACCCCCAACTACATCAAGGACCAGCTCACTTCATACGAAAAATCAATAACCTTGAACTTAAACCCGGAGACATACTAATCAGCTTTGATGTGGTCTCCCTGTTCACCAAAGTCCCCATAATGGACACCATGACACTCATCCGACAAATTTTTCCAGAGGACATCACAGCCCTGTGTGTCTCACCACAAGCTATTTTGAGTGGGACAATGGATTCTATGAGCAGAGAGATGGGGTAGCAATGGGAAGCCCTCTAAGCCCTGTGAGAACAAACTTTTATGTGGAACATTTCAAAAAGCAAGCCCTGGAAACAGCACTGAAAAAGCCCACAACTTGGTTCCAATACGTGGATGACACTTTCACTGTTTGGAGCCATGGAGAAGAAGATCTCTGTATGTTCCTGAACCACCTGAAAAACATCCACCCTAACATCCAATTCACTATGGAAAAAGAAAAGGAAGGAACACTGCTATTCCTAGATGCAAACCAAACCAACGTCTGGGTCACACAGTATACAGTATATAGAAAACCGACACATACAGACAGATACCTGCACAAGAACTCCAACCATCACCCAGGACAAAAAAGAAGCATAATAAAAACACTAGTAGACTGGGCAAAATGCACCTGTGAACCTCACTTCTTGGAAGAGGAATTGACGCACCTAGACTGGACTCTACAGGGGAATGGTTACTCCAGCTCAGACATCAGAAGAACTGCCAGACCCAGAGGAGTGAAGACAATCACCCAAAGGGAAGGTTTTTTTACCATACATCAAAGGAGTCACAGACAGAATAGGGAAGGTGGTAAGGAAACACAACCTCCAAATGGTTTACAAACCAACCAAGAAAATCCAACAAATGCTGTGCTCAGCTAAGGACAGGAGAGACCCTCTCACAGACGCAGGAGTCTACCACATACCATGCAGCTGCGGACAAGTCTACATAGGGACCACCAAATGCAGTGTCCAAACACAAATCAAGGAACATGACAGAAAATCAGCCAGAAAAATCAGCATTAGCAGAACACATTATAAACCATCCTGGACATAAAATTCTGTTTGAAAACACTGAAATTCTGAACCATGCCAACAACTATCAGGTCAGAATGCACAGGGAAGCCATCAAAATCCACAAACACTTGGACAACTTCAAGAAAGAAGAAACCCTTAAAGTTAACAAGGTTTGGCTACCAGTCTTGCAAAATAGAAAAATCAGCACTCAGCAAATGCAAATAGGAAACCACCCAGGGTGAGGGGCTTTCCCTGTAGACAATGATCACCAATTAGCAGACAATAATCCTCGTCTGCATATCCTCCCACCCTAAGGCCCTGCCATCAACAACAGAATACACAATTTACATGGGAATCATTCCTCCCTACCCAGGGTCTCACAGTATATATATACCCACTCTCTTCCATTCCAGCATTGTCTGAAGATGCCAGCCACAGATGCTGGCGAAACGTCAGAAGAAAACTCTTCTAGAACATGGCTACCCGAAAAATTCACAAAAAACTATGGATGCCGGCCATGAAAGCCTTCCACTTCAAATCAGAGAAAGTCATAGACGGACACAAGAACAGATAAAATGAAGCCACATGATCAGAGAAAAATATGGGATCACTGAGAGTTCTATATCATATTGCATCTTAACGTGTCCCCTAGACCCATAAGTGTCCTCTATTCAAAGTGTTAAAATTTAGAATAATCCAGATACTTCCACAGCAGAAAAAGGTCATCCACTTCTAAAATGAAATGCAACTCACAACAAGTAACAATAACACCAAACATGATGTTTGTTTGTTCAAAGCATTTATCACCTCTTAATCCACAAGGGCCCCCAGGTGATAACATCAATTTCTTTTTCTCTGGGACTGGGATACAGACATAGGAGATTATCGCATAAGGATATAAACTGGTTTACCTGAGCCATCTTAAAGTTAGAAGCGGACAGCATCCTTATATTATCAGACGCCCTGGTGGCGCAGTGGTTCAATGCCTGTACTGTAACCACTCACTCATAGACCACAAGGTTGCAAGTTCAATACTAGCCAGGGCTCAGGCTAGACTCAGGCCTGCATCCTTCTGAGGTCGCTAAAATAAGTACCCAACTGTTGGGGGGCAATGAGCTTACAGTTCTAAACCATTTAGACATCCCATAGTGCAATATGAAGTGGTATATAAATGAAGCTGCTTTGCATTTAGCCACCAAAATTGCCACCCGGGCACAACCTGGGTACATTGCTGCTCAGAGGGGCACTCCAGTGGACATTTTTTCAAGCTGGAAAATTCCTGGCTTTGAAAAGAAGCACAAGGAGTGCCCCTTTGAGTGGCGACGGACCCAGGTTGCACCTGGGCAGCAATTTAGGTGGCTAAATGAGTCTGATAATATCAGGATGCCACCCACTTCTAATTTTAAGCCAGCCCACAAATTATTCTTCTCATAAACCTAATGATACTATCAAGTATTAGCAAGTGGGCAGCTATAAACCAGGATTGTTCCATTCACTTCTTTTGTTTTCAGATTCTGCAAAGAAGTGAAGCAGGGTAAACATAACATGGAATGGCATGTCTGATAAGTATCATTAAGTCCCAAATTTCCTAATTATTTTAATATATAGGTGCTACTTACAATACACTATACAGGCTGAACTACCTTTCTAAATCTAAGAGTGAATCCTTAAGAACAAGTAGTATCATATTCATTAATCAATACATAATTAACCTCTGTAACAGTAACATTTGCTCAGCTAGAAATGACCAAATGGGCAAGATGCCAAGGGGGAAAAACACACTTTAATAACAATTTTCAAGATAAATCAAATCCATTGTAAGCTACAGTTATTTTCTGCATTCCTAGTTTTTTAAAGTTATTATTAAATATAGATACTATTCATAGGCAATCAATACTTATCAAATCATCAGGGATTGTGAGCATCACTAAATTTGGAAATATGAAACTTGTATAAAAAGGGCTGAACCCATTCACTGAAAAAGACAAGCAATCAGATGAACATCTAATTCTATAAAAGCTAAAACCAGAATCTAGTTCTGTTGTATTCTATTACTTTATTTATATTCTGTCTCCCCCGCTACCTAATAAAAAAAATGATGCAAGTCACTATACTGCTGTAGTACTGCTACCAGGTTATCAGCAGAATAACATGCAGAGGAAGAGAAACAACTGTTTCCTTCCCCCCTCTCATTTTGAGATTCCTAAAAGACAAAACCTTCTATTAAAACTATCTTATCAAAACAAACTGAAACAACTCAGAACCCAATGGCCCATTAGTTTCCTCAAATGACCAAGGCTAATTCTCAGCAGTTGTGAACCATTCCTTAAAATGTCTGCAATTGAACTGCTGCAATCCACATTGACATAATTAACTCTAGTGCTAAAAAAAACATGTCAACAGATATGGAAAACAAAATGATGGCCAACAGATTGGAAGCGATCAATATACATCCCCCTTCACATAATGGGAGACACAAGAGAGTGCAGCAACTATAGGACCATAGCACTGATCTTCCATGAAAGCAAAATTCTGCTCAAAATTCTGCAACATAGACTCCAACCATACATGGAGAGAGAAATCCCAGAGATTCAGTTGGGGTTCAGGAAGGGAAGAGGCACAAGGGACCACATTGCAAACATACGATGGCTAATGGAGTGCACCAAGGATTTCCAAAGGAAAATCAGCATGTGCTTTATAGACTATAGCAAAGCCTTTGACTGCATAGATCATGAAAGGCTATGGAATGCCCTTAAAGACATGGGAGTGCCAACACATCTGATAGTTCTGATGAGGAATCTGTACTCAGGACAAGAGGCTACTGTCAGAACAGAACATAGAGAAACAGAATGGTTCCCAATTGGTAAAGGGGTCAGAGAAGGCTATATATCCTTTCACACTATCTGTTCAACTTGTATGCAGAACATATTATAAGAAAAGTAGGCTTTGGGGCACAGAAGGAGGAGGAGTGAAAATAGGAGGAAGGAATATCAACAATCTAAGACATACACATGACACCACAGTACTAGCAGAAAACCTTACAGATCTGGAACTCCTACTAAGGAAGGTCAAAGAAGAAAATGCAAAGGCAGGCTTAATGTTGAACATAAAGAAAACAAAAATAATGACCACCGAGGACCTTCACAAGTTCAACCAAGATAATGAAGAAATAGAAATAGTAAAAAAAAAAATCCCATATCTGGGATCAAACACTGATAGAAATGGGGACTGCAGTCAGGAAGTCAGAAGATTAGGAATAGAGAGGCTGGCTATGAAAGAACTAGGAAAGATTCTAGAATGCAAAGATATACAACTTGGCACAAAAGTTAGAATCATCCAATCCATCATATTCCCTATTACCATGTATGGATGTGATGATGCTGGACAGTTAAGAAATATGATAGGAAGATAATCAAAGCATTTGAGATGTGGTGCTGGAGAAAAGTGTTGAAGATTCTTTGGATAGCCAAAAAGACAAACAAGTGGGTCCTAGAGCAGATCAAGCCAGAAACCTCCCTGGAAGCCAAGATGACCAAACTGAGACTGTCATACTTTGGACACATCAAGAGAAGAGAAGAGAGGAAGGCCACATGTCAGATGGATGGACTCTATTAAGGAGGTTGTGAGTATTAAGGGGTTGCAGGAACTAAGAAGAGCAGTGGAGGACAGAGGATCTTGGAGATGTCTCATCCATAGGGTTGCCACGGGCTGAGATCAACTCGAGGGAACTTAACAACAAATAATAACAGAGAAAGGTGGGACTATTTCTGGGGAGCTGTACTGCAACCCAAAGCATTCTTGACTTTCAATTTTGCCACTGCAAAAAATCTTTGCAAACAGGCACTGAAGAAGCCTCACAATTTCATTTCAGGTTACATGGAGGCTGATTTAATCTTTTGGGAGACTTGCAAAGCAACAATTCAAGACAAAGTAAACACTTTTCAGACACAATGTTTTAATATTAAACTGGGGATAGGGGGTGGGGTGCTGCCATTATCTTCGATTTACTCCTATGATACATGAAGGGAAAAGCAAAGATGTTATCCATGCCTAATATCTCTAACTGGCCACTATTTTTGAAGACAAGTCAGAAGCCTTAGTTTATCCAACATACTGCAAATGGCATGGATCATTTGCTAGTTCAAAAACAGCTTCATTCTTTGTATGTGTATTTCCAGGTTCAAATCAAAGTGCTGGTATTAACCCATGGAGTAATTTACTTGCTCTTTTATGAACCTCCTGACTCTTTGAAGGCACCTGAAGAGACTCTTTCGCAATCATTGAGGTAATGAGGGTAGCGACCCCAGACTGGACCTCGTCTGTTGTGACACAGATTCTGCAGTGCTGTCTACAGAAATACATACCCAGCACCAACATGATTAATTGCAACCAGGGGATATAAAACGATTTATTTGCCAAAACCTTTTAACAAAAGTGGTGTGCATCCGATTTTTGACATTGCTCCAGTCTCACTAATATTTTATTGTTGTTCTAACTGTGCCCTTGTCTCCATCCCATACCTTCCTTTTATTGTTTTAATGCTACTAGTACTTTTATATTTTTTATATTAACATATGGGGTATAAATATATCAAAAAAGCTAGACAGATAGCTTAAGGGAGCCATTATACAATGTGGAATGCATAGTTTCCAGAACGTGTTTATAAACTACATATGGAAAAAGAAAATAAAAACTCAGCAAGCCACTACTGAGGGAGGTAAAGTTACTGAATAGCTTTTACAGAGCTTGAAACCTGAAGCAAAATTGAATTACAAACACACACACAAAGATAAACTTAAAACAGTTCATAAAAATATTGCAAAGATGGTGGATAAAGGTAAGTAAAGCTGTGTCATCCATCACAAAAATGTCCAGTGGATAACTGAGACACTCACTTGACCACATTCCTCATTCCATGCAGGCATACAATCGTATTAGTAATGGGTGTGCTTTTTAAGGAAACCACCAGATTTTTCCTACTGTGCTTTGAATTCTTGGAAAACACAATTTCGCAGTGACAGAAGTGTAAACTGTTGAAAGTTGTCCTCATTGAATGTGTATTTATTGCACAATAAAAATGGTTAAACAAAAAGACCCTGAATGGGCACTAACTAATGGCATTGCTTCTAGCTGCTGCACATGAGTCACACTTAAAGCTTTTAGGAATCTTATCAACTTTAGATCTCCACATGCACCAAATAATGATTTTCAGAGCACATATTTATCTCGTCTCTTCTGGAAGTAAAACTACCTCCTTCAAGCTTGGTGCTACAGTATCTATTTAACAAAAAAAGGGAGGGAAAACTAACACAAGCTTACTTTAAAGGGTAATTATAGCTGACAGAGGTAATAAATGTTACCCCATCAAGAAGGAGTGAGACAACTGTGAAAGCAAAGAACATTCTTCTGAGAATAAACATGAATATTGTGAACTACTTTTTAGTGTAGCTTCTTTTTCTCACATTATTTTATATAGTAGCTAGATAGAATAAAAAACTAATGATAGAATTTTTATTTTTTAAAAAAATTAAAATAAAAGCCATCTAAATGATACCATCTATTACTTCTTCTGGACCATCATTATATGATTTGATTGGATGCCTACCTAAATTAAATTTGCTCCATGTACATCCAGAGCAGAGAAACCTCAAGATGCTCTTGCCTTGGGCTTGCTAACATCCCACAGAACAACTCCCAAAGCTCCAAAGCATGAAACACGTAGCCCATGGAAATAGAAACCATGGAGGTCCCCAATTTAGCCCAGATCTCCATACAATTAAAACTCCCTAGGTACACATGACTATTACAGATTAATCAACATTCAGTTATTTCAAGCTGAGCTGGGACCTGGGTAGCTCTGACTGCATGGCATGTTTGAAATGATCCTTGATTTGAAGAGATGTGGTCAACATCAACAGCCACGGAAATAGTTCTATCCTAAGGACTTCTTGACACTAAGGGCCTAAGCAGACTGCCAGAAATAGTGCACATTAAATTGAGGCACTGCCCTGGCTCAGTGCTAGGGAATCATGGGAACTGTAATTTATTGTGGCACCAGAGCTCTCTGACAGAGAAGGCTCAATGTCCCAGAAAAAAATATAGTTCCCATGATTCCCTAGCACTGAGCCAGGGCAGTGTCTCAATTTAATGTGCACTATTTCTGGCAATCTGCTTAGGCCCTAAGATACCCTGAATGTCAAAAAGTAGTTCACCTTTTCATGGAACATGTTTAACCTTGGCAAACACAGGTGCCCTATATCTAATTTTTAAGATTCAGATCCTATTTTCAGCCCCCCACCCACACACACATCCACCTGCCAAATTCAAAAGCAAACATAAATCTGACAGCATTATAGTGCTATCAGCTCACACAGATGGGAAAATAATAAAACCTGAAAGAAGGAAAATCTCAAGACCACTGCAAGCTAATGTTTACCTTTGTGGAGAAACGGTCCATGCTGAGACAAGTGGCAACAAAATGCACAAAGACTGAAACTTATAACAAAAGAGGTTGATGAACTTTATGTCCTCCAAAGGGGGCATATTCTATTTGGCAATAGTCTTCCAGAACTTAGTGGTTTCCAGATTACATATTTAACTTGCCCACTAGAAATACTGAGAACAAACATGGTATAATGGTTGGAGCACTGGACTACAACTCTAGAAACTAGGGTTTGATTCCCTACTCAACCATAGAAACCCACGGGGTGACTTTGGGCAAGTCATGCTCGTTCAGCCTCAGAAGGCAAAGGCAAGCCCCCTGTGAACAAAACTTGCCAAGAAAAACCCTGTGATGGGTTTGTTTTAGGGTTATCTTTAAGTTGGAAATTACTTGAAAGCACACAACAACAAAATTCAAATAAGGAGGGATAACCACATCTGAGTATTCCTTGCCTATTGCCATAAGTCGACGGATGACTTGAAGGCACACACACTCAAGTAAGTGCAGTATGGAATTCTTTTCTCCATACTGTACAATACTGTAAAGCAATTCAGCACTTCTCTTACTGGACAGTTTATCTACCATCAAGGAAGCTTACTCATTCATAGGGCCTTTGCAGACTGCCAAAAATAGTGCAAATTGACTGGCCTGACTCAGTGCTACGGAATCATGGGAACTGTAGTTTATTGTGGCACCAGAGCTCTCTGACAGAGAAGGCTCGTCTCAGGGAAAAAAAACTACAATTCCCATGATTCCCTAGCAATGAGCCAGGGCAGTTAAAGTGGACTCAATTTGCACTATTTCTAGCAGTCTGCAAAGGCCCATAGTATCAAAAGGCACAGCAGAGTTATTGGAAACATTACAAAGAGCCATTCTGGCCAGTTGATCAACATGCTACCTTCTACCCACTGCAACAACATTCTGACACTTTTGTTACATACATTTTCAGTTCAAGAACAAAAGGTATTTATATTGTACTCCCATGTGTAACATCCCTGTACAAGGGGGTATCCTAAAGTTTTAATTCTCGCCTTTAAAAATTTTTGACAGAAAGTTTGTTTTGATTTGTAGTTCTTAACTTATCTCTACATAATCACCATCCAGATTTATACATTTTCCCCATTGTTTCTTGACCATCCGTATACTGTTATTGTAGAAGTCTGCAAATTGTGCCCTACAAGGATTTTACACTTTAGTCACTTCTGCCACAACCTGTCACAAAAATAAAGGACACAATGAGTGCCAATGATGACACTGACGTAATTTCATCAATATACCATAATAACTTCCAGGTGATAATTATTACGATACCCCCTCGTAAGGCGCAATCTGCAGACTTCTACAGTTATCAGGCATTCAGAATGTCAAGAAATGCTGGGGAAAATGTGTAAATCTAGACAGTGACTATGTAGAGATAAGTTACAAATCAAATCAAAACAAATGTTGTCAAATGTTTTTAAAGGTGAGAATTAAAACTTTACAATACCCACTCATAATCACTGTTTTTGTATTGGGGTGCCTTCAAGTAGTTTCCAAGAAAACAGGATTTTCTTGTAAGAGGTTTTGTTGTACAGATAGCTTTTAAAAATTACTTTGCATCCTCAAGATTATATAGTTACCTGTCTCCATATGAATATTGAATGTCTATCAAGGTGATTTGCTTGCTACATTCAGAATCATAACATATTGATGTGTGTCGTGACATACTGACTCATAAGTCACCTATACCAAACTAGCTTTTTGACGGTGGTCATGTGGCCAGCATTACCGAACCAAACACTATTACCTTCCCACTGAAGTGGTACCTATTTATCTACTTGCATTTGCATGCTTTCAAACTGCTAGGCTGACAGAAGCTAGGCCTACCCCATCATGCAGCATTCACGCCTCGAACTGCCAACTTTCTGATCTTCCAATTGTGAGAATTGGTGCCTTAACCACTAAGCCACTGCTTCCCTCTATAACCATACTAGAAGTGAAAACAGAGGGAAACTGTGCTGCAAAAAGTCATTCTGTATCCAGAGTAAAGTATCAGTGCACATACAAATAAGCTGGTTGGATATAACTGCCAATGCATCTGGACTTCTTCACAACAGACTATAAAATCGATGTACAATTTCTCAAAAAAGCAATTTTGGAGTAAATGTTCCCCTCAAAGGAATGGATAGAGTATTCACCATTATTAATTTCCCAGACCAAAAAAGGAAAAAGACATAAGAAGGTATCCTGACACTCAGGTGAAAGGGATAACAAAGAGGCAAACATTGCACAGTTTGAGAAGGTTTTCTGTAAAAATCAGTACAAAAATGATTTATTTATTTTTTTACAGAAAAAAGGCAATGTTTCTAGAAACAGTTTCTTTTGCACAAAACACATTTTGCATGAAAGCCTTTTTGGGCAAAATAAAAAAGGTTTCAGAAACACAGAAACTCTTTATGCAAACACCAATTTTGCACAAAATATAAGTATGTTTTTGGAAATATTGTTTCTTTATACACACAAAAACCGCATCTATATTTTACAACCTGCACCCCATGATTTTCATGCCAAAAATCATATGTATTTCTGCACAGAATCATTTCCTTAAATATGTTTGGCTGTGCAAATATGGATAAAGGCCATTAGAAAAAAAAATTCCTGCAGGCAGGAGGAAAATGTAGAAATGATTCATCCTTGCATGCAAGGACAAAATAGTCAAGTTTTTACATTCCTACTCTCTCTTTCTTCCTCCCTCCCCAGTTAGCTACAATTACTGGGGGGGGGGGGGAAAGGGAATGGAAAAACAAAACAATTGGATTGCTCACAAACAGCAGCCTGGTTACAGATCTAAGGTTGAGTTGTTGAGATTTCAAATACAATGTTAACAACCTGCACCAGGCATAATCTGGTAGAGGCTTTAAATATCAATAACAATGATTTTTCCACCAGCAGACATTTCAACCTCAGTTGGAGGAGTTAAGACTTACATGAGTCCCACTCCTTCTATAAGACTACTTTAGTGGAGACTATAAATTGGATTTAGCCCTGAGTATTTACTTACTTTGTTCTTATCTTCCCTGTTTCTTTTATTTCTCTTTTTATTTGTATCTGTTAAATGGCAAGCCTGCAGGCAGGGACTGTTTTCTTTTTAAAATATCCGTAGTGTGGTTGGAAAAATTAAGTTTTCCTAAAAATGAATAATAAAACTGAGCATTTACTACACACATATACTTCAGAACAAATCATACTTAACTCAATGAACATAGATCTTGTAGCATCTTTAAGACTGAGTGACTTTTTTCCCCTTTAGTACCAAATTTTCTGTTAAAGAAGGCCCAGAAAAACACCTTCTTTATTAACTAAGGCCTATGTATTTACCTGATCTATGTCGAAGCAGTGAGCATTTCCATATTATAGTGACTGTTTGCATATTGTTCAAATAGCAGGTGGCTCTTTCTGCATTTGACCACTAGAAAGAAATAAGTACTGTATAATCCATTTATTTATCCATTAATTAATGCATGGGCACAACTTTTTTTCTTCTTTGTGACAGAAGTGGCTACACATGACGTCTTTTGCCTGTGCCTTTCAAATGTTATGCGAACTGGCAGTATGGGTTATGTCAGATAGTGTAAGAATCATTTTGCTGCTCTCTCGCTCTCTCCTGCAAGAGGCGCATATACAGTTGCCCCTTCCAATTCATGAGGGATTCGTTCCAAACCCTCCCTCCTGCGAAAATGGCAGCTTGCAAATATTTGAGACCCATTTAAACTTTGGCATGCACACCCATGTTGCACACATAGCCATTTAAAGTATAGCCCTTGTCCTTCCTGGCAAAGAGCGAGACCGCAGACTTGAAGTCTGCGAACAGGGAGGAACAACTGTATATCCTACTCTCTCTCCTCTGATGTCCAAGTATTCAACACACAACAACAAAAAATCATCATGGTCAGAATTACTTTAATTGGGGAGCATGCATGAATGGCCAGCTGCTGTTTTGGATGCTAGCTAGATATTGCCAGCTCTGAATTTTAAGATCTGCAGAGGAGGGCCTTCTCTCTTTTCACAGGCCCATTTGATGAAGATATAGGAGAAAGCATCTCTGCATGGCTACTCCCAGGCAATAAAAACCTCTTTCCACAGATGGTCCGGTTGGCCCCCTCCCTGCTGTCCTTTTGCTGGCAGGTGAAAATCTTTTTATTCAGGCAAGCCTTTGCATTTTAAATCATGCAGCAGTACTGTGTTAAGTGGTGTGATGTATTCCTTTTATTATCAATTATGTTTAAGATGTGGTTTTCACTATTTTAACCATTTTAAAAAAATAATATTATTACATTATTTTAATGTTTGTAAAATAGGATTTTAACTTAAACCTCTTTTTACATTTCTGTAAGCTGCCTTGGATCCTACCCCAAGAGAAATATGGAGTATAAATTTAATAAATAAATAAATAAATAAATAAATAAAATAGCCTAGTTTAATCTAGTTAAATAAACTTAATTTCATTATTTAAAAGTGGCTATGTTTTATTCATTGCAATATTCCAACAAGCCATCTTGCTACTTTTATCCAACAAAGCAGCCTGCTCTTGAGGGGCAAGGGGTGTTCTTTATAATTATTGTCTCCAGATTTCTAGGGCACATAATGTATATTCTGTTAATGTCTAAAACTGTAACAGAAGCAAGGCACTTCATTCTTTTTTCTTATCCACAAAACACATTTAATTTGGAAAAGCTTTATAATAATTAGAGTATCTTTGTGTCACTTTCCCCATGCATGCCACAAACAAAAACTGAATGCTAGTTAATAACAGTGTTCAAATACTTATTTCTTAGTAATTATATGGAGAAAAGCAGATTCGAGCACATGAAGCAGAAGTTACAAAGTACTTCCCTTTAGGAAAATAAAAATATTTACATCTAAACTTCATAAAATATTTTACTATATGTTTCTTCAAAATAAATTAAAAATGAAGTATTAATTCCAAATTCCAAAAAAAGTGGAAGTTGAAAATCTAATTACCTTCATCCAGAAAGACAGGACATTTCAGAGACATATTTTGTTGCAGAATTCAGAGAATTAGACCTAGAAGGTATTTTACAACACAGTCACCTAAAGAGTATTAGATACTTTCAGATGTTCTTCTGTACATTTGTTAAGACAAAAAATAGTAGCCTTTTTAAAACAAGTAATTACAAGAAAAGCAGAATTAGAATCAGAAAAAGGAGGAGTTAAGATAGGAAGCATCATTAACAACCTAAGATATGTGGAGGACACCATAATATTAGCAGAAGGCGTTCAGGAATTGAAACAGTTAATAAGAAAGGTCAAAGATCAAAGTGCAAAGGCAGGTCTGATGCTGAACATAAAGAAAACAAAAATAATGATCACAGAAGAAATACACAAATTCAATCTAGACAACAAGGAAATTGAAATAGTTAAAGAATTCCCATATCTAGGATCAAACATTGACCAGAATGAAGACTATAGTCAAGAAAGAAGATGATGACTAGGAATGGGAAGGGCAGCTGTGAAAGAACTGGAAAAGATACTGAAGAGCAAAGGCATACAACTGAGTACTAATGTCAGAATGGTTCAGGCCATTGTAGTCCCAATTACCATGTATGGATACGAGAGCTGGAAAGTGAAGAAAGCAGACAGAAAGAAATTCAACTCATTTGAAATGTGGTGCTGGGGAAGAGTACTTAGGATACCATGGAGAGCCAAGAAGAAAAAGAAATGGGTTCTTGAACAGATAAGACCAGGGCTCTCCTTGGAAGCAAAGATGATCAAGTTGAGACTATCTTACTTTGACCACAAAATGAGAAGGCATGGATCACTAGAAAAAAACAATAATGCTAGGAAAAGTAGAGGGTAGAAGAAAGAGAGGAAGACCACAAACCAAATGGATAGACTCAATCAGAGGAATTATGAGGAAGGGCTTGCAGGATCTGGTCAAGGCAGTGGAAGATAAGGATTCTTGGAGATGTGTCATCCACACAGTTTCCATGAGTCGAAACTGACTCGAGGGCAGCTAACAACAAAACTGTTACTTTTTCATTTTGTTTTACAGAAAACAACACTTTTCATTTACACAAAAGAAATGTTCTGTCTCATATGAATATTAGGTTTCTTGTTTTGGAAATCTTTGTTATTATGGGATACCCTTGATTCTGCACTCACAAACGCACATGTGGATGGGGGGGGGGACAAGCCTCATACACTGGATTTCTCCATGCATGAGAATTTCATTGAAGTCAGAAAACACCCCAGGTTTCTTTTAGAAAACTTTTTTTAAAAGTTATATATTATTTTATTTTAGGAAAATGAGAGGGTGTTGAATTAGAAATCAGAATCTGACTGACATATTAGGAGCTTGGCAGAACAAAACTGAATCCAGAACACCTGTTGGGTGTCTAGCCATGGTGTTTTTGCAGACACCAGGATTAACATGACTGTAATTATTCTGTTCTAAACATACTGCTATTTTTATTCCATACTTAAAGTTGTGAAAATATACTGATATACTGAATTACTCTATGGGATTATCATCAGGTCTTCAGGTGAACAACACAAATTACTCTCTCCTGTTATGAGCATCCATATAAAATGTGTATGGTTTGTCAGGTAATGCAGGCCTTTAACTAGGATTATTTTATACACAATATTGCCCCAGCGGGGGGTGGGGTGAGGACCTAACCTTTTAGACTAGGAGTGGTAATTGCAAAGTTGTGAGTAACATTTGGAATGCCAAGATCCTCTGTACAGCCCCCAATAATATTTTCATTACTGGGAGGAAAAACAGACCTAATATGGAAGATTGCTCCTCTGGAAGCCTCAAGAGGATGTAAATACATATCCATTCAATTTTGGAGCAACATTCGTTTGGAGAGACTCAGATAGCTTCTTTTCCCCCGCCCCCACAAAAAAACCCCACAAAACTGTAAGTGAACTTTCAGTCACCTCCAGTTCCCAAAAAAGAAGAAGAAGAAGAAGAAAGAAGGAAGGAAGGAAGGGTATAGGCCACAGAGGTCGCAGCGTGTAATGTTGAGAACCCTGATTCTCTGGAATTATCTATTAGAACCAAGGGCCTCAGCAGACGACTAATAAAGTCATCTCTGAGGCAGGGAAGAGGAGGGGCAGCCGCACAAGCGGCGCCCCTTCCTCCTCCCGAGGTTGCCCTCAGAGGTGCCGGCCCTCTGCACAGCCGGCGCTCCCAGGGCAACCTCCCGCTGCAGCGTCCGCACACACTGCGGCGGAAAAGCCAGGGAAAGTGAGCCCTACGCGTTTAGGGCGCACTTTCCCTGTCTTCTGAAAGGAGCGCTATTTTTGCGCTCCTTTCAGAGGCGCTGACGGTGCGCCTCAGTGCGGCTGCCGCGGCCCCGCGGCGCACTGTCCCAGGGCGTCCTGGACGCCCTGGTCTGCTTAGGGGGCAACTTCACAACTACAATTCAATAATTCAATATGGTTTCAATTTAGGAACACTTCCCACCACTTCCCACATAGGCAGGGCTGCAAGCCTCCCAGCTAGCCCCTAGTTTCTACAGGCTGGCATACTACGGTACCTATTCTAAATACAGTTATATCTGTGAATGACGTATGGCCTGATGAGCATAAATGCATACTGAGATCAAAGGTATTTATATGAAGAGTTGATGCTAGTCCTCTGTGGGTTGTAGTTTTTATTACATCAGTACAACAATAGCAAATAGAGCACATACACCTATTTCAGCCAGACAAAAAACCATGGAATTAGCCTTCAGTGACTAAGGGCCTTTGCAGACTGCTAGAAATAGTGCAAATTGAGTCCACTTTAACTGCCCTGGCTCAGTGCTAGGGAATCATAGGAACTGTATTTTTTTTTCAGAGACACTGAGCCTTCTTTGTCAGAGAGCTCTGGTGCCACAATAAACTACAGTTCTCATGATTCCCTAGCACTGAGTCAGGGCAGTTAACGTGGACTCAAATTGCACCATTTCTGACAGTCTGCAAAAGCCCTAAGTAACACAGAAGTAGAAAGGCCAGATTAAAATCAATAATTTAAATTAAATGTTTCTGTTTAGTAATTAACATCATGATTAAAATCAAACCAGATTATGCTGAACACCTGTGTCCGTCTGCCAATCCTAAATTAATGTAACTGATATTTTTTAAAATGTCAGTTTACACTAATGCATTTCTTTAAGAAAATATACAAAATACTGCACAACACTTGGCACTTATTTTCTACATGAAACTTTCTTAAGAGGCCACTAAGTAACTCATGTATAAATCCTACCCTTGCCAGAAAGCCACTGAAAAGTATACTGAACTACTGAGCTCAGTATGAACTACCTACCTACTATTCTCATCTTTAAAAGCCATTCTTCAGCAGCATTTAATGTATCTTGCTGTACAAATGGACATTATGCTGGCAAAGAGACAGTGAGTCTATTCTAATAAAGTAGAAGTGCAGCTGGTCATTTTTTAAAAGCTGAAACCCTACAAGACAAGCACTTGGAAGGAAGAGGGGAAACTCAAAAAACTCCATTCCCTCACACATATATATTTTTCCAAGGAATTGATCAGTGGAAAGTCAGTTGTTTTTAAAAGATTACATGGGCTGAATCCTGGATGCTGGATTAGGCTAATTCATCATACATGTCATTTTCCAATCAGGTAAGGATGTGAGCATATAAACTGGCTTCTGTACATGCCTACTAAGTAGCAATGGTGTCACTTGGGTTCGTATCACCCGGTGCAGTAACTCATGGTGTCACCCCCTCCATTGACCTTCTCCCATTTCACACCATACAGAATCCTTAGTAATACTTTCTTGCACTAATGTTACTCATAAATCGTAACTCCCATTTACCATTGAATGTAATGCTAATAGTTGTGACATAAACAACCAGCAAAATTAAAATTATACATTCAAATTACAATACCATGTGCACAACCTAAATGTATTTACATATATGTAGTGAAGATGTGGTTAAAATGTTATGTTTTTCAAGAAAATTGAAAAAGAATATTTTAAAAAAACTCCAAAAAAATAATTTTATTTTTTAAAACAAACACACATCTCCATCCATAACATAACTATAACAAAGCATGATCTTGGACAAAAACTTACAAAAACAACTGCACCCAAACCTACATGTATACAATCCTCACTACCTAACATACATAGACACATCTCTTGAGTTTCTATTGTGATTATAAAACACAAAACATATATTCTATAACTTCCTTTCCTCTACTCTCGAATTTGACTTCTACTCGCTTTTTTCACTTTACTTTTCATTTATTTGTATCTCCATCTTCTTTTTTTCTTGTTCCTCTATCCATTCCACCTGCACCCCACCAACCTCAAACTGCTCTTTCCCTAATTTTTATTACCAATACATATTATATTTGTGATCTCTCATGTATCTTCATATTATTTGTTAATTGTTGTTGAAATCTTCAATTACATTATCTTCTTTTATTTGTTGTTTATTATATATTATGTATATAACTGTATTTATAAGTTCTCTAAATAGTCTGATTTCCTATTACTGTGCTTCTAGATATTCTTTCATGTTACCTTATTCTTTTTTCAAATTTTTGCAGAGGTATGTTTCTCAATAATTGTGTTAATCTGTCATTTCCCATGTATTCAGACATTTTACAGTTCCATTCTTTTATATCAGTAATTCCTTCCTTTTTCCAATGCTTGGCATATATCACTCTTGCGGCTTTGATCATGTAATAAAAAAATATTCCTTTTTTTTTCAAATTCTTCCCTATCATATTTAGTATGAAAACTTTTGGTTTCTTCAAATTTATTTTGAGTATGTCTGATATTACTTTACAAATCTGGGCCCAGAATTTTTTTGCTTCAACGCATGTCCACCACATGTGTAACATAGTGCTTGCTTTTTTTTTTTTTTTTTTTTTTTTTTTTTTTTTTTTTTTGCACTTCCAACATCATTTGTGTCTTTGTAGATTTTACGTAGTTTTTCAGATGTCAAATACCATCTATACTGGACTTTATAATAGTTTCCTTTTAGGTCTGTTGCAAGTGAGTGCTTCAGTCTTCTGTTCCAGTTGGTTTTCCATCTTTTAGTTGTATATTTTCTCCAAATTCCTGAGCCCATTTTATCATAGGTTCTTTTATTGTTTCTTTTCCCATATTTCATTAGTAATGTTTTGTAAATCTTTGAAAAAACTTTTTTTTATAATACCAATATTTTTTTCCAATTCTGTTTGATCTTTTGTAAAGCCCTGTAATTTGCTGTCTGTCTTGTACCTTTCTTTGATCTGTCTATAGAGGAACCAATATACACTGAGTCCTTCCTCCAACATCTCTTTGTTGTTCTTCAATCTGAAACTGCAATCTGTTTGATTGGTTAACACATCCACATACCTTAGCCAGGAACTCTCCTCTATTTTTCTGTTCTGTGGAAGGCTTCTACTGGAGAGGCCCATAATGGTATATTTCTGTTAACGTCGTGTTTGTATTTAATCCAGACTCTGTATAGGGCCTTTCTTAATATATGGTTACTAAACTCATTGTTGAACTTTTTTTTATCTTAAAAAAGGTATGCATGCCACCTGAAACAATTTTTAATGGCCTCTAAATGCAGTAATCTTCCATTTTTAACAGCATCCATTATCTTATCCACTCCAGGCAGCACACATCGTAGTAAAGTTTCATGTTTGGCACTCCCATACCTCCTCTTGAAACGTCATCTTGTAGTTTCATTTTTATTCTTGGTTTTCTTCAAGTTTATGATGTTCTTTTCCCATTCCCAAAATGGTTTCTCATTTGCAAGAATTGTGAAAAGGAAGAGCATCTTCGGCAAGACTGACAATTTTACAATTGCCATCATCCCCATTAGTGAGATCTTGGTGGTTTTTTCCCATTTTTCGATATCTATTTTTATTTCTTTCCATACTCTAATATAGTTGTAGTTAGTAATATAGTTAGCTCCAAGCCAGGAATCATAGTTTCAAAGTTTACTGGAGATTTCTGTTAATTAGAGACTTCATTTCAGTCTGCTCTAACAGGAGGAGGAAAGGCGCAGCCAAACACTTTGCCAGCAATCAGGTGACTTTGCTTTAGAAGATAATCAACAGAACAACAATACTGTTGAAGCACTTTTAAAATGTACCTTTATTTTATTTTTTAAAATATATATATATTAATATGAGAAAAGTACCATCTTTAAAAACGAGGATATTAGTTACCCCAGAATATGTGAGCAAAAGTTAAGATTACTGATGCCATATCTTAAATTGTCCAAACAGCTCTCAGAAACTGTACAAATGAGATTTCTTTATTTAATTTATATCCCATCTTTCCCTCAAAATTGGATCCAAGGTAGCTTACAATAAAAACAATAACAGCCAAAATATTGATTACATAAGTTAAAAAGAACTAAATAATGGTATTATTAAAATCATGATTAAAATAAATTAAAAAAAAACTTAAAATATAGTAGGTCCTCCACATTCACTGAGTTTCAGGATTCTGGACCCCTGTGAAAGTGGAAAAACCAAAAATATTAAAAGACACTTTTTTTTAACCTGAGAGAACACCTCTCTAGTAATCTGTAGGTCCTCCAGTGCAACTCTGTGGTCAATATCTGCCAGATGCTGACCACAGAATTGTGCTGGAGGACCTACAAATGCCTAGAAACGTATTTTTTCTAGTAATCTCTAGGTCCTCATGTGTGACTTCTGGCAGAGGTTGACACTGACTTGTCCTGGAGGACCAGGAAATTCCAAGAGATAACACAGTACTCAAATCCATGAATAATCAAATCTGCAAAAGTCAAAGCCATTAATGTGGAAGGCTGACTGTATATTTAAAACATTATTTCATTTAAAGATTAAAGGTTTTTAAAATACATAAAATATTTATTATGAAAGATCAATTTCTTTAAAATATGTAGTCATATAAATTTGTGCCAAACAAAATAACTCCCCTGCACCCCCATTAACACCTAAGCAAGAAGTAACTTTCATTTTAAACAGGTCTCTTCCTGCCCTTGAAGAGCCCTAGTGACACAGTGGTTAAATGCCTGTACTGCAGCCACTCGCTCACTCACAAATCGTAAGGTTGTGAGTTCAATACCGCCAGGGGCTCAGGGTCGACTATGCCTTGCATCCTTCTGGGGTTGCTAAAATGAGTACCCAGCTTATTGGGAGCAATTCGCTTACACACTGTAAACCACTTAGGGAGTGCTTAAGTGCACTGATAAGCGGTACAGAAATGTACTTGCTATTGCTATTGCCCTTGCAGGCAAAGACTTCCAGATTAAATATTTCTTAAATTAGAAAAAAAATGTATACAATTTTTCTGCTGCACAGTGTTACCATCAACCCTAGATTGCAGGATATGCTATAATATCTTTCAACAGAGATCAGTATTGTCAAGCTTTCTTGAAACACTTTTTAAAAATGTGACTGAGCTAATCCTCAAAGTGACCCTAGAACAGTCAAATATCTGAAGGATGACATCAAAAGTAACATTTGTATATTAAATATGTCCACTTTCAGCCAAGTCTGATTATTAAGACAAACTATAAAAGCAAGAAAACATTACAGAAAGAAAATGGCGGTATTGATTTTGTAATCATTTCTAACCATTACGCAAAGAAAAATATATATACTTTATTTAGACCATCAATTAATTACAACAAATAAAAGTAAATGGAAACAACATGAAATAAATCCTATCATGACCATATACTTTAGGTAAAAAGCAAAAGCCATTCATCAGTAACACAGATGGTTAGAAAAATTTTCCTTTAACCTTCAGAAGAAAGAAGAGTGTTTTGTTTCACCTTGCAAGTGTTTGCTTTTCTTTCTCTGGCCAGCCTATTGCTATTCCCACCCACTACATCCTATTGCCCTCTCAGACAGACAGTTAATCCACAACAGTACTGCTGCAGCATTCTGCTACAGCATCTGGAAAACAGGGGTTGAGCCACACTCCTTTCTTTTATTTCAAAAGAGTGCTGCTGTCCTTTTTCAGACTCACAAACAGCATCACAGGAGACAGTTGGACTTAACAGGGTTTAGAGGGGAAACAGGAGAACATTTATAAAATGTTTAAAAATATGAATATTTAAATTTCTTTTTTAAAAAAGGGAAATTTATGTATTTATTTTATACCTTTCCTTTCTCCCATGATGGGATGAAAGAAACATGCTTTTCATCCCATGTCAACAACAACTGGGAGTTCCATTATGATTTAACATTATTCAACTCCCTACTCAAGCATAAAAACCCAGTGGGTGACTTTGGGCAAGTCACCCTCTCTCAGTCTCAGAGGATGGCAATGGCAAATTCCCTCTGAAGAAACTGGTCAAAAAACCCCTCTATGACAGGTTCACCTTGAGGTCGCCAAAAATCAAAAATCACTTTGAGGCACACAACAACAACAAATGTTACTTTAGAAGTGTACCTTAGTAATGAGTAAAATAAAAGTACACCTTGACAATGAATGCATTTTGCAACTGAATTTTAAAGGGTTCAATTTTGACAAGGTCTTCCATGTAGCTTTGAACAATTTTCCTAGCATTAAGAAAAATGACCAAATCAAGTAATATCCCAAGAAAAGACATCTCTGCTTTCAGAAGTTGGAATAACACACATAGTGTCCAATACAGGACACAGCATGGAATTTGGAACTCATATTTCTCTTAACACTAAGTTAAATTATGGCAGCCGTCCACAAACCTACAGTTGCCAGGACTTTAAAAACTAGAAGCCAAGCACATAAAATATATTACTGTACATGTTTTACCCTGACTTGGAAAAAAGAGGATCCCAACAACTATCATCCAGTAAGTCTGACATCAATACCGGGAAAGATTCTAGAACAGCTCATTAAGCAGAGAGTCTGTGAACATTTAGAAGGGAATGCCATAATCATTAAAAGTGGGTTTCTCAAAAACAAGTCATGCCAGACTAATCTGATCTCTTTT
>CM034701.1:282476106-282492211 GCA_020142125.1 Phrynosoma platyrhinos
CAGTACAGTACAGTACAGTACAGTTTATTTGTGACAACCATATACAGGTTATAGCCATAAAATCACCATCTTATAAAAATGATTAAAAACGTTTAAGCTTTTACAATCACAGTTTGCTCTAAAACATATAAAACAATAAATGTTTAAATGGAAATTACAAAAATGTTTCATACTAGGCACATCACAATGTTACATAATCCATTCAAATTAATATAAGTATATTTATCACAGATTCCCACGCAGGCCATTATCCTCAAAATCTAATCTAAATTTAGCTGCTTTTGCAGTGAATCTGATAGATTAAACATAACAGACTTTGCTGTATTAGACAATAGGTAAGTGATTTTCTCCAGATCAGTTTGGTTAGCTATTAGTTCTAGACTTCTCTTCAGAAACTTATCTCTGTTTTGTATATCCTACAATTTAGTATATAGTGTATGGTGCCTTCAATATCCCCACTTCAACAAACGCAAACATACAAAAAATGCAAATACATATTAATCTTGAATGATTTAACTTATTTATGATGTTGCTTGGGTTGATTGCATATGGCTTATTCACCC
Source organism: Phrynosoma platyrhinos (assembly GCA_020142125.1). Taxonomy (NCBI): domain Eukaryota; kingdom Metazoa; phylum Chordata; class Lepidosauria; order Squamata; family Phrynosomatidae; genus Phrynosoma; species Phrynosoma platyrhinos. Next base: position 282,476,670 of record CM034701.1, read on the forward strand.
TGAATACTTTTATCCACTTATTAATAACATAAACTGTATTCTTATTCTTCAGAAAAGACCCACTGTTTTTAAGAGAATTTAGCAAGATTGGAACAGCCTCAGAAGAAATAGTATCACGATTCCTCCAGAGCCAATGCCGTCACCTCATTTGAAGACAGCTGAAACGTGGCACTCCCTGAAACAAAGAAATCACTGCCGAAAAGAATTTTGCAATTTCAAAAAGGGATTAGATACCAAGATAAAATTATCTTGAGCAAAGCTGAATTTTAGAGCTTGTTGTTACACAGAAGTCACTATGACAAATAATTGAGCCATTTCCAAAGAGGCATTTACAAGTATGTTGCGGTATTGTTTGCTTTCAAATTGTTCCCTACTTATGGCAACCCTAAGGCGAACCTATCACAGGGTTTTCTTGGCGAGTTTCTTCAGTATAAAATTATATATCAGTAATTGCCATTTTATAGTGCATCTTTTTCTTCTTTACAAATTTCCTCAGATAAGAAAAAAAAAGCATGGAAGCCACAGACATAAGATTCTGTGAATGAGCAGGATGATTGCAGAAAGTAGTCTCATCTAAAAACAACCTAAACTATAAGAATAAGAGTAACAATTTTCTAGGACCAGAAAAAGAGAGAGTGCCCCAGTGAATGGGACAGCTGGTACCTATGCAGTTTTCTCATGATATATTCCTTACGTAATCAAGAGATCCAATCCAAGGCGGGATTTGCCTAGGAATAAGTGCAATGGTGTGATGTTAAAACTTCTTTCTGAGTAGATATGCACAGGTGTGTGCTGGAAGTCAAGTAGATTAATGACTGGAATTTACAAAATATGTAGAGAGATCTTGTAGCACCTCTGAGACTAAGGGTCTTTACAGACCCGCCTAAAGGGGCGGCCCAGAGCTTCCCCTGGGATTGGCAGATCGGGGCCGCAGCAACTGCACGCCGTAGCCCTGATCATCCCTTTTGCTGCCCCCAAAAGAGCGGCAAAATGCCGCTCCTTTTAGGGGCAGAAAAAGGCCACCCCAAGAGCTGGCACTGCAGCTCTTCTGCACCCTTTTGGTGCAGCGTGTGTACATGCTGTGCCAGGAGGCTGTCCTGATGCCACGTGCCATGCGGATGGGCATGTGGCGTCAGGATGCTGTCGGGGTTGAGTTCGAGTAGATAGCATGCGGCTGCCCCACCTCAACTCCACCCCCAGGATGGCCCTTTAGGCCAGTCTGCAAGGCCACTAACTGAAAGAAAGAAGTTGGCAGCATGAGCTAAGCCTACTTCCTCAGATACATTTGAGTCATCCAACTGCATCTGAGGAAGTAGACCTAAATCTACAAAAGCTCATGCTGCCAACTTCTTTCTTTCAGTTCTCAAAGGTGCTACAAGATTCCTCTACATGCTGATTCTACAGACTAACACAGCTGTATCTTGGAATTTAAAATAGCTCTGATATTGAAACTTATAATTAGCTGTCAATCTTATATATTTTTAAGCTTAAACTGCATAGATGCTAAGCCTGGTGGAGTAAAAAAGAAATGACGGCCTAGATGTTATTTGATACTGGTAGATATGAAGTTTTGCCAGTATATGTTTGCCAGATATATAGAAGCTGATAGTCATGCCTTCTTCACCAGCTGTGTAACGGTAGTTAGATGGTGCTCAGGTGCATCCCTGTAACTAAACAGTAGCTGTCAGGTGGAGCTGCTTCCCAGGAGCATTATGCCAATTTAACCCACCAAGTGTAAGCCATTGTAAACCTCTAAGAGGATTCTGGGTGCCATATTCAGTGGAGATGATTTTCACCTTACAATACTGGACACTTAAATGCAAGTTGCAATTCCCATCATCCTAGGTTGACCAAATATTATAATAAATTTCATTTAATACAGTTGGACTCTGCCGCTTACTTTCCATAACAAGTTGCTTCTTAAATTTAGGGAGCTCCATTTTCGGGGGTGGGGGGAACCCTACAGTACTATATTTTCCCACATGCTTGTTTAGTTTAGTATTATTCCCCCCCCCCATGTCCCAGGTTCTTTTGATGGGTGTTATCTAACTGGAAACAAGATTTTTCACATCCCCCCCTTTTGAGTCTCAGGGTTTTGTATACTTTAGCAGGATTCGACACTCTCTTGTGTTACAGTCGGGCTGCTGTCCAAATGTAATAGAGTCAATGCTCCAGCCAGAAATCAAGCATGAGTGACAGAGATTATTGTCGTAGGGAGAGTAAAGCAAGCAGATAAGGCCAAACACAGAGACTTTTCTGACAGATGACGTCTGTTCAGATCAAAGAGTGCAGACTTTAGTGACTTGGCCTGCTGGTGCTTGATGTCTGTCAGTTGTGTTACTGCCATAAATGGACTGCAGTTCTAGTTCTGTACTGTAATATAGATGAATTTTAACTTTTGAAAAAAGATGTCAGGTGCGTTTACTGTTGTTTAAATAACGTTTTCCCCCATCCATTTGTTTTGTAGGAAATATAAAGGTTAGAACAAATGCTACAGGTAGGAAAGGTATTTATTGTGTATAGTTAAATATGCCCCACATTTCAGACAGAATTAGAACCTAAAGCAACTTACAAGTTAAAAAACAACAATTATGACTGTGCTTTGTTGGTAGGTGTACATGCCTCCTCCTCTTCTTTCATAATGATCATGATGTTTATTTGCATGCTGCTTTTCCATAGTAAAAAAAGACATGTACAGCAATATTAGGAGAATTTCATAATCAAAAGCAAAAACAGTTCCAAACCTATTATAACAAATTATTACAACCCTCACTAAATATTGCAGAGATTAAATAATCCACTGAGAATTCACACAAAAAAAATAACAGAAAAAGCCAAATAGCAGCAAAATGTACACACTTTATCCAAAAACTAAATGTTGTCCCAGCTAGAATACCTAAAGATGGTCTCACCCGCCCCGCCCCACTACCATACTCCAAAATCTCTCTGCCTTTGCAGCAGTCTTCATCACTGTTAAAGTCAGGTTCAATCAGAAATTTAACATTACAGATCAAATGGAAATCTGATACAATCTGTGAATGATGACCATGGTATTGGTTGTTGTTCAGCTCTACCAATTTGATTACTCTGCTTGAGAGTGCCACTATTATTTCTGATATTTCCAAACAAATTCTGCAAAGTCACTTAAAGAAACAATGCTGTACAGGTTATTCAGTGTTAGAACTGAAAAACTATTAGATTCCAGCATAGCCTAGTAGAAATGTTTGGCTTTAACTCTTGTTGATCTCAATCAATCTTTGACTCTACTAATAAGTATAAGAGATATTCCAAAGAGCCAAGGTAGTGTAGTGCTTTGCATTTCAAGCCAAGACTAGAGAAACACAAGTTCAGATTTCTTACGTACAATGAGCAAGTCACTATAGGCCTTTGCAGACTGCCAGAAATAGTGCACATTAAATTGAGGCACTGCCCTGGCTCAGTGCTAAGGAGTCATGGGAACTGTATTTTTTTTTCTGGGACATTGAGCCTTCTCTGTCAGAGAGCTCTGGTGCCACAATAAATTACAGTTCTCATGATTCCCTAGCACTGAGCCAGGGCAGTGCCTCAATTTAATGTGCACTATTTTTGGCAGTCTGCAAAGGCCCTATCTCTCAGGCTAACCCAGCCTTCACACAACCATTACCCTCCAAGTTCATTTGACTATAGCTCTTATAAATCCTAGCCAAAGGTTTCCTATATTTGGCTTGGATGATAAAAGTTATGTTCAGACACATCTGGAGGGGACAGAATTGTGAAAATCTGACCTAACTTCTCTCATAGGGGTTGCTGCCAGAAGAAACAGACATGGACGAGTCCTGTTCTCTGAGCTTGTTGTAGGAAATGCTGATTACAACTATAGAATATCAAAAAATATTTAAGGTGCTGTCAGCTGCTGTCCCACTAACTACTTTTACCAGCAAAAACATTCTGTCTAGCTCAATGTTACATAGGTGGGTCTCTGAGCGGAATTGGTTTGTAATCAAAGATTCTTAGATGGTTCCCCCAAGTCCATATTTTTGAAGCAGATTTCATGGAAGCTAGAACAGCTGCTAATTAGATATGTTTAGTACTGAAGTGTAAATGTTGGGGGCCCAATACTACCACTATGGTAAAACAAGCAACACCACCTTTGGATGCAGTTTATCCATCTAACTAGCAAAATGGCAATTTCCTTCTCATTAGTCTGTATTATGTTTAAGACAATTTAAAATTAACACTGATTCACTCTTCTTTGTAATAGATGGAAGAACAGCTTTCCTTTAAACACTTCACTGTGTGCAAACTGGAAAGCAATCTACCAGCTGCTGCCCATTCCTTCTGGGCAGCCTGCCTGTGGTACTGGCAATAAGCTTCTGGGGATATTTTGAGCAAGATGCCAGCATGATTTCACTGCTTGTAGGATAAAAAGAAAATGATAATTTGTTCCTTCTTATCAAACTCTACTGGAAATATAAACCTAGTCTGTGAACTTATTTTTAAAGAAAAATAAGAAAAAGAAAGTCAAGTGAGTAAAAATAAGATGACACTTAACAGCATTAGTCGGGGGAAATCCCATGGTCCTAGATGTGTATCTATCTATCTATCTATCTATCTATCTATCTATCTCGTACACACACAATTACATCTAAATTGCCTTTTCACAAAATTCTTCAAACTAAATAACATACAGCTAAAAATAAAAATCCACAGAAAATGTGTACCCAAACTTTTAAACCTGTAGAAACAGTCCTATTTATTTGTATTCATCATCGTCATATGCCACATAGTGAGTGTTTCTGAGTGTATAGTTGAATACACCTTTCTAACAGATACAAGCAAAGCAAGAGCACAGTGCTGTAACATGAGTAGAACACAAATGTGAATGTCAATAAACACTTGTTTATTACAAATTGTTTTGTATTCTCCCAAAACCACAAGGGTGGTTTGCATGAATGGGTGAGTTTACCCATTCAGATTGACTTTTGGAATTGATCTCACATGTGCAGATGGGACATGGATCTTTATCAGATCCATAGTTCATCTAGCCCATTATTATCTGACAGTTTCTGTGCAGCATTTCAGATAGAAGCCCAAAAATCATCTACCTGGAATTGAATATGGTACCTTTTGTTTTCGATACCATCCATGTACTCTGCTATTTAGCTATTTTCCTTTCCTTTGAAGGGTGAATAAAATACCACACACACACACACACACACACACACACACATCATATTTGCATTGCATTATGTATGAATGCCTGGAAAAACCAAACTTTAACAGTGCAATCCTATACAGAAGTGTTGACAAGTAAGTCCCATTGAATTCAATGAGTATTGTTCTAGAAAAGTGGAAATATGATAACAACTGTAATTTTGTTAAAGGGATTGTTGCTGGTGGTTATAGAAGACAGTATACACTCTCTTGGCCAATAACTGTAAGTCTTAAATCTACTTCTTCCATATAGAACACCCAAGACCTGAATCAGAGTGCAAATTCTTACATTTTATTTGCTATAGAAAATAACAGTATCCACTTATGTGGCGCATTAAGAATAAATATAGAAGATGGGGAGCCCACCTAAAACATGGAGAAGGTGCAGGCCAGCTGATTAAATACCGGTAGTTAAACTATTATGCTAATAGTTAAGTCTACCACATGTATGGTGATGGGGTAGCAGAATAAGCTAAACACACTTCATAACACCGATGGAAATAATTTTTAAAATTCATTTTCCTGTTGTGGCAGAGTTTTCCAAAACTTGGGAAATCCTTTGTATACCTGTACAGTAAAGGCAGCTTCTTCATACTTTGTGAAGTGCCTTACAATTCATTTAAGTCATTTCCATTATTTCCTGGGAAGAAAATACATTTTCTGTGTATAAAACATGTTTCATGCACAGGAAACAGTGTGAAACAGGGAATAGTGTAATTTGTGCACTATGTGCACTATTATGCACTATTTGGTGAGTTTCAAGATCATGAATGGTGCTTGAGGACTACACAAAATCTTTGTAGTCTTGTGCCAAAAGGAGGATATGAGATAATGATTTGCTTGCAAAAAGGAGGCACACAAAGATTTACTTCCCTACTCTGTTATAAGAGAAAAGACACAGAAAAATCCTCAGTCACAGCCATAGGTTCTATGGCGGGATACCCCTAAAATGATCCATACAAAAAAAGGTTAGGCCCAAAGAAACTAATATTTGCTTCCAAGGGGAAGGCATTTCAAACAGGATGCCACAATAGTCAAATCCCTCTCTCATGTCTCATTTCTTGGATAGGTAGGTATAGGTGTGTGTCCTTTTGATTGATCATATATATATATTGCCTCTCACTAGCGGGGGCAATACATTCTGTAGGGACATAGGAGAGGGCTTTGAGTACTGTGGCAGCCTGTTTGAAATGGTCATTGGAGGCCAACATTAGTTTCTTTGAGGCCTAATATTTTTTTCAAAGCATACGTGTGCATGATTTTAACTGTATTAATTTTTTTCTGCTGTTTTAACCTGGTGATCTGTTTTATATGGTTTCATTTTATTTTGTTGCTTGTATTGTTCATTTTGCTTTAATTGTATGCTGCCCTGAGATCTTCTGCCCATATATATATATATATATATATATATATATATATATATATAGTTTGAATATCACCCATATGTGTCTCTGTGTGTATCAATAACATTCAAACTATGTGTGTGTGTGAACAGACATGAATTAGGTAAGTCCACAAAAGTAATTATTGTATATACCCATGTATACGTCTAGAAATTTTAGTCAAAAAAATGACCCCAAAAACCTGGATCGACTTATCCAAGGGTCAATGCAAGTCCTGTACTTTAACTCTTATTTAAAAAGGAACAATCCCTTGGTGAAAGGCAAGAGCACAGTCTGTCGCGGAATCACTGATTCCCTTCTTTTCTCTCATCCACACAATCTTTAGTGTGAACATGATTATGTCTGATGGAATTTTGTAAATTCTTTGGCATTGCTTTTATTTGCTTCATCCTTTATATCTTTTATTACATGCCCCTAGATTTTACCCTCCACTTATCCATGGGTCATATCAAAATCTGTAATTGTGACCTCAAAAATCTGCCCTCGACTTATACATGAGGTCAACCTATAGTAGAGTATATACAGAAGCTTGTGTGCTTTTGCTCATCATTTGTACACTGTTGGTCAGACAGGAACAAAACAAACAACCTGGAAGCAGTGAACTAAGGGCCTTTGCAGACTGCCAGAAATAGTGCACATTAAATTGAGGCACTGCCCAGGCTCAGTGCTAGGGAATCATGGGAACTATATTTTTTTCTGAGACATTGAGCCTTCTCTGTCAGAGAGCTCTGGTGCCACTATAAACTACAGTTTCCATGATTCCCTAGCACAGAGCTAGGACAGTTAAAGTGGACTCAATTTGCACTATTTCTGGCAATCTGCAAAGGCCCTCACTGGGTTTTACATACCTCATTTGGTACAAGTGCTTGACATTATCTGAAAACTAGCAGTCCTGAATTACAGGTAAATGACTCTTCTATTTTATGTTACACTAGTTACAGTAAAAATATACCCATTTTCTTTTGGGTATATGTAACAATTTAACATCGACTAGCTTTTACCACTGTCTGTAACAAAGCTGTTTGTGAACAGATGTGAAAGGCATCAGGACTATATTTTTAGTAGCTTTCTGTGTATTAAAATATGTGCTTTACTGCATGTTAAAAATAAAAAAGGTAGCATTTGAGATTTTTGGATTTTAGATAAGCTCAGAAAGCTATTTTAATCCAGGAGGAAAATGTTTGTTTAAAAAGTCTAATAGAAATCTTAATGACTGTTACCAAAAGCAATTTACTAGGGGGGAAATGTAAGATATTATTTGGTGTAATGAGGCTTTCTACCAATTTTTCTGAAAATGTTTCCCATTCACTACTCAAACAATATTAGGAGCTTCAATTAATTATTTATATAACCGTCACCTCATTAAAATTGTAACTAACTTTTAAGATGTTCTAATTGAACATTTGATTACTACGCAGGTCTCTCATATTAAATATATATATTCTGGGACCATGATTCAAAGAGTGCCTGTATGTACACCCAAGAGTTTGCGTCCAGAGCACCATTTTTTTGCATTCTTTTCATGACATCTATAGCAGCTTTTTATACTGTATCATACATGGCTTTGGAAATTCCCACAGCTTGTCAAGTGGCACAGAGAGCTACTATTATGGGTAAGAAAAGACAAACAATCTCTGCTTATGCGTCTTTGCTTATAAGGAGGTCCCAGTGGGACATTTCCAAATAAAGTCTGTAATACTTCAAACTAAGCACACATATCTCTTTGTAAATCTAACTGAAGCCAATAGGGATTTACTGCAAAGTAAACCCATATAGGTTCAGACCATTAGATGGCCTACCATGCATGCTGTAAACACATTGCTCATCAGATCTAGGTTGTGGTTCATAATCCAATTGCCAAGGTTCTCAAATACATCGAGAAAAGAATGTTGTAAAAAAATAAGTTCTGCAGAGATTAATTTGGATTTAGATTAATGCATAAATCTAATAGGCAAAATATATCAGTTTGTTCATCTGTTCTTGAATGGCATCAGTTTTATGCTGATTATATATTTTTTGATGTAGTCTTAGGCTGTATCCACGCTGCAGAAATAATCCAGTTTTACACCACTTAAACTCCCATGGCTCAGTCTTATGGAATTGTAGCTTGTTGTGGCACCAGAGCTTTCTGAAAGAGAAGCTAAATGTCTTACAAAAATACAATTCCCAGAATTCCATAACATGGAGCCATGGTAGTTAAAGTGGTGTCAAACTGGATTACTTCTGCAATGTGGATGCAGCATTTGGTATATTTTTTTTTAGCAGCTGCAGCTTTGTGGCCATCATATAATGTAGCTTGGCAGGACTAGTAGGTTGCTGATTCATTAGAAGCAAGGGTCTCCAACTTTGGGGTAATGTTCAGCACAACTGGAATTTTGAAAAGTAGTTAATGTATATCACATAATATCACAAAATGATTGCCATAAGAGTGAGATGGCCTTTCACAAAATGGCTACCATAATATATACTCAGCCTGTAACAAAAGATGCTAAAAGATGGAAATGGTCCCGGAGTCTAAATACAAGACAGCTGGGCTGAGCATCTGAAAATAAAACTATTCCTTTGAAACCACATTTTTCTGCTCCTAAAAACCTATTTCACAGAAAGCAGGTTGCTGAACCTAAATAACACATAAGTTCCTGAATATAAGTGAAAGGTGGAAATAGAACAAAAAAATCTGTATACTCATTCCTCTGAAGCCACAATTTTCAGAACTCATCATAGCATCCAGTTCTTTGCATAACAGTTACACTGAACTGGTTTTTCTTGATTTAATTGTTTATCCCTCCCTCCCTCCTTTTAAAATCATTGTAGCATCATAGACATGAATACTTTATTCTTTTAATGTATACCACCCTGAGATGTTTTACTGAAAGGTGCTGCAAAACTAGGTTCCCTCATAGACACATGGATGCATTGGTACAGGTACACGCCCACACAGAGGAAGGGAGGGAGGGAACAGTACATGAACTGCCATAATGTATAAGATGGCCACTATTTTAAAAAAGGCATAAATGAAAGATCCATTTCACATTCACTATAAATGCCTTTCTTCCCACCCACCCCCACTTCTTTTTCTTTTTTGATAGACTGGTCGTTGATCTCTGAGTGCTCTCTGTTGTGATGAGTGTATCAAGCAATTGAAACAAAACTCCTCTCTGCAGATGCTACTGTTACGGAAATTGTGAAAAGAATCCTAAATCAGCGTTATTATGTGGGGACAATGCAACTTCCTCAGAAAATATCCAGCATCTCTATTGCCCATGATTATGAAGCTATCATACTCTTCATGGAAACAACAGCAGTGTGCCTTACTGAGTTGTTATCATTTTGAATCAGCCATCATTCTTCCAAGTGATCTTGTTCCTGTGGCTTTTAATACCTCTTTTCAAAATGACAGGAAGAAATCTAAGTGGTCTTTGGGTTCTTGGAACTAAATGCATTGTTTCTCCAAGGAAGGTATTACTATACTGCATAACATTGACACATCTAATTTGCTTTTGGATATGTTATTCTCACTATTTTTTACTGGCTGGAGAAATAAGCATGATAACATCCTTGATTGCCTGTACTTTCACAATGTTTAATAATAACAGCATTTAATAAAATACTGTTTTATTGCAGCCTTTTAAGTACACCCCAAAACTTAGCCTACTGCACTCAGTTCATCACATGGAACTGTCTTGTAACAAACAGGACAGAATCCCTGTAGAGTGCTCTCTGTGCTTCTCTGGTAGCATGCATGATGAGCTCTGCTTTTGTTCTTCTCAAATTTGTACACTATACCCAACAATCCTTATTCCCAAAGGATACAGTTGCATAGAGGAGCTGTCTCAAACTGGGTCTCAACAGGGAATATGTATCTTCCAGTAGCACTAAAAGTCCACAGTCAAAATTCATTTAGTATAGAATATAGCAATGTTTGTCAGTCTTCTTATTTACAGAGTATGGACACATGCCTTTTCTATACCCTCTCTCCCAGAATTCTGGGAGTTGTGGTTGAGAAAGTAATGTTTCAAAACTCTGGTATTCTCAGAACTGTGAGTTTAGTCCTTCCCCTAAGCAACATTCAGTTTGAGCATTAATGAAGCATAGGAATTAAGCAACAGAGTTGTAAACCCATGTTCCTTTTCAGATCTGCATATCACCAGGCTGCAACACTGTACATATTTACACCTAGGAGTAAATCCTATTGTGTAGAATTGGCTTCTGGACAAATCTGTCTAGGATTACATTGTGGAGTTTCTGACTACTTTCCATTTGTGTTAACCCCATTTTAACAGCGATGTGTGTGAAAAACTAACGGCTTTTGCAGGTTTTCCCCCACCTTTTAAATCCCGTTTCTGCACGGGATTTCACCCATGTGATAAACTCCTTTGTCTCTATCAGTCTATTCCCTATCCACCTCCATAAACATAGGATAAAAGATAAAAGATCCCATTGAAGACTTGGACTTTAATAATTCCCCAGGTTCAAATCCTTCTGACAAATGGGTGCACTTTGGCACCTGCTAAAAATGCTTTAGTGCTTTTCGCATTGTTATATTACCTGGGGCTTCCATATTATTGTTATTTTGTGTCTTTATGCTATTCAGTGTATGGTGACCTTAAGGTGAACCTGTCATGGGTTTGTTTTTTGACAAGTTTCTTCAGAGAGGGTTTCCTTTGAGGCTGAGAGAGTGTAACTTGTCCATGGCCACTTAGTGGGTTTCCATGGCAGAGCTGGGATTTGAACCCTGGTCTCCAGAGTCATAGTCCATAGTGCTATGACACCACTTCAACTGCCATGGCAGCAATCTATGATTTGCAGCTTAGGGTGGAGCATTTAAAATTCTACACCAGAGAGCAGTAATGCCTAATCAAACTAAATCAGGATTCCATAGGGTCTTCCCATGACAATTAAAATGAAATCATCCTGAATCCCATGATGGCTGCCTTGAAGCCCATGCTGAGAGAAACGCAGGATCTAAATTAATTTATTAAATAATAAATAAATAAAATCATAGCACTGTCATTGTATAATGTGAAAGAGCCCCTGCTTAGGCAAATTCTGCACCCACCCACCCAGATCACCTGTATACCTGTTTCCACAGTTAGCTAAGTTGATGTACCAGCCAACATGTGGCTGCCCCACCTTTGTGACATCACAAGGGGTGGTGGCAAGCTGTCTCTTTGCTTGTTAGATTGGGAATGCAGCAACCGCATGCTGAGGCCCCAATCCAGTGCTTTGCCACTCTAAAAAGAGCTGGCAAATGCCGCTCCTTTTTAGAGTGGCAAAAAGTCACCCTCACCACTGTAGCAGTGGCTTTAGGAGCTCCTTTGGCACAGCATGTGTGGACACTGCACCAAGGGAGTGCCCTGACACCTCCTGCCATGCTGTGGGGCACACGGCATGAAGCCGGTGTGAGGGCAGAGTCAGGGTGGCTAGTGTGCGATCACCACACCCCCACTCTGCCCCCAGACCACCTCTTTATACTAGTCTGTCCAGCCACTTGGTCTCAGATTTTGGTGCTGAAATCTTAGGAAATGTGCTCATGCTGAACTGGAAAACTTATGCAAGCCAGTGTGGTTAGAAATTTGGACCAAGACTTATGAGATCTGGGTTGTAGTCCCTGCTGAGCCATCAAAATGACTGGGTAACCTTGAAACAGCTCCTATCACTGAGCCTAAACTGCTCATGCACACACTTTAGAAGAAAAGCAGGATTCAAATACCACCCAAAATGAATAAAAACTTTGGTACAGTGGGCCCTTCATATTTGCTGGGCTTTGGTTTCAGGACCCCCCATGGATAACGATATCTATGGATGCTCAAAGTCCCATTAAATACAGTGGCATAGTAAAATGGTGCCCCTTATATAAAATGGCAAAATTCAGGTTTGCCTTTTGAAAATTATATATATTAGTGATACTTTCAAACTGTGGATGGTTGAATTCGTGGATACAGTAGGCTGACTTTGTAAGATGCCCACACATGAGCTAGGGAGCCATGCTAGTTTGCTTGCCCTAATGTAGCTGCCCCCTTCAACTAGAATGGCCATCAGAGTTTTCTCTCTCTTACTATTATAAGTAATGTTTCCCACTCTTTTTTTCTTCAGAGGAAGGAGGACCAAAGCCAAACAATCTTTATAAATGACAGAGCTTAGCCAAGCAATTCCCAACACAATAGCAGTTTGCAGTCATTAGCTTTGCCTCCTGTGTCCAGCCTCGCTTTGCTTCCATGCAATGGAGATAGTGCCAGTCTCTCTTATCTCAAGCGTATCGCTTGTTGCTCCTTATACAGCCTAAACAAACTCAAAGGCACAGTGGAGTCAGAAATGGCCTATCTTGATTGTTGCTCTTATCACTGCTTTTGCACCTCACTGGGCAGTGTCACAGCAATTCATCCAGTGAAGCTAGCAGAAACTTGAATATTAGCTAATACTAAGTCCTGCAATGAGTGTGTACACCAGCACAGCTCCATTTAACCTATGTGGAATTTTGCAGCAGTTATATTTTTAAATGTCTTGTCCATCAACATTTAGTCATCTAGACAAAATATGACATAGCACATTTTTATATTATTAAAATGCATAAGCAATGCAACATATGTAGGCTTCCAATGATGCATACTCTCAGGAAAGTAATTTATCCTAAGTACAAATAATTGTATAGACATGTCTCTCAATTGATATTCAGAGTAAAGGTGGTTCCACAATGAAAAGATTGTATGTAATCTCCCAAAGAACTCTGGAGAGTTTTATTTTTACCCATCTGAACCTGACACCAAGGGTTCACTGTAAAATGGGCTTTTGATGAGTTCTGACATTTTTCTTTTTTGAGAAGGAAGGTATAGCTGTCCAGCAATACTTTCAAGCACAGCCCAACATCCAGCCAATGAAGGAATGAAGGGTTTTTTTCAGCACTGATCTCCATGTAAGGAAAAGAGGGGAAACCAAACTTTGTTGTTTTATTATTTAACATCCATAGCAGCTGTTAAATTGGGTAGAGGATATGCCATGCTATCATTGGCTCCCCAATCTGGATTGGGACCATATGGAGTCAAAAAGTAAAAGCTTCTTCCACTGCCATCCCAGCAGGCTAACATAGGCCTGGGGAATCTTTGTCCTTCTTGATGTTTTGGGCTACAGCTCCATCACACCCACAAACTAGTATTGCCACTAGTGTATGATCTGTGGAGCCAAAAGTTTCTTGTGCTAGCATTAAGCATTAAGTCCATTTTGGCCCTTAGAAGCTTCAGTTGGTGCCCAGTGCCATGATGAGTGTCCTGCAAGAGCTTGGGAGGAAGGAGTATATTTTATCAGAAACTGCACTACCTGTCTCTTTGCTTCTGGATCAGTTCAAGCTACTCATACCTTTAAACCCTCAGAAACTCACATTTTTTGTGCTTTTGGTGCTGAATACATCTAAGTCATGAAAGATAAGCCAACAAAGACAACAATAACCAACTAATAGTGCATTTGGTGGATGGCAGCTGTAACGAGACTAAAAGTTGCAAAAATGCAAGCACAAAATCAAGTGCAACAACAAAGAAGACCATCATTAGAGGTAAATAAAATGTTGGAATAAAATATGATGATTCTGGAGGAGATCAAGAAGATAAGATCAGATATGAAAAAAGATAAGGCTGAATTGAAACAAGATCTGAAAGACACACGAGAAGAACTGAAGAAAGATATAAAGACAGAAATGAAAGAAGTGGTAAATGTGGTAGAGAAATTAGCGACGGAACTAGCACAAGCAAAATCAAAGATAAATGAATTGGAAAAACAAAATGAAGAATTAAAAACCGAAATTCAACACTTAAGGTAAAAACAGATCAGGGAAACAGAAGAAAGAATAAAGACTGAACAAAAACCTAGAGAAAGATGCCTAAAAATCAGAGGATTAAGTGAACAAAAGGATGAAAATCTATATGAGAGATTAACACCACTGCTTGCAGAGTTTATGGAAAGAGATGAAGATGAATTTCATTTTGAGATAGACAAGATGTATCGGATCAACTCTTGGGTAGCTAGACAGAAAAATATACCAAGGGACATAGTTGTATTCTTTGTCAGGACTCAAGTAAGAGATCAACTCTTAAGAATGCATTTTGGGGAAAAAAAGAATAGAAGGATAGGATTATTTAAGGACTTATAAGGAGAAACTCTCAAAAAAAGAAAAGATTATATTCAATTGATGAGGATCTTGAGAGATCAGGAAAGCAATTATAAATGGGAATACCCAGAAGGAATATCCTTTATTTATGAACAGAAAAGATATAAAATCAATCCAACTATGAAAATAAATGACATGATAAAAATCCAAGAAAGAGATACACATAAAGATCAGGATATAAATGTAGAGACTTTTACAAAAGAAACTGCTGTAAAAGACAAGTATAAAAAAGCGATGAAGATATATTAAGAAAAGATATGAGTTTGGAAAAAAGGAAGAAACATCAAAGAGAAAAGGAGTTACATCTAGCAGAAGAAAGTAGAGAAAGAATGGATAGAAAAAGAAGAGAGAAGACAAAGATCTATAAGGGAGAGTCAGAAGATATATCATCAGAAGGAGAAGGAGAAGAAAAGGAGGAAGAAGAACAGGTAGAAGATGTTTAAGAACACATATCTTATTACCTAGAACGTTAAAGGACTTAACTCCGCTCAAAAAAGAAAGAAAGTCTTTCACTATTTGGGAAAGACAAAAACGGAGATAGTTTGTCTTCAAGAAACACATATAAGCAATAAAGATACAGGATTATTAAAAAAATAATAAATTGGGAACTCTTTTTGTCTCTTCTTCTGAGAAATGAAAGAAAGGAGTGGCAATATATACAAAAGATACCATAGTGGCAAAGTAACTATTTGCCAACAAAAATGGCCACGTTATTGGTGTAGAAATCAAATGGGAAAATCTATATACCGTATTTTCCGTCGTATAAGATGACTTTCTAAGCAGGAAAA
>CM034701.1:282492311-282507739 GCA_020142125.1 Phrynosoma platyrhinos
CAGAAAATACGGTATGCTGATTATAGGCATGTATGCTCCTTTAGAAAATAAAAGTAAATTTTATGACAAATTACTCGCCAGAATTATAGAATACCCACATGAAAACATCATAATGATGAATGATTGGACCAGGGTGATAGACCCCCTGTTAGATAAAAGAACTAAGGCTAAACTGAAATCAACACAAGGTAAACTCCCAAAATCTTTCTTTAACATAACAGAGATGTTAGCAGTGGAGGATATTTGGAGGTATAAATATGGACAAACAAAAGACTTTACTTTTTATTCTACCCCCCCCCCCCACAACTCCTGGTCTAGCATAGATATGTTTTTAGCTTCAGATCTAGTAAAAACCAAAGTAGAAAATATTGAGATCTTACCAAAACTTCTGTCAGATCATTGTCCGGTAAAAATGTCCCTGAAAAAAAGAAAAAGAGAGCATTGCAAGAGACTAAATGAGACGCTACTTAGAGATGAGAATACAGTACAAAAATCTAACGAAACCTTTAAAAACTTTTTTATAGAAAATTTGACAGAACATATGGACATACATACAGTTTGGGAAACCAGCAAAGCCATAATGAGGGGCTTTTTTATTAAACAAAGTTATGAAAAAAGGAAAAAAAGATAAGAGAAATATCACAAAATTCAAGCACAGCTAAACATAATAGAAAAACAACTAAAAGAAAACCCAGGAGATAAGAAATTAAAAGCACATACAACAATACTTCAAAACCAAATATCCTTGATGCTAACTGAAGAAATGGAAAAAACCCTAAAATTTATAATACAGAAACAATTTGAATTTGCAAATAAACCCAGTAAATGGCATTAAGATAGAAATTCACATACATTAGAGACAGTGGGGGGAAGCAGACCAGGGCGTCCGGGACTGTAATCCCAGGTGCTGAACTGCTTTTGGTGACAGGGTCAGTACCTTGGACAGCTTCTTTAAAGTATTATTAAGTAGCTGTCTCAAAGTTGTGGAATGACTTCTGTCTATGATGAGGCCTCTTTTTCTGTTTTTCATGAAGGGCAGGAAGTGCACCTGCTTCACCCAGCATTTGCCAAATAGGTTCATATGATTTTTATTTATTTTTTCCTTACAGCAGCCAACTATGAGCTAATTTATTTGAATTGGCAAGACACTCTAGTCTTTAGCCAGGCAGGGCTATGCCTATGCTGGTATTTAAGAGGATTCTGGTAGTTGTAGTCCCAAAAGGTAATTTTCTCAAGATCTAGTAAGGCAATCATTGATTGCTGCTTGTCTTGCTGGAACTTTAAAAGGCCTAGCCAATGTTCCAATCTATTGCATATAGGGTTGTGAAGCCAGACACAGTGCAAGTCCTTCCTCATGAATGGATGGACACAGAATGTTTTCCAACAGAACAAGCTTTCTGTGTCATTATATTGTTGTTGTTTTTCTTTTTAAAGACCAAAATAATTACTAAGTAGCATTGTTATAATGAGCAATTTATATGAATAATTTGACCTTGTTTTCTGTTTTTAGAACACTTTGACTAGTACTGATTTGTTTGCTAGTTGTAATTCTTTGAGTGCTTAATGGGCACAGAATCCCAATAATAGGTTGCTTGCAATTTGTGTTCACAATGTAATTCATTGTTTCATTACTACATGAGTCATTATTTTACTCCGATGGCATTCTGTCTTTGTTTGAATGAACAGAATTGGAATAAAATAGTAAATGGTCCAGTCAATATATACTTCAAACTGTTCTCTCCCCATATATCTTTTGTGTATCTCAAATCAAAAATATATAACACAGTAGAAAGTTAAGTGAAGGTGTTCATGTCTGTTTCCAAGGAGGGAGGAATTTCTTATGCACCCTACTGAAATTAATAGAGGTGTGCCTTGTAGATTTTATTAAACCTCCTACCTTTCCCACTATAATCTGTAGTTTAACAGAGCCAAGGCTCTGACTATTGAAGCTACAGAGTTTTTTTTATTAGCAGGAATGTACCACCATCCGTCTTATTCAAGACTTTCCTTTTCTTTCTGAGCTGGTAATTGAAATGTTGGGTGCAGATTTCCCAACAACTGTGTCTTCCTTTTTAGATTGGCTGTGGGGAGTCTCATGATTTGTGCTTCTATCTCCAAATCTACCACTATCCCACCCACTGTTTAAGTACTGCAGCAGTGCCTTAGGTCTCCCTTGAGTCTTTGTAGGTTTCCAGATGAGATCCTTTTTGTGCAATAATCTTGCCTCCATTTTATAATTTATTCCATTTGTAGCCCTCCCACAGTTTCCCACTGTTTCTTCCCCCTTTTCTTTTAATGCCTTTAAGAATGAAAAGGTGGAATAGTTGCTGCATACCTTTTCTTTGCCTGGAAGAACTTTTCTCTGAATAGCTGAAAGCTTTAATCTGGAGTAGAAAGCAGAATGTGCAAATGGCAGGTTATCCACATTTCAACATTATAGTAGTCTGATACCACTTCATTTGACATAGCTCATCCTAAAGTCCTGGGGTGAATAGTTTCATGAGGTACTTAATATTTCTCTTTACACTGTCCTAAACTATACCATTAGAGATGTTTGCATAGAATTCTTAGTACTTCAGGAAACTATGGAGATTATCACATGGAGATAAGAAATGCACAAGATGGAATGCTCCTGTCATGATTGTGCAATTGCTCAAAGATTTCCACATGACATAACACTCATATCTGTTCTGCCCATAATGCTCCTGGAACTTCTCATTTATGAGGAAATGCTATGAATGCTTTCACAATAACACTTTAATGAAGTCCTGTGGTTCCATTAAATGGTGACATGGCAATCAAAGTGGTATGAATCTTCTGTAATTTGGTAGTGTGGATACAAGCCTGGTCAAGGTATAGCTTACAAACCTTACATACATGCCTATTACCACCAAGTACAGGATACTGAACCCATGGCGACAACAGACCCCCAATCCCAATATCCTCTTTTAGCATCTCTTCTGAACAGACCTTAATACCCTTGTGGAAATTGGAGGGTGGAAAGTGTAGTAAAGGGAGATACAAATGCCTTGCTGACATGAAAAATGGCATTAATTTTGTTGATTACAACTGATGTAGCATGAGGCCACACTTAGGGGCTCTGACATAGAAATTGATTCTATAGAGGGTTCCCGAAGGTAAAAAAAGGTTGGGAACCCCTGGATTACACTATTAGAAAGCCTGTCTGATACCCAATGAAACCCCACCTCCTGCTTGGTAGGGGAAAATTGCTGGATGACAGACTGTGGAAGCCCACAAGTGTGCCAGTTAAATAACCTTGGGCATGTGCCCCAGCATCCCTTGAGAAGATTTCCTAAATAAGGGGAGAAGGAAAGCAGTCCCTGAGTCTAAAATAATACCAGCCTCCACCCCTCAAAATCCTACTTCAGGCACAGTTCCCCAACTGCCTTACAGTAAAATTGTAACAAGGTAACATAAAACACAAAGAACCCATGTAAAACTAACAAAATGTAGTTAATACAGGAGAGGGGGCTGAGTCAGAAAGATCACCAAAGAATGAGACTGAGCAGCACGTTGGTAATAGTTTTACATTTCCTGGACAGACAAGAGGGAAAGCTATCTACAGGCCCAGTGATCCAACAGGCTGATTGTTGGACCCAGGGTGGGGGGAATCCCAGATCTGGTATGGAGTGGACTGGCTGCTGGGAAGCTGCTTTGACCTCACAGCCAAACAAGTTCCTCTTTTCCTCCATATATATATGGGTCTAAACAAAGCACAAGTAAGCCAAGACCCTTGCTCAGGTTCATACAAGTTGTGCATGTGGAGTTGCTCTCTGTGGCCTCCTGCTTTTTTATTTTTTGGATATTGATGGATGCTTTATGCTAATCAAAGCATATGGAGGGCCATGACTCCCATAGTGCCTGTTTGGGGCTTTCTTTTGCCACACATTCAATACCTTCTGCTTGGCCATATAAATGGAACTAATGAAGGTGTTTTTGGAAAAGGTGCTTATTGGTGTGATCTTGCTCTCAAAATATTACCAGGTGTGTCCAAATATCATCATCTTTGTAACACTCCCAAGTTTCCCTATCCCTTTTTGTTTCTTTTTCTCACTAGAAAAGGCAAGGCCCCTGGAACTCCATATTTATAAGGTGTGGAGGTGGGAGTGGAGGCTCAACATTAGCAGTTAGGTTGTTATTAATTTTACCTACTTGTAAGTATTTGCAGGAGGAAGGCACATTACTTTCCCCTTCCATTTATCATTATAACATTGTTAGCTATGTAGATTGTTCAAGTACAATGTATACTTAGAAGTGCCCTTCATGTGTTCAGTGTAACTTACTCCTAGTTATGTGCACAGAGGATAGATTTCCTTTATTACTCCTGGAAGGGCTCAAGAACAATTGCTGCCTTAAAATTTCTTAGTGTTTGATTATTTCATTACACTACAACTACACAGAAGTCTTAGCTGCTGCCATGCTGCAGAATTAATGCAGTTTGACACCGTTTTAACTGCCATGGCTGCATCCTATAGAATCCTGGAATTTGTAGTTTGTTGTGGCACCAGAGCTATCTCATAGGACGTTATCACACATGGCCCAGAAACTGAAAATAAAGTGGAAACGAGGCATCCCGAAAATAAACGGGAAATAAACCTTGTTTTCGCAAACGTCATTACCTTCATTGCGAAATAACAGTAAGTGTATCGAACATCCACACACAAGAGAAAAAACCCCGTAAATGTAGTAGAAATGAGCCTCTTGCACATGTGCAGATAGAGGAATGCTCACTGGAACCATGGGTAATGACAGGGAAATGCTCCCCAATACGTATTTGGTTATCATACTTACGGTAAATGCGAAATGATCCTCATCACGCAATTGCAATTCCTCAAGAAACCGAATTTCAAAAGATCTCGGTTCTTTCCACTTTCTGTCCACTTTCTGTCGGGGTTCTGTGCGACGTCATGTGAAAACATGGGCAAATAATCCGGATTCGGTCGGGATTTCGTTTGGATTTTGTTTGGACTGGGCCCCATGTGATAACGTCCATAGAGAAGGTTAAATATCTAACAAAACTACAGTTCCCAGAATTTCATAGCATTGGTCCATGGCAGTTAAAGTGGTGTCAAACTGCATTAATTCTGTAATGTAGGTGCAGCCATATAAAGCAATTAAAAGGAGAGACAGTCTGTTGGACTCAATTCTAATCAATTTTGCCTCTAAAAATATTGCTAATATTTTATGGAATGACTATATGAAATACAAATCAAAGACAGAACCCTGTTGGGGGCTTACATCTGTATAAATAGGTTTATGTCTGTGGAAATTAGAACTGGGCAGTTCCATAACATCTGTATTCAGTAAAGAGCTGCTGTTATGTCACTCCATGGGGAGCAGCAAAGTGACCAATAAACATTGGGACTGATGCACAATGGGACCAATGTGCATCAAGGCCACTATTGTCATGCATTGGTCCCTTGTGCATGAGTCCTGTTGTGCCTCTCTGTATGAGTGCATGAGTCCTGTTGTGCCTCTCTCTCTACTGGTATCCCATTATGCATCTTCATAGTTTACTAACAGAGGTTTCTTAACATACCTTAGGGCCTTTGAAGACTGCCAGAAATAGTGCAAATTGAGTTCACTTTAAGGGTTAGGGTTAGGGAATAATGGGAACTGTATTTTATTGTGGCACCAGAGCTCTCTGACAGAGAAGGCTCAATGTCTCAGGAAAAAACAAAACAATTCCCATGATTCCCTAGCACTAACCCTAACTTAAAGTGGACTCAATTTGCACTATTTCTGACAGTCTGCAAAGGCCTCAGTGCCTTTGCTACATTGCTAAGTATATGTAAAATGACGTAACATACACCATGGTAGATGATTCTGGACATCAAATGCAAAACATTCAGCAGGTAAATCTTTCACCTAAATAACCCCACCTGGTACTGTATTTTGGAGGGGTTTTAAAAACATATAAGAAAGAATATGTAAAGATATAGCCTGGTATAATGCTGAATCAAATTTTCCTTCACTCCCCACATTTCTACCATTACAGTAATGTAAAACTTCAAATGAGCATTTAGAGATATGGTTACCAAGGGAATGCAAATACAGCACACACAACTGTGAATGATTTTCAGTGTTTCACTCTGCAATGCTAGACATTTGAGGAATGAAGGAAAATTTCATAGGGGGCAGAATTCTTAATTGAGGGGTATAGTATTCTAATTTTGTTCCCCCAATCTTTGTCATATGTATGTGTGTATAAACATTGATGACCCTTCCTAGCATTAATGTCTTTTCTTAGGAAAATACCTATGCCATTCTCAGCAGTACAAGAGGAATAAATCCTCATCAAGACATCTCCCTGTCAATAAAATGTTCAGTGGTTGATTTCTTGCTTTTATGCAGCTGATAAAACTCCAAAGTGTCTGTTAGAAAAAAAGCACCCCCAGTTTGTCCATACATACTAAATTATTATAACAAGGTAATAAATAAACTGCATTTGTCTTCATGTTTCCCTTATCAGCTTTATGCCATCTCAGTGGAAGCATACATTTATAGTAGCACAGTCAACATCAAAATGTGGCTATCATCAGAACAGGTGTGATTTTTTTTAAAAATCTCCTGTTGTTCAAATACATGAAATCTATGCTGTATGTGCAAACATAAAGCAGGTATATTGCAACACTTGAATATTGTTTGTGTCAAATTCTCAGTACGTGTTTGTATTTGAAATGAGATATTTTTCAATAAGGATTTTCTTCTTTTTCTTTTGAATGAAATCTATGCATTTATATTACACTATGGGGCTAGTTGGAGTAAATAACCTTGCATGGTATTCTTCCAGAGAACAAAAACACTGCATCCTGAAAAGGCAGTACATTTTCTGTACACATGTAGGCATAAACATATTCTCTCTATATATATACATTTGTATAGAGTTAAACTGTAAAAGAGAAAGATGGTTTTAAAAAGAAAACATTCTCTTGTTCAATTTATCTTCATACAAATATATCTGCATGTGCAGGCAATTTATCTATCCATCCAATTATCTGTATACATAATCACATACAAATACTATGTAAATAGCACTACAATGATGTAGCAGGGGTAAGGAATTTGTGTGAATTACCATATATATATATATATATATATATATATATATATATATATATATATATATATATATATATATATATATATATATATAATTTATTCTTTAATAAAATGGGAGCCCCTTCTAGGAATTCCTGATAAATAGTTTTTAATCCAACGGTGCTATAAAAGTGGGATATAAATATACATCAGTCTATAACAATGCACATTGGTTCACATGAACAGATGTTCACAGTCCAACTTGTGGTTTAAACTGAGATGCTAAAGCAATCTGCCCCTGGCCAGCTGTTTCAATGGATGGGGATTATAATCCAAATTATAATCCAAAATGCCTGTAGGCATCAGGTTGGGGGGAAGCTGCTTTAGGGAAATCTTCAATTCCTGGATGCACTGGTGCTTATTTGAAAGTGAAAGGGCTGTGATGGCCACTAGGTACTCCTTCCAAGAAAATGAGGGCATTACTCACAGAGACCTCTGCAGTTCCCTGATGGATCATGTGCATTATTATCTCACTTATGTCCTTTTCAGACTTGACAGTTCTTGGTGAAAAGGTTAATGTGGCAACACTTAGGCCAAGTAGTGGTGGCTGGCATGTTCTTGCCCATTTTATCTTCTTGCTAAGAGAGAGCATGATGAGCTGAAGCAGCATGGGAGTGGGGCACAGACCATATTATCCAAGCCCTCCACTACAAACCCCAGACATGAAGCCTGTATTACAAATATTAATTTTGAAATACTTCCTGATTAGGTTGTTTTTTTGCTTGTTTTTGCCAATCTTTTTGAGTGACTTGTATTTATTTATTTTCAAATGTGTGACTACTAATACTAAGGAAATGTATTATATCTGACTCAGATCAATGATCAGAATAAATTTCACCCTCCCTGAAGTCAATGTCAGTTTCCCCCTTGTCTTGTGATAGCAGTAGTAACAATACATGTAAAATGGACACTGTGTTTTTTGTTGCTATTGTTTCCTCTTAACATTGCTATAATAATGTTTGTTACTTGGTAGGGATGCAGAATATATCTTAGGATACCAAGATGTGGTTTGGTGTAATAGCTTCTGATATACAAAAGTGCTGTTTTTCTATGATTAGGACACTTTAGCAATATCCCACTATACATTTTCTAGGGGAGAAGTAGTAAGGTTCTCTCCCAGATGAAAGCTGCAGTATTCTCCAAACTATATCCTTCCCTCTCTTCAGGCCAATATAATAATACACTGTTATAGCACTACTGTTCCATATGGCTGCCTCCTGTGGAATTCTGGGATTTGTAACTTGGTAAAGCTGAGAGCTTTCTGGCTGAGAATTCTAAATGCCCCTCCCTAAACTGCAAATCCCAGGATTCCACAGGAGGCAGCCATAGTAATAAAAATGGAATATTAGCACTAAAACAGTGTAGTGTGATATTGTTCAGTTTTCTGGTGGTTGCACTGGCACAAAAAGATTCCGCACGCAATTGTTTTTGGTAAAAATTGGTCACAACTTTATTTATCTGTACAGGATTGAAACCATTTTCATTAACAAGTTAACATCTATCATAATTATTTTGTTCTTGACACATGTGTCAATGCAGATAACTAAACGGGTTATCAGGGTAAACCAAGGCCTTCTCACCATGTGGCAAGAACAAATCAATAATCATCTCCCCCCCCCAAACACCAGATATAACGTCATAATTAAGCACATGATGTAATCCAGTTATGACATCATCAATTTAGTTGCTGACGTCATAGAAAATTTAATTAAGCCTATGACGTCTACTCTTCATCCAAATAAGTAATCCAATTTGGTGATTTCCATTAACTGAATGATCCCTGGGGGGTCCCTGCCCGCCACAGGAGGGGGCCAGCCTAGTTTGGAATCCACTCCCCCCCAGAACAGCCCGTTTGATGTGACAAGCAGTCGAATCTAAGTAGACATCACATCCCTCAGGGGAGAGATGAACCCCATCTCCCCTGTATAGATGTGGCATACAAACCTGAATTCCCACATGCTACACAACCAAAATCTCCAAACTCCCACACTTTTTGGCCACAGATCTATTCAACCAACAATGAGCTGTGTTGATAGAAGAGTCCTTCCTTGCCCCTGCCCAAGTACGGAGTGGCAAAAACTTGGTCCACATAAGTACAATTTTGAGGCAATCTTCGTTGGATGTCTTGCATGTCCCTCAAGATTCGCTTGGCCAACTGGAAACAAGGAAGTTTTACTAAGTCATTTTCACCCAAATGAACCACAAGAATCTTGGGCAGTGCCAAAGCCACCAAAAGCTCAATGATATGTGGGAGAAGAGCTTACCACAGCATGCCTCTGTGTCCAAACCAGTGTATCTGATGGATCTCCTCTATCCCTAAGTTCAGGTCTCATCTAGACTGAAGAATGTGATGCTCAGCCCAAAAAACAAGGCTGTGACCAATGATCCATACATCACCCAGTTCCAAACCTGCTCAATAGAGACAGAAGTTACAGTAAATAGACAACTCTAATTAACCAATATCAACAGTATGATCAACACCACTATGATTACAAGCCCTAGATCGCCAACCCCCAATCCATCAGATCGCAGCATCACATAAGCCCTGAACAGCAACAGCAGTCGCAGCCCTGATTCGATATTGGAACTCGAGTGTAGAAGCTGTGAGTGAGCCAGGGCTTTCCTCACACCCCTCACTTGGAGCAGAGTAGCGGTGGCCGAGCTGGGGTTTCCCCTACTTTCCACCCCCCACCTGAAGTGGAGAAGCGGCGGGTGAACTGGGGCTTCCCTTTCTTTTTTGCCTCCCACTTGAAGCGGAGAAGCAATGGGTGAGCCGGGGCTTCCCTTCTTCTCCTCATCTTAAGCGGAAAAGCAGCGGGTGAGTCGGGGCTCCTTATTCTGCCCCCACTTGAAGCAGAGAAGCAGTGGACGAGTTGGGGTTTTCCTTCCCTTTCTGCCCCCCACCTGAAGTGGAGAAGAGGTGGGTGAACCGGAGAAGCGGCAGGTGAGCCAGGGCCTCCCTTTGCCCCCCCCACCTGAAGCGGAGAAGCGGTGGGTAAGTCGGGTTTTCCTCCCGCCCCCCCATCTGAAGCAGTGAAGTGGTGGGCAAGCCGGGGCATCCCTTCTGCCCCTCACCTGAAGTGGAGAAGCGGCAGGCAAGCCGGGGCCTCCCTTTCACCCCCTACCTGAAGCGGAGAAGAGGTGGACGAGTTGGGTTTTTCCCTCCCGCCCCTCATCTGAAGCGGAGAAGTGGTGGGTGAGCCGGGGGACTATCGTAAGAAAAGTGGCAGCAGAATGGGAAGAAACTTGGGTTAAACTAAGAATTTGACTTTGAATTGTTCTCTCTTTTTTTATGCAGTAGAGAGGGAGGTAGCAGAGCCAATTGTAGAAGTGGTAGGGGAGGGACTTTGGTTGGTTTATTTGGCTTTTCCCGGGAACTCTTGGACCCATTGATTTTGCAAGGGAAACAATATTTAAAGTAATGTATCTTTTCTATACCATAGGCAAAACATTGGAATAAGATATTTTTTAGGGGGGCAGATAAAATTACTCTGTTACAGATTGGAATTTAAAAAGCAATAGAAAATGGCAACAGGTAAAAGAGGTACGATTCAAACTCAAATACACGTAACATCACAAAGAAGAGGATCTACAGATGAAGTGTTAAGAATTAGTGACCAGAATGCACTGTTACTAGAAGAAATAAGGAAGATGAGATTGGAAGTGAGAGAATTAAAGGACGAATTGAAAGAGACAAAGCTTGAACTTAGGGAGGAAATTAAAGAAACAAGAAGCGAGATAAGGAAGGATTTAAAGAAAGAACTAGAGAACTTTGGAAGGAAAATAAGAAAAAATATCTAATGATTTGACTAACACTCAAAAAGAAGTAGAGGGTTTAAGAGATAAGACAATGAAATTGGAAAAGATAATGAAAGAAAGAAATAGGAAACAAGAACAACAAAAAATTGAAAGATTTATCAAGTGAATTACGTTATAGGGAATGATGTATTAAGATTAGGGGACTGCCTGAATCAACAAATGAAGATATAAACAGTATCTTGTTATTGGCTATGAAGGATTACTTGGGATTTAGTGAAGAAAGAATGGAACTGGAAATTGATAAAATTTTCAGGGTAAATTGGAAAGAAACGCACCACGAGATATAATTATGAGTTTCACTAGAACCAAAATAAGAGAATTAGTAATCCAGAAAAGCTATAATACAACTTTTAGAGTTGATAACACAGAATTGAAAATTTTTAAGGATATTCCCCCTTCAATTATGCTGGGTAGACAAAAATATAAATTTTTCATGCAACTTCTAAGGAAAAAAAGAATTGAATACAGATGGGAATGGATATAAAGACTGACATTTACTTGGAGGCAGAGGAGATATAAAATTGATATGATTGAAAAAGCAAAAGAAATGGAGAAAAAAATTTCCAAGGGAGAAAGAGAAAATTATGAACTCCAAGTAACAACACGCTCCAAAACTAAGCAGCAGGAGAAGGAGAAAACAGGAAGGAAAGATAATAAAAATTATAATGAAGTGGCAGAAGGAGCTGGAGGTGTAAGATTAAAGTCTGAAAGAGTACACATATTTAGAAGAAGAAAGAAAAAGGAATCTCTGGAGCAAGAGGAAAAGCATGGAGAAGGAGTCTTAGAAGAAAGTGGGAAAAGCTCCAGTGAGGGGGAAGAAGAAAAAGAGGAAACAGAAGAAGAGGAAGAGGAAGAAGAAGGAAAAAAAGAAGAAGAAGAGCAGAATAGAGAGGAAGAAGAAGAAGAAGAAGAAAAAGGCAAAGGAAAAAAGAAAGAGGAAGGAGAAAGCTGTGAAGGAAAAAGAAACAAAAAATGGGAATCAAGATACTGTCCTGGAATACCAAAGGTCTGAATTCTAAGTATAAGAGAAGCATGATTTTTCATCATTTAGAGAAAATGAAAAATGATATAATATGATTACAAGAGATAAAGATAAGGGAAAAAGATGTGAAATATATTAGAAATCCAAGATTGGGAAATTGTTATATATCGGTAATGGAGAAGAAAAGAAAAGGAGTGGCCCTATATGTAAATAAAAAATTCCCATCAAAAGAATTGTTCAAGGACAATAAAGGATCTTATATTGCGGTGGAGATAGAGACGAAAGAACAGAAGATATAAGCAGTAGGAATCTATGCTCCTCTGAAGGGCAGAGGGAAATTCTTTGAACAGATCAGAAAAGAACTGAGAAATTTCGAATATAATAATATTATATTGATGGGGGATTTTAATGCGGTGATAGAACCACAACTAGTTAGAATTTCAGATGTCAAGAAATCAATAAGTAAAATCAGGATAAATTACCTAGTTCTTTTTTTGAAATGTTAGAGGAATTTTCTTTGGTGGATGTCTGGAGAGCTAAGTATGATAAGCTTAAAGAATATACATTCTACTCTGAGGTACACAAATATAGGGCAAGGCTGGACATGTTTGTTACATCTAGAACCTTACTTCCACGAATAAGAAATATGGAAAAGTTGGTGAAAATTACATCTGATCACAATCCAATTTTGCTAGAAATAGAGGAAAAGAGAGTAGAATACTCATGGAGATTAAAAGATTACCTGCTGAAAAAAGAAGAAAATGTTATGAAATTAAAAAAAGGAGTTAAAACTTTATTTTGAGGAGAATACATCAAAGGAAATTAGAAATAAGATAATTTGGGAAGCAGGAAAAGCAGTGGCAAGAGGATATCTCATAAAGTTAAATTCAGAAGAAAATAAAAAAAGAAGGAAAGAGGAAGAAGAGATTATGGAAAAACTTTAAAAAAACAGTTGGATTGGAATTGAAATGGAGACAAAAAGGTTAAATTGGAAATACAAAATTTAAAAATGCACTTCGAAATGGGGAACAAACCAAGTAAATTATTGGCAAATATGATAAGAACAAAGAGAAATAAGAAAATGATCTCTGAAATACGTTCGGATGGGAAAATATTTACAGGACAAGATGAGATTAAAAGTGCATTCGAGAACTTTTATCAGAGATTGTATAAGGAGGGGAAAGAAAGAGAAAACAACAGAGAGAAAGTAAGGGAATATTTAAGCAAACAAAATATATTGCAAATAAGTGAAGAACATAAAAAGAACTAAATAAAGACTTTACAGAAAAAGAGATATCAACAGCAATAAAGAACCTGAAGGTGGGGAAAGCTCCGGGACCAGATGGCTTAGCTAATATATTTTATAAGAAAATGGAAGAAATCCTAGTGGGACCTTTAAAGAATATGTTAAATGATATTAATAAGGATGGTATTCCAGAAACTTGGAAAGATGTGTACATCACATTATTACCAAAAGAGGACAAAGATTGCTGGGAAATAAAAAAATGTTAGGCCAATATCACTGATAAATGTGGATTACAAAATTTTTGCATCAATTATTGCGCAATGGTTAAAAAAGATCTTGAACAAAATTATCCACAAAGACCAAAGTGGCTTTCTTCCAGGGAGGTATGTCAAAGATAACGTGAGAACTGTTTTGAACATTGTTGAATTCTTTGAAAAGCATAATGAGAGGAAAGCCGCAATGATCTTTATAGACACCGAGAAGGCCTTCGATAAGGTAAATTGGATCTTTATTGAGGAGATGATAAAAATAATGAAGTTGGGAGCAAATTTTGAAAATGGGTAAAAGTGATATATAAAGATCAAAGGGCACAAGTGATAGTCAATGATGAAAAAAAATGGTTATATAAAAATAGAAAAAGGAACAAGGCAAGGTTGCCCCTTATCACCTTTATTATTTATTCTGATATTGGAGGTGCTTAATAATAAAGTTAAGGAGGACAGTAGGATAAAGGGGATAATTATAAAAGGACATGATTATAAGCTAAAGGCGTATGCCAATGATTTAGTAATATTTCTTGAAGACTCTAATAAAAGTATAAGAGACTTATTAAACATCTTACAAGAATTTGTTGACCTTGCGGGACTAAAAATAAATGAAGAAAAGACCTCTATTATAACATTGAATATGAATATAAAAGAAGAAGAAGCCCTGTATG
Organism: Phrynosoma platyrhinos; assembly: GCA_020142125.1. Taxonomy (NCBI): domain Eukaryota; kingdom Metazoa; phylum Chordata; class Lepidosauria; order Squamata; family Phrynosomatidae; genus Phrynosoma; species Phrynosoma platyrhinos. The sequence continues at coordinate 282,506,418 of CM034701.1, forward strand.
GGATGTCTAAATTCAAAATAGAGAAGAAGGCAAGCTACCTGGGAATAATAATAACAAGAAGAAATGCCGATTTGTTTGGAAAAAATTATGTCAGGACTTGGAAAGAAATACAAAAAGTTTTTTAGTTAAATGGTCTAAGCTTTAGCTTTCATTAATGGGAAGGATTTCCTTGATCAAAATGAATGTTCTTCCCAAATTAATGTATCTTTTCCAAAACATTCCTGTGATACATAATGAGAAGAGTATAGTAATTTGGAAAATATTCAAGTCTAATAGAAACATCGGGAAAAAATCTGGCACTTCCAGATTTAAAGTTATATTATTGGGCTAATTGCATGGTTTGGCTAGAGGAGTGGATAACCCTCGAAAACTATAAGTTATTGAATATAGAGAAAGATGGTATGGAATTTGGATGACATGTGTTCCTTTGGTATGGGAAGCTTAAGAACAATAAAAGCTTTGAAAATCACTACATCAGAAGGTCTGTATCGAGAGTATGTTTTAAGATTAAAAATCAGTTTTATAGGAAATTACCGAATTGGGTATCTCCACAGGAGGCCTTTCTTTATAGAAGTAGAATTAATAATATGTCATGGATAAGATATAGAGACATTATTAGTATTGAACAGCTTAAAGAATCTACAAATTATAGAATGAAATAAAAAGAACAGTTGGAAGAAGAGGGTAAAATCAACAATTGGTATACTTATATACAATTAAGAAATAGATTTAATATTGACCAAAAAAAAATGTAGGATTTGAAATGAGTAAGACTGATTTAGATAAAATATTGGAAGAGAAAAAAGACAAAAACAACCATCATGTATCTAAATATTACAAGCTATTCAAAGACAGAAATCTGGAAAGGGAGACAGTAAAACATGTAATGATTCAGTGGGCTAGAGATCTTGGAAACAAAGAGATAGAGCATTGGGAGAGGACCTGGAAGCTATCAAACAAGTTCACTCTGTGCCAAGATCTCAAAGAAAATTTTTTGAAAATGTTCCATCGATGGTATATGTTTCCTAGTAAAATAAAGAAAATATACAAGAACGGAAATTCTTACTGCTTGAAATTAAAAAAAACAAAACAAAAAAAATGGACATTTATCTATATGTGGTGGAACTGTAAATTTGCAAAGCAGTACTGGAAAACAATCCAGTTGAAAATAATGGAAATTTTGCATGTACAGATTCCATGCTGTCCTAAATTGTTTCTCCTAAACATAGGAGATAGAAAAAAAGACTGAAAAGAAGTATAGGAGAATATTACTATATATGGTGACCATTTCAAGAATCCTATATGCAAAATATTGGAAAAAA
>CM034701.1:282512103-282524991 GCA_020142125.1 Phrynosoma platyrhinos
TCTAGATGAATGAAGCTTCTGGGCTACTCAGAAGAAGCCAATGAAAGTTTAAAGGCATTACACAAGGTTCTGAGACCAATCCACAGAACTGAATCAACACTTTGATTAAAGTTTGGACTAAAACCTGTATTCGATTCACTTACATGGGAGCTACCATATGTCATTGGGGCAACTTTTCTGTGGATGTTTGGATACTTGTACGGGACACATTGCTATGGCTGATGACTGCACAGCTAGAGCACAGCTAGTGGGAAACATGTACAGTTGGTGCCTTGACAATTAAGAACGGAGCCAGGGAGCATGACCTCAGGATTCCTTTATGTATTTTTTCCCATTGGACTTGTTGAAAAACCAATCTAACAAATAAGAGCATCAAAAGGACAAATAGAAGGGGACACATTTGTCTCAATATGGTATCCATTTATTATATAACCAACATTGGGCCAACCAAATGAAATTAATCAATATTAATTGTTTAATCATTGGAAATTTGCTACATCCACAGTATATTTAGGATCTGCTGATCTTATTGCACAGATCCTGCTTTTGAATCACATATTATGTTATGTTTCCATTTTCTGTTGTTTTCAATTATATTATCCATGTTGTCAAATGACTGTAAGAAATACATTAAATTATTTTAAAATGATGATTGTCAATCATTCCCCCTTGCTAATGCAAATCTATGTTCATTAGCAATAACAGAACTCAAAACATTTCCCTGCTAATGTAAATAATTACAAAGAGGTTTTTTTCCCATTAGAGGGGAGCTTGTGGTTTCTCAATGTTAGAAAAACATATCATTTATAGACAATGTGCTTCTTCAAAAAGATAAAACATTTATTTATTTTTTGCCTTTTTAACCTTACATGTATTCATGTTATAAACAATGCAATAGCTACTCAGTCTGCGTTAGATGTCCCACTTAACACACAGCCATATAAATCTTGACAAATAGAGATGCAATTGAGATGAGATGCAATTATTTCTTACTCATTGTTCTCAGAAGATTATACAGTGGTTTGATATAATTATAGAAACATTTATGGCAAACTGGTGGCATTTAGGGTTAGGAAAATGGTTTCTGCTTAACTACTGTTTTCTGCCATGGGCTATAAGCAATAGTTTGCAAAGAGCTAGAATTAATAACAATTTTGCTGGGCTTCATGCAGCAAACAATGGTTCATTTAATAACTTTTTCTTTCTAATATGTTTCACCAGAGCAAAATACTTTTTAAAAAGCCCTCCAAATTCATAAAACATATGGCTAGCATCTAAGACTATCAATAGCTTATGGTCCAAGAAAAGAAGACACTGCCACCAGAGGTTGGATCATGGGTTATCACTGTCCAAAACTTGCACATGCATTAATCCAGGTGATTCAAATAGCTTCAGGACTACTAGGATGGAGAGATTTTGTTTAGTTAAGAATACATTCTTCATCTATCAGTGATGCTCTCTGACCATTACTATTGCCAAACCCAGTCTTGTTGGTCTTAACTTGTTTGCGCCAACTACCAGGGAAGTGCAGGGTGAGGCAAATTTCACTTTGCCTATTTGCCTTCCTAGTTGTGCAGTACATGATAGCACAGCTTTGTTTTCCAGATGGCCTGAAGAATAAATTTGTGGCTTTGAGGAAATTTTTGAGGATGTAGTGAAGCCAGCATAGTGTAGTGATTTGATGATTGGAGCTATGACTCTGGAGGTCAGGGGTGGATTCCCCACTTCACCATGGTAACCCACTGGTGAATTTGGGTGAATCACACACTCTCAGTCACAGAAAATGCTATGGATTTTCCTTAGGGTCCCCATAAGTTGGGAACAACTTGAAGACAAACAACAACAAAGGGAAGCTTAAGCTGCCATAAGCAGCTTTACATCTTATTCATAATTATTATTACATTCAGTTTCACAGCTTACCAAGTGTTACTGACTAGAGTATGGGAACCCTTCAACGATTTAGATTCTACCCAAAAATCTAGGAATGAGTGAAGTATTGTCTGATTATGTGGCATATTCCAACAGTGTCAGTTTTTGTAATTATGCTATTGTGAGTCTACCTATGATGTTTTGTCAGTCCATTTGAAATTGCTGCCAGAATACCCATCACCACTAGAACCACAGTTATTGTTATTGCGATTGGTGTTATTGTTATTGTTACTGTTACTGTTCATTTATATTCATTTATATTATTCCTTTCCCCCCAACAATGGTACTCAAGGTTAGAACCAGAACACAACAGAATATTTACTCATAGGTAAGTCCCACTGAACTCAATGAAACATACTCCCATGAAAATGTGGAAAATTTGGCTGTAGCTTTGTTTAATCTGTTTCTATAGATACTGAATGACTTGTTTTTTTGGGGGGGGGATGGATTACAAGTCTCAGCATTTCAACTGGCTGGGAAATTCTGGGAACAGTAATGAAAAAAGTATTTTTTTTCTTGCTCTGAGCATTCAACATATATATATTTAAGCTAGTTAACTAAAATGTTTTTTTTTAAAAAAAAAGATAATACAAAGACTTTTGTCATGACTACAGTAGCAGGAGAAAAGAGTGTAACCGTCTTCCCCGCTTTCTATTTCTTGACTCCCTGAGGGCCTAAAAATGAATAGCATAAGTGCAAACATTAATGTTAGTTGTCATTTGGTGTCTTGGCATGTTTAAAACAGAAGTTTCTAGAATTCTGTAGTGAAGTGGGCCAGCTCTCTGGGTCATATGGCAGGAAGTGGAAAGGAAAGCTTTTAGCATTTCCTATTGTTCACTACAAACATGTTGACAGAAACTAGTCATACTGGAATTAACAAAAAGTAATGATGCATGTGCTAGTGGGCTGCCCATCACAATTATGGGCACTGCTGTGTGTGAAATTATTCAAAAATATTTCAGCTTCCTATGAATAAATATGATGTGCCACTAGATATTGGAGGTTGTGTTAGTATTATGAACTCCTTTGTGCCTGAGTCAAAGCAAAACAGGTTATATGTGCAGTTTGTCTTTTATGATACACACAAATAATCAAGAAAGACAGCTTTTTCTTATTTTTCTGCATGTGTCTCGCTTCTCATTTAAAGCCAGAAGCAGGAGAAAGCATCACTGGATATATAGTAATGGCTTCTTCAAATATAAAGGATTAGTTTCTTATCCAGTTTAACTAAAAATGTGGATAGTACTGTGCTTTGATGAGTATTACAAGAGCAATAAAATTATCCTTTTAATTAGCCAGGTAATGTGTATATCTTAGGTAAAATGTTATGCTTATTTTGTCAGCCTATGCAACAGCATCTATGCATGCAAGATCGGACAGAACATTCTCGAGAGCTGTAGCAGAGCTGGCTATACCATTTGTCAAAGTGAAGTAATTGTTTCACGTGGCAAAGAGAGGAGGAGGGGAGTGTGACAATCACATAACCTTTTAAAACTGTTTTCCTATTGTGGCAGCCCTGTGGGGTTTTATTATCTCACCTCTCACTCCAGATGTGAAACTGCTCCCCTATTGTATTTTTCTTAGGGGACCTAACCCAAACTTTCCTTTTAAACGTTGGTAGTGTGTTTCTGCTATCAAGTTCTAGACAAGACTTCGTTGAACCAATGAATAAAAATGTTATTTGAAAGCTTATTTACATAAGGAATTGCTGTCATGAGATGGTTACAATGTTTAATACTTCATGATCTTGCTTTGCTAGTTTTATGTAGTTACAGTTCCATTAATTTCACAATACTTTGTTTTATACACTTGTTTATGGTTTGTACTTCCTTTTTATTTAATCACTTTTCTCTTGAGAACAGTATTTACTTTTCCCCAGGACCCACACACACAGTCCTTCCTTTTGGGTACTACTCTAAACCTATTTCCAAAACAACCACCAAGGCTAACTCTATTTCCCCGGGATATTTCACAACATCAACTTCCCCTAGGAGTTCTATTGTTGTATTGAGTCCTCACTCATGGACCCCAATTCCAAGGCTGTATTCCAACTGTAACCTAAACTCTCCCCCTCACCCAAAGGATTCTACCTGGTCTTTTATATACCCTCAGCTTGAATCCGGTTAGCTGACGCCTGCTTCATCCCTATTGAAAGTTGCTAGGGCTGATCAAATTATTTCTTCTCTCCACAGGGAGCAGTATCCTGAGTCCTCTGGCCATGTGCCTCTGTTCAGGGACACAGTTGTGTGTACTTTGTGGCCCACCACACACTCACCTTAAGCTAGCCTGCTGCCTTTAGACATCATAAAAGATGCTGGCCTATCACCAATTATAATATATGGTTCAACTGCCAATCCAGTGTTTCTGTGTGTGGAGTGGAAGAGGATTCTTTTCTCTTATAAAGCCAAATGTCCTGATCTACCCCTGAGCTGTACTTGAGCACTGTACAAAGTGTTCATTATTACCTTTAAAGCCCTACATGATTTGGGTCCAGGTTACCTACAGGATCACCTCCTCCCATATAATCCACCCTTTATGCTCAGGTCCTCTGGCAGACATTTACTTCAGTCAGCTAAAACTAGGTTGGCAACTGCCAGGCAGAAGACTTTTTCTTCAGCCACCCCTAGACTGTGGAATGACCTGCCAAAAGAGATTCGACAGCTGAATACACTGTCCAAATTTAAAACAGCATTGAAGACCAGTCTCTTCTGGCAGGCTTATCCAGACAATTTTTAAATTGTGAATTTAAGTGCTGAATTTTAAATATGTACTGCATTAAATTGTATATGTCTTATTTGTCCTTTTAAATTGTTGTGTGTTTTAATTAATTTGTTTTAATTGATATTGTTTATTGTTGATCTGTTGTTTCCTGCCTCAATCCATGAAGAAAGGTGAGTAATTAATAAATGTTGTTGTTGTTGTTTAGACATTGCATTCTCCTGCAGAACTGGAATTGCCCCAGTCCTTTCATTGCCCATATTGGTGGGTAGACATCTCTAACAAGAATGATATACAATCACCCCTCCAGATTTGCGGCTTTGACTTTTGCAGATTTGATTAAATATGTTCTCTATAGGAATCTTTAGGTCTTCCAGCACAACTCTGCCAGCAGTTGACCACAGAGTTTCACTGGAGAACCCAGAGATTCCTAGAGAGGTGCTCTCTCAGGTTAAAAAATAGTTTTTTTTTTAATTTGTGTTTTTCCCATTTTCAGGGTTAGTTTGATGAGCAAAGGAAACTCCTGGCTGCACAATTTATCTTCCATTACACAGAGGACAGTGGTGCCAGTCAATGGTGGTTGGTGGCTACTTTTAGTCAGTGAGGCAGTGAATCCACTCTAGCTTTTTGTTCAGACTCTAAAGGAGCTATTCAAAGTTCTGGTGTCCCTTATAAATCAAGGTTTGCTTTTCAGATTTTTTTTAAACATATTTTCAAGTCGTGGATGGTTGAATCCATGGATTCAGAATCCGTGGATACAGAAGGCTGACTGTGTTAAGGCAAAGGCACCACTTTGTCTTTGATTTCCATATTTTTCTTCTATTTTCTAGTTTAGAGATGCTCTGCAACTTTAAAAAAATAAATCTGCTTGCCTTCTGGAGCCAGAGGGAGTTAATAGAAGGACTGGTATTCCTGTAGTTAAACAATAGCTGTAGCATTCTTGAAGTCTTCAGAAGAGGGAATTTTACTGACGGTTGGCCAGGTTTAGACATCTCAGTATTTTATGGACATCAACTCTAACTGAAATGCTATTTTCATATTTGTTTAACTCTTGAATATTTTCTCCTGAGAATGAACTAATGTTTCAAAAACACATTAGGAATCAGTTTGGCATTAAATAATTTTGCACCTAAAAGGTTTTCAGTTTTGCATCTTGGCATTTCCCTTACCTTGCTCCTTAAAGAACACTTTTGGGAGGCTGTTTAATACCTTTTCTATGAAGAGAGAAATGAGGTTGACTTGTACAAGGCTACTGACGGAGTTCATTACCACTTTAGGTGATAACAGGGGCATCCCAAGACATTTTACTGCCTCAGGTGAAGAGCAAGATAATGGCCCATTCCACACACTAAAGCTGACTATAAAAGTGACAGTTGACTCTTGCATCAACACCTCCCATAAAACAATATCATGTACAACTTATGAGGACAGCAAGATAACTTGGGAGATGCAAGGGCTGCTGCTATTCCAGGAGTGTGAGCTGTGGAGGGGAAACAGAATTAGGTCACTGTCCCCTCAAATTAATATTCTGCCCCTGCAATGAAATTTCCTTCGAGTCCTCAAATTTCTAACACTGGAGGGGGGTGAGACATTGAAAATCATTCACACCTAGAACTCTTCTATTTGTTGTGTTCACATTCCTTGATAATTTTGACTAGCCTCTCTCTTTGGATATTTCAACTGTATTTCTAACTGTTCAACTAATGTTTTAATGTTTCAAGTGCTTTGATCATGCATTCCTGCATGGCAGGGGTTTGGAATGGATGGTCCTTGTGGTATCTTCCAACTCTATGATTCTATGATTCCAAGGGGGGAAGCAGACGGGCGGCCCTGGGCCACCCCGGGAAGCTGCGCTGTGGGGCCGAGGTATCCCCACACCTCGGCCCCGCGGCGCAGCTTCGCCACCCTGGAAGGAGCGCTAAAATAGTGCTCCTTCCACAAGTCGCCGAAGGTGCAACACAAAAGGCTGGCAGCGCACCTTCTGCAACTCTTCTGCCGCAGCATAGTAACTGACTATGGAGTGTTGAAGACAGTTTGAATCTATAAGTGTAAGTAATTATTTTGTGAAAATAATGCTACCAAACTCTAGCTACCAGTGACACCTCCTTACTGATTCTAATTCTAGCCAAGAACCTGTAAATTTACTGAAAAGGTATTAATCTAGGTAGAAATCCTGTCATAACAAGCAATGCTGGGGGGAAGGTGGAAATCAGAATACTGTTTGGATCTTGATAATTTAAATAGCATATTGGGGGAAATGTAGTTATGATAGCTTTTTCCTCTTCAGCATTTTCAATTTATCTTTGTGAATGTGATTCCTAAACTGTCCAGAGGTGTTGTGCTATAATGCTGTCATGGCTATAGGACTTTGTTCTCTGGGGACAATGGCTGAATGTACACAGGCTAGATAATATCTCCTTGCGATTCCAGTCCTATTAGAATGCACACATTCTTCTTTTCTGATGTGAAAACACTTCTTTTCAATGCCTGAGGGCTTTAAGATGATTTGTAAAAACCTCTAGTTTATGCTAATGGAAAAATCCATTCTTTTTGGAAAGAATGATTTTTTGAAAACATATGGTTTGATCCCTGGATTGGGATTGTTCTGGAGTTGGGGATGGTGGGGTGGCTGGAGGCTGGGGCCAGATTGGTGCATGGTCACCTAGGCTGGGTGGTCACTTGATCATTTCCACCATAGATGGGTAGCTCCCTTGTTTGTATTAGCATCCAGAAAAGGGGTGTTGTCTTTTTTTCTTTTCCTTTTTTGATTTGGTGTTTGCATGTGAAAGTTCACATACATACTGTTACATATATTTGCAGGCCAGCATTTTGCCTCCCTCTGCTCTATTGACTTCACTTTATAGAAGCATAGATAGGAAATCAGAATGACAGGGAAACAGAGAAAGTCTATTTGATGAAGCAAATATTTGACTATCCACATGCATAGTGGGAATAAAAAAAAACATAGCTGCTGTAATTGTGCAACTGAACATAATGACTTCACTTTATAGAACACATAGTAGAAAGGCCCCCCTGCTCTGATCTGGCTACATAATGGGAGTCCCTTGTGGCTTTCCAAACTGATTTCAGTTTGGATTAAAACGGCTCTATGTGTGTGGTAGTAAAGAGATCAAACCAGGGCAGGGATACTGTGCAGTGGAGCTGGGATACAGCCCTCATGTAGATTCAGCCAATGGGACTTGTGCTGCAGTGCATCTGGAGGGCAACAGTTTGGGAATGGCTGGCCTGGGAGAATGGCACTGATAGGGGGAATACTTTTGCCAATGAAGACTATCCACTGATTCACCCAGTCCAAGCCAAATAAAGTTGCATGGTACCCTGATTGTTTGGCACCAGAGACATAGTGGTTATTTGGCACTGGGGTCAGAAAACCTACAAGCACCTCTTTTTCTACCTGGCAATGAAAACAATAATAGTAAAAATGCATAACTAACTAAATGGTTTGGGGCCAGAATATCTGAAAGACAGGTTATCTGAAAATTGTTTTAATATTTTGAAAGAATATTTTAGATTTTTCTTGTGCATTGCTTGGGGGCTGAAAAGTGATTAAATTACAACTACTGTTAATATCAACAACAACTTCCTGCCCCTTCATGACACCTAACCTCTTCTTCCTAAAGTTGCTGCCACTTTCTGGTACCAAATAGTAGGGCCAGCTCTGGCTACATATATGAAGTTACTATAGCATACAATTGCTAACATTGCTTTTTCAAGCAATCGTGGTAGCAGAGAGTCAGATCTGAAATCTGTGATTGGCAGTAGATTACCCACGATTTCTGGGAATTAGTTCCCATGATCAACTCTTTCCCAGCAGTTTCACAAACTGAATAGACCTATCAGGAATGTCTGTATAATGACTTCTGTTTATTTTCAGAAGAGCAAATAAACAGAGCAAAAATCATTATATCATGGCAGGCAGCAGGTAAGAAAATATTCCCAGGACAAAAGCTCTCTAAAAATAGAACTGCAAAGAGTGCTAAAACAGCAGAGATGTAGCTACACTTTTCCTCCCTGATATGTATTTTAAAATCTTGGGAGATTTTTTTAAAACATGGAAATGGGATCATTAAAAAAAAAAAAGATTCCTCCCTACATGTAGCTTGAAGTGGCATAGTCCACTCCACCACCTCAGGAATCTTCCAGGCCAACTCACTAAAGCAACAGCCTCTTGGGTCATAACCAATTCTCTTAAAGGTTTCCTGTACCAAATATCTAGCTAAGCATGAATATATTAAATTAGGTATGTTAAGTTACATTGTGAATTGCTTCTTGAGTATGACCTAGAATGTTTCCTGTACATCAAGGAATTAGAATGGGCTTAATGGAGAAGAGGAGTAATGTTGAAATGTGTGTGGTTGATTCTGAGCTGCCATCCACTGAGCACCTGGAGACTTGTCTCTCATTTTTCTTGTGATTGTGAACTGGAACATGAAGATGATGAGTGCCTCCACAGAGCAAAAGCCTAAGAACAGAGACTCTGGCCTGTTTCACTTAAGTGACCCAAAGAGACCTTTTGTGTTAAAATTCCAAATAATGCAGAAGTGAATTTTGCCACTCTCTCCCCCCCTCCACATTTGACATTCAAGTTATTAAAATGAGCTTTTAATAACTGTGCACACATTTCATGGTAGTTAAATTGTGGTAGAATGGAATTAATATGCCACATTAATGATACTATATTAATTTATTGAAAGATGCATCTACAGAAATAATGCAGGTTGACACCACTTTAAGTGCTTGTTGTAGCTCCATCCTAGGGAGTCCTGGGATTTGTAGATGTATAAGATCTTTAATCTTCTTTGATGCTGTCTGAACAGACCAAATAAAATGTCTTCTCACCCATCCTCTTAGCAAGGAGTCTGGATGCAAGACCAAACCCCAGTTCTGGTGCAAACAGTTTGGACAACATCTGGCCCATTCAGCACCAAACCTGGGGCATAACAACTGTTATAATGAATTTTAAAAACCTCACCTTTTGCTTTGGATCTTCTTGAAAAATCTGGAGCCCTTTGTTGTGATGCTGGGTGCCTGTTTTCAACATGCCCTGTTGTGCTGCTGCCACATGTTGTGCACGTTGAGGTCAGAACAAGATGCCCAGCCATATGATCGACATTGGGCATGTTGTTCTAACCTCAGAGGGAGTAATGTGTGGCAGCCACTGACATGCTGGGAGGCACAGTGGGACACATATGTGAATAACTGCCTGGCATTGCACTGAGAGTTCCAGGTAACTGAGGGACATCTGGACAACTTCAGGGCCAGAATATTCTTACTCATGTAGACACCACCTCTGTCAAAGAGTGCTGGTGCCTCACAAAACTACAAATCCCAGGATTCTGTAGGATGGAGCCATGGCAATTAAAGTGGTGTCAAACTGCATTATTTCTACTGTGTAGATGCACATGGAGACAATGGATGTGCACATGCCTATCAAACACAAATAGAAAATGTTTCTTCCCCCCAAAATTTTTTATTACAATAACTTTAATAAATTAATGGAGCAGTGCTGAACTTGAGATCTGCTTAGTAAGGGATCTTAGGAGAGAAGCCCCACCATAATGTTGCAGGAAAAGCAGCTCTTGTGGCAGACACACTGATGGAGCAATCTGCCACTGAAGATATTACCACTGGAATGGTCAAAATTGGTAAGGTTGTGGGCATCACAGGGAAACCATAGGGAAGGAGCATATGACTCCTAAATCTCCATATGCCTCATTCAACAATACATGTTTATCCCCAGACCAGACCTGGTGCCTGATATAAGCCATTTCTCTTCTGCTGTGTGTGATCATCTTTGGTGTGCCAGATTTATGCACAAGCTAAAAAGCTAATATTTTTTAAAAATAAATATTAAAAAATAAAAATAAAAATGCCCCAAAGTTAAAATTTCTGCATAATTGTCAGAATGCTTTCTTTAAAATGATGGGGTCTTTTAAACATAACATAGTTTAGATCCTCTGTATGCTTTAATCTGGTCCCACACATCTGCCTCACCTGAGTCACCATAACAGAATATATGATACAATGTTAAATTAGTATCAGGTCTCACAGAGTTCAATCATCAGCACATATTCAGAGGGCAGGACACACAATATGGAGTGGTTGTTGGTGTCTCCGTGTCTTGCGTACCTTGAGCATTTTTGACAGAACAATCCTTGAGTGGTGCTTTAGTGATCTTTCTATAGATACAAAAAGAAGGTGATGGTTACCATTGCCTGATGTTTTGTGGTATATTTCCCCACTACCCCATCCTAAGCACAGACAGGATACAGTGGCCACTCCACTGATGTAATGGTGTTATCTCCCCGATGCACACCTGGTGTAGTTGGCATACAAGACTAATATGGTATTGTTTACTTTGATTACTTTAATCTGGACCAGTATGCAAAGGGATCTTCTCAAACCTTTGAGCCTACTTAGAGAAAGAAGTTGGTACCCTTTGTAGACTAGGGTACAAAACACACTGCAGAAACAATCCACTATGAGACTGCTTTAACTGCCCTGGCTCAGTGCTTGGAAATCTTGGGAATTGTAGTGATTGGAAATCTTGGGAATTGTAGTTTATGGTAGCACCAGAGCTCTCTAACAGAGAAGGCTAAAGGTCTCACAAAACTACAATTCCCAAAATTCCCTAGCATTGAGCCAGGGCAGTTATAAGTCTCAAATTGGATTATTTCTGCAGTGTGTTTTGGACCTTTCTCTACTTCATCAGACTCCAACTCAGCCACATATTTACTTGGAAATATCATTGTGGGACAGAGTATGTCATTCAAATGAAAAACCCCATGTTTAATAGATGAAGAACAACACTTTTCAAGGCACCATGCTCACCTTGAGATTACTCACCTCACTCTGAGTATGAAAGAATGAAAGTCCTTTAGAACAATTTTCACTCTGAATGTGTTGGTCTCTTGCAAATAGTCTGAGATCCCAGAGTTGTGAACATCTATAAGACTTTTTTTTAAATAAAACAAACAAACTATTCCATATAACATTGATTGTACTGTGTGTGGGGGAAGTAGGGTGTGTATTTCAAATGAATAACTACAATTGCACTCTTGATGAGTGTTCTCTAGTTCTCTCAGTTCACATACATAGTAAAAATATTTATTCTGTAATGCTTATAAATGCTCATATACTGCAGTGGTAAATACTGTTAAAACAACAAGAACAAGGGAGCAGAATGTTAGTAATTCATTGCCCTGAGTGGATGATGCTTAACAAGAAGAACAACAACAGAAATTGAGACCTAGTGATAGCTGCCTTGAGAGTGTGAACTTTTCCCCCTACAGAGGAAATATTGAGGAAATGTAGAAGGATGTAATGTAATTAAATGTTACTGAGGTTCAAAAAGGCTGAAGTAAATCACATTAAATCACAGCCTGAGTTAAATCACAGTCACATTAATCAAGTATTGCCTAACCCACTTGTTTTTGAGTTTTGCAATCAGTGGCATGCATGTGTAATCTAGTTTGTGGAAATTGTGAAGGCAGCTATACAGCTAATTTTACCTTCATCTAATAAACTAGTGCTTGTAATATTAAAAGAACATCAAATGTGCAATTTTCTGCCTGTTGACCTGTAAGGCTGCTTAATACGAAGAGCAGCAATGTTGTGGGTATAGATGCCAGGTCCCTGTGGTCTTCCTCCCTCAAAGACACCTGTGACTTAGGATTTTATCACATGACCCCCATTCTTGCCACAATTGTGTTAATGAAAGTAAGTGCATACATAACATACCAGTTTCAGAGCACTCCCTACCACATGTCCCTTCAATAGCGTGGGTTGTTGCTGGTCCTGCACACTCTCTTCTGCCCTCAACCTTAAACCCACTTCCTTGCCCTGTGCCCTACCCAGGATTTTTGTGTGGACATTGTTGATGTTTTTGTGTGTGTTTTTAACACAATTCTTGACTTACACCAATGCAATTAAAAAAACAAATAAAAGAAAGTAAAGTAAAGTAAAGTAAAATAAAGTAACAGAAGAAAACAAAACAAAACCCAACAGACTGTTATGGAATAGCAAAGTTGAAGGGGGTAGGGGAGGACACACAGTGGTGTCACTAGGGGAGATGCAGGGATTGCGGAGGGGTGTGTGAACCACTGCTCCTCAAACACCTACCTTTTGGCAGAAACAAGCTGTGGCATTCATCTGCTTTAAAGTCATGAGTCATTGACTGCCAGAAATAGTGCAAATTGAGTCCACTTTTAGGGTTAGGGT
>CM034701.1:282530028-282547072 GCA_020142125.1 Phrynosoma platyrhinos
TTGGTAAGATTGGTGTTCCAGATATTAACCAAAGCTTCGACAGGATCACTGGTGTTGCCAACCATTGAACCCTCTAAGGCTTTCTGGAATCCAATTGTCCATTAGCCTTCGAGGGCAGACCATTGTAATAGGTCCACCCCAGTAGGGTGGCCAGTGGCTCTTAGTTCGGTCTTGACCAGGAAATGATCCATCCATGACAATGCAGAGGTTTTTATTACCTCCACACACGGATATTTCTATACCTTACTAAAGACCACATCGAGGGTATGACCTGCACAATGTGTGGGCCTGGCAACCAATTGGGATAGGCCCATGTTTGTCATGGTTTCCATCCCGAGCCACACCTGTCAGATTTGTCAAACTGGTCTCGAGTGGAATGTTGAAGTCACCCAAAACTAAAAGCCTGGCCGACTCCGATAGCAACTCTGAGACCAGCTGTGTCAACTCAGTTAGGGAGTCTGCTAGACAACGGGGTGGCCAGTATACTAGCAGAATCCCTAAACCTCAGGCTCAGGTACATACACTAGATGTGAACTGTGTTCTGGGCAGGTATCCTGGTCAAGGTCAGATTATTCTTATAAACCAGAGCCACTCTGCCCCTCCCACCCACTTCCCCTTACCTGCTCACTACAGAGTACCCAGCTGGGAGGGTCTGTGCCCATGTAATGGTGCTATCCAGCCAGGCCTCTGTGAAGCAAGCCAGGTCAGCATCCTCATCTAAAAGAAGATCATGAATAATATGAGTCTTATTTTTCACCGAACTGGCACTGCAAAGGAGCAAGTTAAGGTTCAGTGGAATGGTTGGTATGCCTTTCAATCCATTCTGGGAAACAGGATAAACCGAAGGTGGGATAGCTTTCAAACAGTGATCTCGCCTTCTTTTGGAACATCTATTTACTCTGTTCCCACCATACCTTCCATTATCCCACACAACTCCAATTTTCACTCCCAGATCATTCCCGGACTCTATTAACGAAGGAGCCAATAAACTCTCATAGCTCTCCAGACCATCCTGCTGCTGTGGCTGCTGCTGCCACTGCTGGTAAGTGGCAGGGTGGGCTAAATGTAAAGCCTGCCTGCCTCTGCTCTCCACCTCAGCGCCGCTGTTGCTGCAGCTGGGGGGAGGAGAGTGTCCCAGGTGGTAGTGAGGGAGGATAGGGCTGGCTAAATGTACTGCACCGCCAAGACCCAAAAAAGAAGATGATGGTGGGGGTGAGCAAAGCAGCCTCTGCCTGAGTCCTTCTGCTGCCGTGGAGCCAGTAGAGGAAGATGGTGGTGGGGCAGGGAAGGCAGCCTCTACCTGAGACCTTCTGCTGGCATGGAGCTGGTAGAGGAAGAAGGTGGTGGGCAGGGAAAGCAGCCTCTGCCTGAGTCCTTCTGCTGGCATGGAACTGGTAGAGGAAGATGGTGGTGGGGCAGGGAAAGCCGCCTCTGCCTGAGTCCTTCTGCTGGCATGGAGCCGGTAGAGGAAGATGGTGGTGTATCAAAGGCTGCATCTATACTGCATAATTAATGTAGTTTGACACGGCTTTAACTGCCATGGCTCAATGCTATGGAATTCTGGGATTTGTAGTTTTGTGAACTATTTAGCCATCTCTTCCAGAGAGCTCTGGTGCAATAACAAACTACAAATCCCAGGATTCCACAGGATGGAATCCTGATGGGGGCTGAGGGGGGAAGGAAGGGGTTTTGGGGAAGAGGAGGAAGACTTTTTAGCCCCTCTACTTAATATGAAGGGAAAGAAATGAATAGAAGCGCTGCTTGTTGGATTTCTGCCTATTAGACAGCCAGCGCTGTTCTAGGACACCTTTATGGGAAAAACAAGGTGGCAGCTACATGAAGATCCCTCACAGGGAGACTCCATGATTTTTAGGGAAGGTGGAAGCTTTTTAAAAATAATCTCCAAAGACATCTATCCAGGCTTGGGCTGCAGGTCAGCCACTGAACATCCTTTTGGCTTGAATCCAGTTGTGTCATCGGACACAGTGCTATTCCCTGTTGTCCTCTGCTCTTCCCCAGTAACTGATGGAGCGCCTTGTGACCTGGGAGTCTCCTCTTTCACCGCTGTCTCCTTTTGTTTTGGATTATCCCATCACAGGGTTTTCAAGGTTGAGCACCCTTTTCCTGTTGTGAGAAGAATGAAGAAAAGAAAGTGTTGAACAGTTTTGTTTTACAAATACATTGTCTTAATGTATTTTAAGCATTTTTATCTTATTAAAGTATTTGTTATCTGTTTTAATTATTGTAGTAATTTAAGTCTATTTTAATTGTACTATTTTTGTATGTTTTTAATTATATTTTTGTAGAGCAGCATTATGGATCCAACCATGGAAACTATTCAGTCATGAAAATCCACTAGGTAATCTTGGAAAGTCACACTCTCTGAGCCTCAGAGGAAGCAAAAGGAAAAACTCCTCTGAACAAATCTTGCCAAAAAAATCCCATGATGGGTTTGCCTTAGGGTTACCACAAGCTGGAAATGACCTGGAAATGACAACAATGAAATTGAAGTTATAGGTTTAGATGTCTCTCTCTCTCGTGTTCATGCTTCTCTCTATTTATGTATATTAGGAAGATCAATATTTGTTTATTTCATCCTTACGGTAAAAGAAATTTTCTTCCCATTAGGTGAGATTACAAAGGTTTTTGCACATTTTTTCAATGATTTTTTCACACATTATGAATTTTTCAGTAAAAAAAAATTCATTTGTGCAAAAGTACTATTCTTGTGTAGGAAACTGCGCTTTGTACAAAATTTATTGTTTTCTTTTCAGAAATATGGGTGTGTGTGTGTGCAGAAGACTTCCAAAGTGTGCAAATTCTCACTGTAGTTGATTATTTTCTTAATGATTTGCGTTGTTGTATCAAGAGATATCCTTTCTCATCAATGAGAAAATTTGAAAATATCCTTTCTATCCCTAGTGTGTATTGGCAGCAGTTCACATACTCAGCTGCATACCGGTGATGCACAAATAAGTTTTGAGAAATTGTGTCAGCCAGGTTCTTGAGTTCTCTTGGAATTATATTGGGCATTATCTCTCTTATAGTTGTCCTTCCATGGCTCATGTAGTTTGAGCATTGGAAAATGACTTTGGAGACTAGGGTTTGTTACGATGATATAAAGACCTCTTTTGGGTCCCTGTCATAGCCCTGGGCTGGGAGGAGCCTTTACTGCCATGAACTCAAAGCGTGCACATCGTGTTAACACCCCAAATAGGGTCACATCTGCATTTACAACAATATGCAAATCAAAAAGGTCAGAGCTTAGGAGCTGCAAAGCAGGACATTCACACCTAGAGGATTTATGAGTGCCAGCCAGGATTTGTCCAGCTGAAGATGAGATAACATTAACATCCCATCTCCTCCTTTTGAAAATTCTCTACTTCAAAGCATAGCAATCGGAATCCCTTTGACATACAATAGCAACTCTTCACCTCAGACTAGGAGCAAGGGTATAAATGCTTCCCAAAATCTCAGTCACATTGGGGGTCTGGCTAGATTTCATTGTGACACAGCACCACTGTTATTTCTGACTGGAGTCTCCAGTTCTGTCTGTTGTCCTTTCCATTCATAACGGTTGAGTCTATTCATTTTCATTCATCATTGGAGCAGCCTCCTCCAGGTAATTATCACCATTAGAAAGTGTTGTGTTTCCTATCTAAACTAACTACTTTGGTCCTTAGTTTTTGTGTGTATGCGTGTTATGTTAGGGTGTCTTTGTATGTTTGATTATCTGTGTATGTGTGTGCTTGCTTATTGATTTCTCTTCATAAAAGTACCATTCTTTTGGAAAACTGCTGTCTCTGCAGGAACTGTTGCCCCTCTCCCCCTGCGTATAATGGGTTCAGTTCCTATTTATTATTTTTGAGCTAAATATAATTTCCTCAAGGTCATGTTCTTATTAGAGGTTTAAATCCCTGCTCAGCCATGGAAACTCACAGGGTGACCTTGGGCAAGTCACACTCTCTCAGCTTCAGAGGAAGGCAAAGGCAAACCCTCTCTGAAAAGATCATGCCAAGAAAACCACATGATAAGTTTGCCATATGGTCATTATTAGTCAGAAACAAATTGAAAGCACACAATTAAATTTTACATAGTAGGACACAACTGCTAAAGATACAACACAGGAAAAGTAAGTGGCTTTATGTCTATTTGATTTCAAATTGATTTAACCATAGTTGCTTGTTGGGGGTGGTGGTGGAATTTGTCCTTAAGTAAAATATAAAATACACTGAGCTGGGGTTTGAAATAGAAAATTTCTAAGATACCTTTCAAGTGTACATTTCTATGATTATGAAGATTAGAACAGAATTATATAATATACCTCCCATACCTACTAGTATTTCCCATTGTACAATCGCCCCTCTGTTCTCATGGACTTGAAGTCCATGGTTTTGCATATTCACAGAAGGGCAACCTCCATTTAAATCAACAGGGTGCACTCCTGTGGGTGCACTCCCATGGGCATCTGTGGGGCGCACCCCATTCAAGCCTATAGAATATGAATATTAGTGAGTCTGTTTTTGTGGGAGTGGTGGTCCAGAACAGATCCCCGCAAAAACGAAGGGCCAGCTTTGTTTCTTATCTTTTATCCCACAGAGTCTATTCCATATGAGACAAACAGCTTCTTGTCTTGGATCTTTGGCTTTCTCTCATTTATGTGGTTTTTGTACTGATATTTTGTTGCTTGAGATAAAGGCAAAATGGTATCCATGCATAATACCAAACTGGACTGACACCTCACTCTTACTTCATTACTTGTTGATGGGATAACCTTGGCAGCAACAGGCTAGTTTAGGGTCCACAGCAGGCCACTTGGTAAACATATCACTATTATCCAAAAGAGGGGTGCAACCAGGGAATTAGGAGGAAGAGCTGGGAGGTGCCACTGGGGGCTTCAGCGTCTGCTGTCTCAGCCAGTCACCTACTGCTGAATGGTAGGCTGGTCCCAATAGCCTCTTCATGCAGATGTCTTTCATGCTTATGAAGATTTATTTTCTCTTACAATAAGTTTGAGGCATAGGAAGCAGGCACGTTTTGAGCCTCTTGTCATGTTTCTTTGGAACATTCAAATATATCTTCTATGAAGCTATGCATGAACTGTTCATTTCATGATCATAGCATTTGAGCGCATTATAAAGAAACATGACAGGAATAGGAAATCCAATGAACAATGGTATTCTGTCCCCCCAATACAGATATCTGAAGCTGATTTTAGGTTTGATCCCAAAGACGGTTCAAGTGTGATGAATTCCCTATATGTGGGGGAAAGCATGCATACATTGTGAAGACTAGTATGTGATAATCACAGATGTCTCTGTTTTGTGGGTTTATGGTATATGAAATGAAAAATATTTGAATTTAAAAAATATGGACTCCATGTTCATTTGTTTACATGAAAATGCTATCTGTCTTCACCTGATGTATTGTTTCCTCTTTAACAATAATACCATTAACAATTATACCATGCATTAAACCTTCCCTCAAAGGTGCTGGAGGAAGAGGGAGCACTTTTCTCCTGCTTCTTCCTGCCAGTTTGTGGTTGGATCAGATTGATCAGCAATGCACAGACCCAGCCAGCCAACTTTGCCTTGGCTCCTGTCATATGACCACTTCATTGTGGGGAAGAAGTGGGCTGAGTAGCCTTCAAGCCTTCAAGGGTTTTTTGGACCTACTATGAGGATATCATGGCCCCTGGGGGTGTGTGTCTGTGGACCACTGGTTAAGAACTACTATTCTAAGCCATAAACTTTTATGAGGTCATTTTATATCTATGTTGAATTCACAAAACATTTATATTCTTACATAGTTCTCAGTGCCCCTTCCATTCTTTGGTCCCATGATCCTTTTGTCTAGTATTATTCTATTGAATTTTTTAAAATGCTAGCTAAACCAGCTATAACAAATCTTTTAGTCCCAGTTCTCTGACCAGCTCATGTTAAGATTCTAGTTGCTCCTGTCTTTTAATGAGATTCCTCATCCTTCTTTATTGAAAACATTCAAAACGGAGTGATTTTCCCTTTGGAATTCAGGCAGGTTCCACTATATTATTCATTTTTTCAACTCCACAGGAGACCTTACACAAATCTTTGAATTCATTTTTGTCTGAGTAGTCTCCATATAAAATGCTTTTAATATGAATATTATTGTTCCTGTAAAATGTGGTGTTAAAATGGTTGGACCTTAAATCACTTTCCTCAAGTCTACACTTTTAATTTCTCTTGTATTTTATATAGCAAGATCAAAGCTTAATTTAAAAATTTACCAGTGTATTTTGCTATATAGTCGGCCTTCCTTTTTCACAGGGGATCTGTTCCGCACCCCCTACAAAAACGGAGATTCGCAAATATTCAAGCCCCATTGATTTTAACAAAGGTTGCCCCTGTGTGAATATGCAAAACCATGGACCTCAAGTCCATGAGAACAGAGGGGTGACTGTATTGTGTTTAGTTTCATTCTATTTTTAAACATTCAGCTAATGAGGAATTGAAAGTGAAAACTGAGCTCTTAAAACTCAAATACTCACACTGTAGCCAAATAAAAATTAACAATGACATATAGTACAGAAACAGCAAGTGTCAGCATAAGTAACCACAGACTCTGCAATACATATTTTAAAAATTAGCAGCTTAAACCAGTCAACCATTAATTCTGCCTTAACAGGACTAGCATGGAGATTTGATGAAGTGGGATTTGATTCACAAATCACTACTTCCTTTTTTAAAAAGCCCATCTAATTTATGTGGGTTTTGCACATTTCCATTCCCCAAGCAACCCTTTTTCTCTAACATGAAATGGTTCCAGTGTCACTTCTGTGAATTGGAAGTGTTCTGTATATGTAGGCTGGGGTGGAGCTAGCAAGAAACTATTTGTGCTGTCTCAGCTCCAAAGAGAAAAAGTAATGTCAGTAGAGTGATTTTTGCCCTTCCCTTATCCCCCGCCATACTCGCTACTGGCTGTCTGCTCGGCTTTTATATTTTTTTAACTGTTCAATTAATTGTTTCTCATTTGTCATGTTTTCAATTTCTATGATGTTTAATATTGTTTTAAGGGGTGGGAGGGTGTAGGGATGACATACTTGTGATGTTTTATTATTGTAAGCCACCCCAATTGCATTTGCAGAGGGGTGGGATACAAATAAATTTTATTATTATTATTATTATTATTATTATTATTATTATTATTATTATTATTAAATTTTAGAATGTGTTTGAAGGAGCAAAAAAAAGGTGCAAGGGATCTGGAGGTCATGCAGCAATTAAGGTTTCAGGTTAAAGGTTTGAAGACATAATTAAAAGATTTTTATATATAAACATAAAATATATAGTGATAATTGGTTCCATATTCATGTTACTTTTGACTGAATTTCAAGTGGCAACACATTGGACATTGGAGTTGCTTTAGCCAGACATGACTGATTACTGTATCCTCTGAATTGGTCTATTGATGCTCATGGACTGCTTCATCCCAAATACACTCCCTACATTTACATTTTGCACAATGACAACATTCTTAATTCTAACTACTCCAACGGCATCATGGTAACAGTAGGCCAAATTCAGATATCGTAATAGACCATCAGCCATGGAATATTTTACTTTGCTAGGCTACAGGAGACTTCAATATGAATCCAACAGACAATTAATAGTTTAATCTCTTAGCAGAATAATTTTATTTTCTTTCACTGTTTAGAAGTCTATGTTCCTTTTTACTTTCCTAGACCTTCAGGGACAATGAACACTGTTTTTCCCACTTATATCTAAAGAAAACAATTTAAAAAATACATCCAGTAAATAACACTTGGGCTTTCAGTCCCTATAGTGTATATCTCTATAGACCCTCTTTGTTTAGTTACAGATGATTAAATGCTTCAGAATGGTTAAAAACTAGTTGTTGTTTTAGTCTGCCACTACAGCTGCTCAGATCAGGAGAAAAGGGTCTTGTCCTGCCTACACAGGGCATGGAGTGGATCATTCAGATAGATAGAATTTAGAAACAAAACAAAAAACAAAACAAAGATAAATGAGATATTTTGGAAGACATGCAGCCACACTTTAAAAATGACCATAGAACTTCTTTGTATGGCAGCACAGAGTAGGATTGTTTAAGCTCCATTATGTCATGGTGTATTACTTGTAAAGCAGAGTGACTGCAATGCAATTGTAGGCACATATCAAATTGCTTAACAAAAGGGGAAGCAGAGTAGAAAATCAAAATAGGCTGGGATGGTTCTGAACAAATTGTAGGCTTCAGAGGTGTTTCTTTAAGAAACAGTCCTTCACCCACCTCTCTTGCTAGGACACTCATGATAATTGCAACATCTTTGATGAAAGATGGTCCTCACCTTTTCACCTTCACCAAATTATCCTGATGAATAATAGCTGTGAGAAATCCAAAGCACAGGTGATGGATCTAATATATGAATGTAAATAAAATACATCTTGTCATGGGACTTTAATGCTCCTGTGAACTCTTATTCATCTTCTTCTGCTTGCCGCTTCTCTTTAATACTGATCAAAGAAGAAATGAAGCATTCTACTTCTTCCTCCATACAAAAGCTCCCTCCATATAAAACCATCACTTTGTTTTTGTTGTTGCTGTGTGTGCCTTCAAGCAGTTTCTGACTTATGTTGGCCATAGAATGAACCTATTGTGAGGTTTTCTTGGCAAGTTTCTTCAGGGAGGTTTGTCATTGCCATCCTCTGAGAATGAGAGAATGTGACATGCCCAAGGTCACCCTGGGGGTTTACATGGCTGAGCCAGTATTCAAACCCTGATCTCCAGAGTCATAGTCCAACACTCAAACCACTACACTATCACTGCATACCAACACACTGGAAGTGGATGGCATGAGAAAGGTGGCTGGATGATATTTTGTGGAATCTCTGACACAGCAGGAGTTGTAGTATAAATATACAGAAACATAGGAAGCCTCCTTATAGTTGAATCAGGCCATTGGTCCATCCATCCCCAGTATTATCAACTCTAATTTGAGGGTTCCTCTTTAAGGTTTCAGACAGGATTCTTGCTTAGTTCTATCCGGAAATCCCTGGAGTTTCCTGGTGTTTCCCATCCACGCCCTAATCACAATTGATCTGAGTTTCTGAATTCAGATGAGATTGGGTGTTTTTAGGGGTGATATGGGTGGGATAGTAGCAGCAGCAACAGTAAACAAACACCATAAAAATTTGACCTTTCTTCAACAGGGTAATGCTTCTGACATTCTGATCCAGTCCCAATAATGTGATAGTCCCATCCCATACATTACAGCAGAAGTGGATCACCTTGGGGATGATCATGCATTTTGTTGGGTTTTTATAAAAAGAGGACAGTAATGAGGACAAATAACAGACACCCTTAGAAAGGCAAATGACATCCAAAGCAGCATTACACATAAAATAGGGATGTGGAATGTGAGAAGCATGAGCCATGGGAAGCTAGACATGGAATGCATGAACATTGCAGTACTGGGGGTGAGTGAGTTAAAATGGACAGGAATGGGCCACTTTGAATCAGAAACTATATAGTGTTCTACTTAGGCAATGAAAAGACAAGAAGAAACAGAGTGGCTTTCATACTAAGAAAAGATGTGGCAAAAGCAGTCAGAGGATACAATGCAAAATCAGATCGAATCATGTCATTAAAGCTCCATGGTAAACCTATGAACATCACCATAATTCATGTATATGCACCAACCACAGAGGCAGAAGAGGAAGAGATTGATAGATTCTATGAAGGAGTACAGGAAGAAATTGACAGCATACTAACACAGGATGTCAAGCTGTCATTGGAGATTGGAATGCAAAAGTTGGAAGCAAAGAAGAATCAAAAACAGTAGGCAGATTTGGATTAGGCAAAAGAAACGAAGCAGGTGATTGTCTGATAGATTTTTGTGAAGCCAACCACCTATTCATTGCAAACACATTTTTCATACAACCAGGGAGAAGGCTATACACATGGACATCAACAGATAGTCAACACAAAATTCAAATAGATTATATAACTGGAAGTAAAAGATGGCAGAACTCTATATTGGTGGCCAAGACTAGATCAGGCACCTATTGTGGCACAGATAACAAATTACTCATATCAAAAATAAGAGTAAGACTCAAGAAGAAAACAAAACCAGTGATCATACAAAAATATGGTCTAAATAATATCTCAACAGAATTTATTGACAACATGAAAAACAGATTAGCACCACTAAGCATAATAGACTGAGAACCAGAGGAACTATGGTCCAAAGCTAGGGACATAATAAAAGAATGCAGACAGATACTTTCAATAAACAAAAAGAAAGAGAAAAAACACCATGGATGACAGAAGAAACACTAAAAGCAATAAAGAAAAGAAGAGAAGAAAAACAAAAAGGAGATAGGAACAAACTAAGAATTATGAACACAACAGTACAATGGCTTGTACAGAAAGATAAAGAAAATTACTATAATGATCAATGCAGAGAAATAGAAAACAACAACAAAAAGGGAAGAACAAGAGATCTATTTCAGAAGATCTGGAAATCAAAGGAAAATTCAAACCAAGGACTGGGATGCTCCATGACAATAAAAATAACATAATTCAAGACCAGGAAGGAATAAATGTGTTGAAAGCAATACACAGAAGAATTATACAAAAGAGATGACAAAATAAAGGACACATGGAATGAAGAGCCATATGAAGATGAATCCCAAATTCTAAAAAGTGAGGTGGAAACTGCAATAAGAAAAACAGAGAAAAACAAATCACCAGGAACAGATGATATTCCAGTTGAACTGCTGCAATCCACACTGACAGAGTCAACTCTAGTGCTAACCAACATATGACAACAGCTATGGAAAACAAAACAATGGCCAATAGATTGGAAGCGATCAATAGACATCCCTATCCACCAAAAAGGAGATACAAAAGAGACTACAGCAACTACAGGACCATAGTAATGATTTCCCATACAAGCAAAATCAGGCTCAAAATTCTGCAACATAGAATCCAACCATACATGGAGAGAGATATGCCAGAAGTCCAAGTGGGGTTGAGGAAAGGAAGAGGCACTGGGAACCACATTGCAAACATACAGTGGCTAATGGAGTGCATCAGAGAATTCCAAAAGAAAATCAGTATGTGCTTTGTAGACTATAGCAAAGCCTTTGACTGCATAGACCATGGAAGACAATGGATTGCCCTTAAAGACATGGGAGTGCCAACACATCTGATAGTCCTGATGAGGAATCTGTATTCATGACAAGAGGCTACTGTCAGAAGAGAACATGGAGAAACAGAATGTTTCCCAATTGGCAAAGGGGTCAGACAAGGCTGTATCCTTTCACCCTATCTGTTCAACTTGTATGCAGAACATATTATAAGAAAAGCAGGCTTGGACACAGAAGGAGGAGGAGTGAAACTAGGAGGATGGAATATCAACATCTAAGATATGCAGATGATACCATAATACTGGCAGAAAACCTCACAGACTTGGAACACCTACTAAGGAAGATCAAAGAAGAAAGTGCTAAGGCAGGCTAAATGTTGAACATAAAGAAAAAACTGAGGACCTTCACAAGTTCAACCTAGACAATGAAGAAATAGAAATAGTAAAAGAATTCTCATACCTGGGATCAAACATTGAGAGAAGTGGGGGCTGCAGTCTGGAAATCAGAAGAAGATTAAGAATGAGGAGGGCATCCATGAAAGAACTAGAAAAGATTCTAAAATACATAGATATACACAAACGTTAGAATCATACAAGCCATCGTATTCCCTATTACCATGTATGGATGTGAGAGTTGGACAGTTAAGAAAGATGATAGGAGGAAAATCAATGTATTTGAGATGTGGCACTGGAGAAGAGTGTTGAGGATCCTGTGGACAGCCAAAAAGACAAACAAATGGGTCCTAGAGCAGATCAAGCCAGAAAACTCCCCAGAAGCCAGGATGACCAAACTGAGGCTGTGGTACTTTGGACACATCATGAGAAGGGAGGACTCACTGGAAAAGTCAATAATGCTGGGAAAGATGGAGGGAAGCAGGAAGAGAGGAAGGCCACATGCAAGATGGATGGACTCTATTAAGGAAGTCATGGGTATGGGATTACAGGATTTAACCGAGCAATGGAGGAAAGGGGTCTTGGAGATGTCTCATCCATCTCATGGGTCAAGATAGACTCGAGAGAAGTTAACAACAACAACAGCATGAGGATGAACACCTTGAAATAAAGTAAAAATGTAGAAAAAAAAGTGCAGGTAGAAGGAAATGGAAAGGCCCTCCCTTATTCTTTTTTCAACTTGAAAAGAGATGGTAAAGGCCAAGGGTGGTTAGTGCTTCAAGTCTGTGCCAGAAACAGAGAGACTGTGCTTGGGCATGTCTTGTGCCAAGCACAAAGAGTATTACTTCCAGGGACTTTATCACACTGGGAAAATTGTGAGTTTAAACAGTGATTAACCTGTGAAAATCATTCAATTGATGTTAAATTGTGCTTAAAATGACAGTAATGAAAGTGCCATTATACCATGAATAACTAGGCAAGAAACAGCAAAAAGTCATTCATGGGAAAATCCTGTGAATGAGTTCCTGCTGTTTCTTGCCTGGTTATTCATGGGATAATGGCACTTTAATCACATTTCATCTCAACGTCATGTGAAAACCATTTGCGCAATTGGGAGATAATCATGGGTTATTCATGGCGTAATAGTGCTTTGCATGCAACATCATGTGAAAACCATTCATGCAATTGTGGGTTAATCAGTTAATCACCATTTATATTTCCAATTTTCCCCCATGTTATAAAGCTCCTGGTCTGTGTCCCTGTAGTCATCCACCCTAAACATAGCCAATAAAAGGACAGTTTCCAAGAAGTCTATGGCCTGAAACAAGATGGGCCAAAGACTGCAGCTTCTAGACACTTCAGGGGCATGGTGTCCAGACAATGCATGCCCCTGATACTGCCAGAAGCTGTTTTGAGGCCACTTAAGGTGGCCCAGAGCATTTTAGGAGATTTATGCTACAGATGGGATGCTCCTTGCTGGTGGCCCATTTAGGACTGTGGTGGCAGCCTGCCTTAAAAGCCCTCAGTTCCTAGCCAATCAGGACTGGTGTGGCCAGAGGCTGCTCCAAGCTACTGGCCTGCTTTACCCCTATGAATGAGTGGTACCAATGAGGTATTACTCAGAAGAATGGCCAGAGGAATCTTGGATTAATGCATTCAGACAGAAGAGATTCTAGGAAGATGGTCCAGAGCATTTTAGGAGGTTTATGCTACAGGCGGGATTTCTTGTAGCCACCCTATTACTTATTGGAATGAAGCATGAAGAGGCATCATGCTTGTTTCTTTAGTAATTAGGAGTAGAGAGGGAACTTTGAAGTGCCTGTATTGTTTTCATCCCTATGCTTTCTGATCTGTGTAATTCAAGCCTTTTCTTTTCGCTCCAAAAGTTAGTGTTAGTGTTTTACAATCCTTTGTTTGAGGAGATCACACCATTAAATCCCGCTGGAAGAGACATGGGATCTAAAAGATCTAAAATGGGTATTATCATACTTACTCATACCTGGGCTGCAGGTAGCCCATATCCTTCCATCTGCAACCTAGACTTCTGCCACGACTTTTTAAAGAATGGGAAAATCTCATTCTTGAAAAAGTCACAGCAAAAGTCTGGGTTGTAAATGGGCTGCCCAGGAAGATATGGGCTGCCTACAGCCTGCACATGAGTAAGTATCATAATACCCATTTTTGTCTTTTAGATCCTGCATCTCTCTGGGTAGGATTTGAGGGTTCAATAATCTCATGAGAAGGAGGAATCCATAAGGTTTTTTTAGGATGGTTCATATACATATACATGACAGTCAGCATTACAAACTCTTCTACTGAAATACAGGTAACTTTATTTTGTCTATCTACTTTCCTATCAATGATGGATTTCTTGCAACAATAAATGTACTTTTAAAAACCTTACTCCAGCATCCTACATATGTCTATCCTGTTTTATACCAGAAGCTCATATTGCAGTGGAGCATGCTGTACTCTGCTTAATATAAATACCAATATTTCCTACACTACCTGGGCTAGAGCCACAGGTAAAGATGCATGAGATCAGGCAAGCCCTTAGAAGCAGTTTTGGAGCCCATGTGTTCTTTTGCCCACAGTTTCTGGGCTGTACTCTCTACTTGTCATATGCTATTGGTATAGGAGCATTTCTGCTAGTATAGTAAATCTATAAATATACATAGCAATGGTGTGTTAGAGTCACGGGTTACATGATGGAGTCATGCATTATCTGTGGGCATTTTAGTTAGCAAGGATTATAGCATCATCTGCCACCCAGCCCCATGCTTAGACTTTCTTGTTTCCTCTGAGTTTGCAAATCTCAAAGTAGTTAATTGGGGGGGGGGGAGGAGGTAAGTTTCAGCAACAATATATAATTTTGTGTTTTTTCCTTTTTTTGTAATTGTTTTACCGTGATGCTATAATGTGAGGTGTTATGGCTTGATCTGGTCTCAAAAAAACAGTTAAGATCCAATAGCTTTAGAAAAGACATGCTCCAAGTTGAAATGAGAACTGGTAGAATTCATTTTGTTTATATAGATTGACATAACTCGTAGGCAAATGGCTATGGGAATTGCCATGATAAGTGCCTATATTTCAAAATTTACTAGAATATTACATATACTTAATGATCTATTATATTGCTGTGATTTCACTGTATGTATAAGGCACTTTCCATTAAAATCTGACAATTGGATGATTTTTAAAGCTTTAGCTATGTCTGTTGATGGATAATATATACCATAAGGAGCACAAAGTTCACCTCATTTGCACACTGCTGGAGAACAGAGTGGTCATTAGCCAGACTACAAAGTGTTGTTTCTGTACAATGTGCTGTGCTGATCAGTACATTTCAAAGCTTCTTTCTTCCAATGCAATTCCAAGGCATAATTCTTATCAGGCAGTGTGACTTAAAAGGATTGTATGTTATCTGATTCTGGAGCTGAGGGGGGAGAAGGAGGGGATATATGAGGTGTCTTGGGAGCTGCTTGTTTAGTTGAACTAGTATTTGGCTAGATAGCCAAAGAATGATTAGCTGGTGTGGAGGAGGGTTGGAGAAATGGATGACAGAGTTGAACTGCTTCAAAGAAAATAATTTAAATCCTGTGCAACAAATGAGCACAAACCTTGCATGTGAGGAAACTGTGAGGAAAGAGGCAACTGTAAAAGTTTCCATTGTGTTGTGTTTCAATGGCTGTATCCAGAACTACAGGAGTGGAAGATTTTCTGGCAGGAGTACCATTCAGCAGATTGTTGCCCAAGAGGTATTTAAAACCCTAGCACAACATGGATATGGCAAAACATGCGCCATGAGATGTTATGCAAGCTGGTACACAATGTTATGTACTAAGATGTTTGAGTTTTCTTTTCTCCCATAAGGATCTTGCAGACACACTATCGTGTGAAAAGCCCTCCTACTCATAGGGGGACATCACTGAATCCCAGCCAATATACTGCATGACATTACCATTGACATCTTGGCCTATATGAAATGATGTGTGAAGCTGACTTTTGAACAGATGTCTTGTTAAGCTCGTCCAGAGTGAGAGGGGAAATGATTAGGCTTATGAAGGAGTCTAGGAAAGCAGTCAGAAAAGATTGAGAGGGAAGTACTTTGAAGCTATAACAACTAGCATAGGAATGGCTCCCAGGCTAGCATTTTACTTGGTTGTGCTTGCATCTATCCAGGTGATATGTGGGGGCTATTTTGCACAGGCAAATTGACTCATGACCAACCATAACGCAAGGAAAATGGCCTGTTGTCTCTCATGTGTTCCATAAATACTATTGCATTCATCTCACAGCAAATTGTTGTCTGGTTTCTGCCACATCTTGCTCTCTTTTACTCCTATTAAATCCAACAGCCAAATTCATACTGACTTTAATAGGAACAGAATTAGACTCATATTGAGCTACTGGAGCTGCATTACTTGTGCTGTCAGTAAGATTATGAGTTCTACCATCATCTCTTTCCCCTGACATCTGTCTCTTTCAGCATATAAATGAACTCACAACACACACACACTCTTCAGGAAATTTATACATCTGGTTTTATTGGCAACCAAAAGAAATATAACAGAATACTGGAAGCCTGACAAACCCTCTAGCGTTTATAGCTTAGATTACAATTTTTTTCAATTTAGCCTCATTAGAAGGCTAAATTGACAGTACAGAAAAGGAAAGGACTATCTTTTCCTAACTATTTTAGTTATGTGACAGAAAGGCCAATGATACAGATCCACAGTAATTCAGCATTGCTACGTTTTACAACCTTCAGGCTCAGTTATCCACACACACTTGTCAGGAGTGATGGCGGTCACTTGTGGCAGGCTGTATAACACCCATGACAAGACAGGTGTGTGCGGACATGCTAATATCAAACAGCTTTTGGCTGTTTGGTTACAGACAGAGAAAGGATAGCTGTGCAGGCCTCTCCTAGTCAAATCCTAGAATACACCACTGCCAAGGTCACAAGATCCCTTATGCTCAGAACATATATAAGTTCATGCTTATGTTTTGGCAACAGCCTGCCATAACAGTTTTGGGGCTGATTTCATTATAACGGTTACTGAACAGTTGAAAAGGAGGGCAGTGGTCCCAACAGACTCTGAGAATAAAATATCATGTTCCCTTTTCTCCTGAAGCAGAAGGCACCAACTAAGAAAAACTGCTTTATTCTGCTGGGTCAGAGGTTCCTGCCTGTTCCCCTCAATGCTGTACCATGCAGGTACAGTCTGCCCACCCTATCCACGGCTTCTTTATCCATGGATTCAATCATATATATATATAAATTCAAACATGCAAACCTTGATTTGCTATTTTATATTCTCTCTGGCTTTTCTTCGTAAACGAAGATTCAGGAAGGACTCATCCCACGCTTTTTGCAAGCGTGCAGATGACTAAAAAGGCCAATCTGAGATAAACAAGTCCGGTTGCAGAAAGCACAGCAGAAGATTTCCTTGTGTGATGTTTCTGGGTTGTGATTCTTTCTGCGTTGTCGTTTCTCTTTGA
>CM034701.1:282650085-282664487 GCA_020142125.1 Phrynosoma platyrhinos
AATGGCAAACTGCCTCTGAAGATACTTGCCAAGAAAATCCCATGATAGGTTCACCTTAGGGTCACCATAATTCGGAAATGACTTGAAGGCACACAACAACAATGACAAGCTAGGATGTTGTACTTTGGCCACATCATGAGAAGGCATGAATCATTGGAAAAGACAATTTATATAGGAAAAGCAGAAGAAAGAGAGGGAGACACATGTCATCATGTTATGTTATATGTGTTATTATATCTGCAGAACTGCAAAGTCATTATGTGAGTATATGTGTGAAAACGACTAGGACATTTGCTGATCATGTCCTTGAAGCAGCCAGACTACTGGATGTGTATTAGACCAGCACCTGGACTGTGTGATGTAATGAATATGATATAATGCCTGAGCAACCCTGAACAAAGGTTGCATCAGCCAAGGGCATAAGAGACACAACTCAGAGTAAGCATTTGTGGGTCATTGTGAGTCAGTCAGTGGAAAGAGTTTGTGAGTATTGGAGAGCTGCTGTTTTGCTGTATTTCTGAGAGCTGGAGAAGGAGGAAGCCTGTGTTTGCTTTCATTTCAGAGCTCTACTGTTGGTGTTTATAGTTTATCTTCTATCCTCTGTAAATAAATCCTTCAACTGTAGCAGCCCGGTTTCAGTTTCCTGTTTTGGAGAGTATCTCAAGGTCCCTGCCAAGATACTGAAGCACATTCACAATGTGCCTTAGTGTGACAACTGGCTGGACTCAATCACAGAGGACACGGGCTTGAGCCTGTAGGAGCTGGAGTCTTGGAAAAGTCCCATCCATGGGGTCACCATGAGTCAAAGTAGACTGAAGGGCAGTTAACAACAATAAAAGAAGTTATGATGAATGGAAAACAATTAAACAGGTTTTTTTTTTGCTTCATTGACACCAAAGTTGTGGAAAGTACAACATAGATGCAGAATGCCCAGTGCTACAACCTCTTGGGTTCCACAGATTCTACCAGAAACATGTTGAATACATCTACTTGAGGTGGTGTAGGAGAAACAGTAAGCAAAGAGCACTAAATGTTAGATCATTCAACACTTCAATGCCCCTCTCCACCAAAGAAGTGGAATTGGAGAGCCCTAGCAAAACCAATAACATAATTAAAATCTGAAGTAGTGTGTTCCATTCACAAACTACATCGTGGTATAGATATAGTGATAAATAAGATAAAGTGACATAAGAAAAAAATATTGAGATTATGTAACTATGATAAAATTATTATAAAATTATTTTTGTCATTGATAAGATATGGAAAAGTAAGTTTTAAAATTGACTGAAAGAAGTAGAGAAGTAATTAGAGACATGGTTGAAATGAAAGAAATGATAAGATATAAAGTTAAACTGGCAGAGGGGAGAAGAGGAAGTCATTCACATATGTTTTGTTTTTGTTTGTTTATGTGTGTATGTGTGTGTGGAGAGAGAGAGAGAGAGTCTGTATCATGGTTTTAAAGACTGATTGATTTAATAACTATATATATCAACAAAAAAATTACACCATGCCATTTTTCCATTGCCACTGCTCATAGGGAGTTTAGGGAGAACTATTAGTTTTTGGAGATACACTCTTTATCCATTTGAACCAAAATTGAACCAAATCTTTTGGAGTACTCTGATTCAGATTAAGTCTGCTTCAAAGCAGCTCTGCTTCAAATAGGAGGCTTTTCACATCTATCAAAGTCAGCTCTAGGTGAATTTTGGATTTGAGATTCATCTGTATCCAAAGCACACCCCTAACAGAGAACATTAAAACAAACTAATAAACAAACCCAAAAGATGTAAGACTCTTGAAATAAATTCAAAAGCAAAGTGAAATAGTAATAACAATAAACCCCTGGTTCCCTCTGAAAAAAAAAAGTATTTAAAAGCTACCAATCTTACTTCTCTTGGGCAAGAATTTGGGTGCCACTGCCAAAAATACTAATTTTTCCCTTACTAGGAAATATACATGTGGTGGTGGTGGAGATTTTCTTCTGTCTTTGGGTGTGGAATAGTCTTTATGATCAATGGGCAGTTCAGAGTACAGAAATGTTGTTAAAGATATGCCCTGATAGAGTGACAGGTTCCAGGGAATTATTTTTATTGTTGGCAGATTTTATGGGTGATTTGTTAGTAAGATGGTTTAAATGAAAAGTACATTTATGCTATGCAATGTTGAGTTTTAAAGCACAGTGCATTTTATTGTTTTGCATAAGCACTTAAGGCTCAGAATAAGTGCTTTTAAAAATAAATCCAAATGTCTCAATGAATTTGTTGAGGAATGAAGGCTTGGTTTCATCTAATTTGTGCTGCATTTGCATCAGTGTGACTTTATCAGTTTCAACAGTTATTTACACTGGAATAAAATGAAAGAGTGTTGAAATCAAGGTAAGAGTCAAGGTAAGAGTTTATAAATCTGGACAAACATAATAAAAGAAGCAGAGTATCTGCTACATTAAATTACAGCTATCTCCATCAGTATGACTTTACATTATTTCTATACAGCTAGAGAGTCACACTTTAGTGAGTGTAGGAGCAAGAATAGTCTGGTCTCCATATATAAGTATGTGGTGCTTTCTAACCTCTCCATAGGGAGTGGGACATCATAGCCTCTGTCTACATTGTTTACAAATAAGGCACAACTAAGAATTATACTTCACAAACATTTAATAGTTCCAAATCATTACACAACCCAAAGGTCTCATTTTTCCATCCATTGTTCACTCAGAAGGCCAGAATGAGGATGAAGACTTTTAAGCTTTCCCTTTGCAGGAACAGCAGCCTTCAAGTTGCACCAGGATAAGTTACATGAAGGAGGGTAAATGAGCAGGATTGGGTTTCTATCATTTTCCAGTCTCACTGTGGTTAAGCCAGTGTCACAATGTGGAGAATATGTTTGTAGAGCTTTAGGCCCTAGAGACCCACTCACCACAGAAGAAGTAACTGGACAGGGTCCTGTAACTGTTTCCTATGTTTTCCTATGCTCTCTTCCTAACTGCATTGTAGAGTCTTTCCAGGTATGGTAGAGAGACACCTGCTAGTATAAAAAGGAGCCTTCCCCAGGTTTCCAAAACTGTTCAGGAGAGTGATGAAGCTAGACAAATTGGAGTGCATGAAGTTCAAAACCAAGCCCTTGTAGAGAACCTGCTGAACTATAGCTGCTTCTCCTCTCCCTGAGAAAGCTTTTATCTCATGTGTGGGTTGCTAGCTCTCCATCTGCTCTTGCTTCCTTTGTAACCATCTTCCAAGGCTAGGACAAATCCAACACCATCTCAATACTTTATTTGGTGCCTCCTCACTTTCCAGACTCTGTTTTTATACCTGAGTCACCCCACTCCCCTTTCTCTATTGCCAGGTGACTGATCAGCTATGCAGCTATTGATCATTCTTCTTATCACTGGTCAGCAAAGCAGGCAGTAGCCTCTTCCATCTGACAGAAGCAACAGATCAGGATGGTAGGGTGGCAATCACTGATATGTGTGTATGTGTCTTCAAGTTGCCTGTCGACTTATGGCAACCTCATGAATTTATAGGTTTTTCTTAGGCAAATAAATAAATAAATAAATAAATAAATAATACTCAGAGGTGGTTTTGCCAGTTCCTTCTTCTGAAATGTCTCCTACAGCACCTGGTATTCATTGACAGTCTCCCATCCAAGTATTAAGCAGAGCTGACCCTGGTCAGCTTTCAAGATCAGATGGCATCTGAAGCCTTTAAGATACATGTTTTCCTATAGCATCTAGGTAAAGAATATTGACAAATACATAACTTGTTTGATAGTGATTTGCTATCAGCCTTCCAGACTACATAATGAAACTGTGAAAAGCCTTTATAGAACATTCTGTGAACACTTCATATTTTGATAGAAGACATATAAATGGACAATATCAAGAAATGACAAACCAGTATGGTGAACACACTCATATGTCAAGGATGGGAAATTTTGGGGGTTGAGGGACTAGATTGGTATCTCCTTCAGCCCCAGTAGCAGTTGCTCTCATGCTGTTGTCACTTCTGCCATCAACAAATTTGCCACTGCAATAACAGTGATGAGGGAAAACCCAACCCCACAATTTCCCCTTTAAAATAAGATGCATGCTTGTTACCCAAAAACCTAGGGCCCCAGGAGAGCACCCACAAATTTATTCAATGGGGAAATTAATTTAGCTCAACAATTTAGCAGTGAAAGGGCCAGGATAACTCTAGCTGGGACACAAGCCTATGCTTACTGGTTCTGAAAAGCTAGAATTCCAGAGTGTTAAATGCAACTCAGATTTATTATTTGAACAACAAGAAGGATGTCAACATTCACATGAAGCACCTACACACACACACGGTAATGGATAGCAAATTAAAGGATTGCAAGGGGCAATGCTTATCAGTTCCAGACATCAGGCTCTAGTCTGGGAAAGCTGGGAGTTGAATGTGACGCAATCAGTTTGCTGCTGTGTGGCACAGACAACAGTACTGATGAGAGGCCAAGCTTGAATCTGCCAGAGTTTCTGCCTGATTCCAAAGTGGACCAAAGTGGAAGTTACCAAAGTGTGTGCATTTATGAGTCCATGTTGTTTTGAGGCAGTTTGAGTTCATTTTCCAGGAATCCCAGAAATGATGGTATTTCCAGCTGGTTGATGGTTTTAACTTTAGAATTACAAAAGGAATATTTTTGGCTGGTGGTCATGACATTGAATTAATCAAGCAGTGATAAGATAAGGAAAACCCTGGAGAATTTGGGACAGGATGAGGTGTTGGGGGAAAAATGGGGGCTAGTAGCTTCCCGGGCCTCTCCTTTTCAGGAGGTAGCAACTGGCCTGCTGAGGCCTCAGCCAAGCAAGCCCCAAGACATCCAGGGAGAAGGCCTCCCTGCCGCAGCTGTGCGGGGCCTCAGCCAGCCAGCCAAGCCACAGGAAGGCCCAGGGTGGTGAGGCCTTCCTTCCACAGCTGTGTGGGGCCTCAGCTGACTGGCCAAGCTGTGGGAAGCTCCAGGGCGGTGAGGTCTTCCTGTGCAACTGCATGGGGCTCAACCGGCTGGCCAAGCCATAGGAAAGGTCCAGGGCAGCGAGGCCTTCCTACCATGGCTGCGTGGGGCCTTGGCTGGCTGGCCAAGCCACCAGAGAGTCCAGGGCAGTGAGGTCTTCCTGCTGTGACTGCTCAGGGCTTCAGCCAGCCAGCCAACCCATAGGAAGATCCAGGAGATCCCAGTCCCAAGGAGAGCCGGCCCCAAGGTTGATATTATATTTATATCAATGTTTTATTATATTTATTTTTACATTAATGTTTTTATTTTAGTAATGTTTTTGGTTTTTAGTTGGTTGTGGCCTCAATTTTTCTTGAATGCCCTACATTGTGTCCTACATTTCATCTGACATTTCCCCCCTACATTTGCCCAGTTTTGTGGAAGAGAATTATGGCAACCCTACCTCTAAAGAAACCTGACTAAAGAAAACCCCATGATAAGTTCAACTGGAAATGACTTTAAAGCACATTACAACAACAAGCTGATTATGAGATACAGAACAAAGTGCTCTAGGCATACAGAATAAATTGAAACATGGAAATGCAGAGAAAGCTTCAATAGGTGTATAATGAATATTTGGTCTGAAATAGTGCTGCTTGCTTCTGTGTAAATGTGCAAATGTTAGGGTTAGGAAGCATTAGATCAAGGGACAGGGGGCTAATATTATAAGGGAAACATTTATATTAGTGTATTGGTTATGTTCTGTTATTACCACAGGGTTCCATGGTATCTTTGGAATGCTCTTTTTCACTCTCTTTGATGTAAATTCATTTCCTAGCCCTAGCTAGAGTAGACCGACTGAATCAATTAAATAATGGTAGATCATCACTTATGTAAATTTAATTGCTGCAACTATGGATGCATCTACACTGTAGAAATAATTCAGTTTGACACTACCTTAAGAGCTGTAACTCCATCTAATGGAATCCTGGGATATGTAGTTTCACAAGGTCTTTATCCTTCTCTGCCAGAATGCTGGTGCCTCACAAAACTACAAAATCCCAGGATTTTGTAGAATGGAGCCACGGCAGTTAAAATGATGTTAAACTGCATTATTTCTGCAGTGAGATGCACTCTCAGATTACCAATTTGATTAAGGTCTTTATGGCCTGAAACACACGGGGCAAAAGTATTGACTTTTGGCCGATCCAGAGGTGTAACATACAGATGGCTCATGCCCCCAGATCAGACCAAAGCTGCACCATAACTGCCTAAGGTGGCCCAGGGCTACCAGCAAAAGGAGCACACACAAAAAAAAATGCTCCTTGCCAGCAGCCTTTTTGAGACTATGACAGTGGCTGGCCTCAGGACCACAGCATTTGGTCACCATGGTCCTGCACTGAATGGGGAGCAACCAGGGCTGGAGAATCATAGAATCATAGAATCATAGAGTTGGAAGAGACCACAAGGGCCATCCAGTCCAACCCCCTGCTATGCAGGAACTCCCAATCAAATCATCCCCGACAGTCCAAGCTGCCAATCTGCTTAACCCCTATGTGTGGATTGGATCACTTGGATTACAAGGAGAAAGCCTGATCTATAAGTGCTATTAGACCATGAACATATCACCCAGGGATTTTGTTGAGAAGCCTCTACCAAGGAATCTGGGCTTCATCAATAGTTCAAGTCATTGCTTTCCTTTTGACAAAGTCTACAAGAAACATAATCAAACAAGAGATATATCATTCATCTAGGCCGGTGATGACAAACCTTTTAGAGACTGAGCGCTGAAACTGCAACCTAAAACCCACTTATTTATTGCAAAGTGCCGCATCCCTCTGGCTTTCTAGTAACAAACCCTGGTGAACTCTGTGCTGGGTTGACAGCACATGGACTCTGAATGCCTTCTCTGGCTCGCATGTCATAGATTCACCACTAGTGATCTAGACCATCTCCCATAAAATATATTTCCATGCTGTTCATATTCTTTCTGTATACATAAGCATACTTTCCCCTTCTCATTAATTCCTCTACCTTTCTGTTTAACTTTGTCAATTTAGTTCCAGTTGATTTCATCCCAAGGGCTCTCTGCCAAGGAATTTTAGAAGGCTTCCTAATATGATGGGGCTGCTTTCCCTTCTGCAGAGTCTACAAAGTCCTTTGTTTTCTTTTGTGGCATGATCATTTTGCTAGTTCTAGACCAGATCTAGACTAAATCCCAACCTTGGGATGCTGCTGGTCTACAGTTCTCAGACTCCCCAGCCAAAATTGCCAATGGTCATGAATTCTGGGAGGTTTCATCTGAAAACATTTGGGGATCAGAGACTGAAAAATCACTGTACTAGGCTCTTCCAGTTTTGACTTCCCTATTCATCCTATCCCCTTCCCTTTGGTCTGCTCACTTTACATGCTGCTTCTCCAAAAATGTGATCAGAATAAGGTTGGTTTATAGATGCAGACATTGTACTATGCATGCAATACAGTTATTTGGACATTGCATGGCAGACATATTTAAGAAGCAAAGCTGTGCACAGCAGTGCATGAGGATGCACAAAATGGTTCATAGTGCAAGTGCAAATGCACAATCGGTGTGCAATAAAACACAAAAGAAAAAAAAAACAGCAACCAACTATGCTCAGCCATCCACCCATGGATATGTAAATTTGAACACTGGACCATATGATGCTAGATGCATATATGTAATATGACATCAAACCCATCACAAGTAAGATAAGATGTGCACAGATGAGCACCAGCAACATAACTCCACATATCCACACACCCAATATACAGGAATAAAAGTGTAGTGGAGCATGTACTGATGAACACAGAGTGTGTGTGCACTGTCCACAAAAGGCCTCTGCTCATTCCATAATAGGGTGTGAATCCCCACTGCTGACTGCATACAGGCCCAGAGTGGAACACCTACTGAAGATTATCACTTTGTGAACTGCAATTGCATGAGGAAGAGTCAGGCTGCATTGACACTGCTGAAATAATGCAGTTTGACACCACTTTCACTGCCATGTCTCAAGGCTATGGAAATCTGGAGTTTGTAGTTTTGTGGGATATTTAGCCTTCTCTCACAGAGAGCTCTGGTGCCACAACAAACTACAAATCCCCAAATTCCATTAGATGAAGCCACCACAGGTAAAGTATTGTCAAATTGCATTAATTCTGCAATGAAGATGCAGGCCACAGTGATTCATACACACTGTGCTACAGTAGTATCCAGGATAACTTTATTGTGGATTATTTATGCCATGTTGTGGTGATATAGGATCCTGGCCTGTTGACTGTTAGCATCCAGATACAGCCACGTATTTACTCCATAGCTTTGGTGACCAAGACTAGAGAGGAAATAGTGGATATTTAAGAAGTCATGGATGTTTTGTAAAGACCTCAGTGCTATTGATGGTGACATTTCAATATTAGCCTTTCAAACTTGGTGTCAATAATAGTTTTGTCCTTGACCAACACACACACACACACTTTTAATTCAAGGCCATGCAGTAAAAGAATAACAGTAATCTGTGACAAGTCAAGGGACAAGTGAACCAGAAGCAGTTCCCTCACTGTAGAGAATTCTTGTGGCTATGTGAGAAACCAGGGGAAATCATCAGGAACAGCTGGACAAAAGGCTTGCAGCTTTGCCTTTGGGTTTTTTAGCTGATAATCTGCAAGACATGCATAGCACAATTGGCCTCAGGAGAAGGGCAACACATCTCCTTTCTTCAAGTCATGTTATTTTAACATCTGGAGCAGCATACATTGGAGGCTTAAAGAGAGCAATGAGAATATGTTGTTACAGTTCCCTTTGATGATTGAATTAAGGGAAATGCCACTAAATTCTTGCCTTGGCTGTGCTCAGCTGTCTGAATCTGTGTGGATGCCAGTATTCAAAAAAGCACTTAGAAATCAACAACAGCAGCATAGATTTTGAAGAGACACTCCATTTTAGTATTACTAGCAGGGCAAAGGGGAATAATATCATTTATTTGAAAATGAACTCTTCTTAGAATACCCATAATGCTGTGGGAGGATAAATAAACTGATGAAAGTATTCTGCTGAGCAGGTCATCAGGATGGTAAAGAGCCCACACCAGGGAAAGATGGATTGCTTAGTGTGAGGCCTTGACAACACTGTACTGTCCCAGATGTTTTATTTTATAGCACTATTTGTATTGTCAGGAGACAAATTTCTGCTATTTATGTTGTGCAAAGGAGTTATGTATGTTTAAGATGGGTCTTTATCTGCCATAGACCTTCTAAAATTAAGTTGAATGCTTGCAGTATAAACAGAAGGTCACTTCTTTGCATTCAAAACACATTCATCCACAACAAGGAAGCCAAAAATTATATATCTTTCAGAAAGGACAAAAATGACATGAATTTCACATTGGTCCATTCCACAGGTAATGGCAAATTACCATTTCCTACTATCTAATGAGCTGCAGCAAGCCTCTGGTTCATGCACAAACCCCTTCATGGCCACATGAGAGGGAAACTTTTACTTCTGTTGTTAAACAAAACAGTTTCAAACCCTCAAACTGTCTCAGTTTGGCAGGGAATAATCTTCTGCCATCCTAGTTTTTCAACTGCTTTAAAAACATCCCAGTTTCTCTCTCTTTCTCCTTCCATTTTGCTGCTGTTACCTCAACTTATTTCAATTGATGAAAATTGATTCTATTAACTCGGCTAACTGGAGGAAGGTGGGGAGAATCTTGTTCTTCCCTGTAGACTCAGGCATAACCAAATTGCTGCAGACACTGGGTGTACTTTCACATTCATAACTTTTGCAATCTTACCACATGTTGCTTGGCCACACACATTCCAATTTTCATATGTGGAGTGTTGGAGGGACGGTATGCAATTTCAGTATCTAACCAAGGGATGGGCTTTTTTAGACCAAGGATAGACCATGATTTAACCAGAAAATTAACAGGAAGTTGGCTTCCATTTTGTTACTGTTGTGTGCCTTCAGGTCATTTTTGACTTATGGTGACCCCAAGGCAAATTATCATGAGTTTTCTTGGCAAGTTTCTTCAGAGGGGGATTGCCATTACTGTCCTCTGAGATTGAGAATGTGTGACTTGCCCAAGGTCAACCAGAGGTATCCATGGCCAAGCCAAAATTCGAACCCTGGTCTCCAGAGTCATAGTCCAATGCTCAAACCACTACACATGCTGGCTTTCCAATTACTTCCTAGATAAGGCATCTCTTGTGCCTAAAACACATTTGGCTTTGGCTATACCCACCAATGCAATGTGGCTCTTGGGAATTTTTCTGAAATTGAATTTGGCTCTCAAGATGAGGGTGATTCTTCATTGCTGACCTAATTTTTGTAAAGTTAATCCCTACATCCTTTTTGAAAATGTTTTTTGGGCCCATTTAATATATCTTCATTACATATGAAACTTGGATAGACTCATTCCTCTGCTGCTTAGCCCCTAAGTCACCACAAAGTCAGTCAGCAGTTAATATAGTTAAAACCAACGGTCAGTAAAAGCTGAGCCCTAATCCGCTGGCGCAAGTACAAAACAAGTAGAAAAACTTTGGGGAATTTAATTATTAAACATATGATAAAAACCTATTATCTCTAATAGCTAATAGATAAGAAGTCTATTAAAGATTCTTTCTACAATGAAGCTGGCTGGTTTTGGCTGGCTGAGGAGTTAGCCTTCTTTTCTGATTATTTCATGCTACAAGCCAGGTGAGGGAGAAGAATGCCCTGTTGCATCATTTTTATATTTAGCAATGCTCTCCAGTAAATTGCACTAATGATATACTGACATTTACACAATCTGTCTTAAGCATATCACATTTTGTCAATACTAAACTTGTCTGGCTATTTACATATGCCAGCATAATTGCACACAAAACTTGTTGGGAGGTGTTGTTTCATATAGCTGATAGGTGCTTGGAGACTATATACACAGATCAAATATTCAATTTGAAAATGTTGTCTCACAGGTTTTCCTTTCACATGTTTTAGAAAAGAAAAGACTGGAGTTTCATTAATGTGACAATGAAATCACTGTGATATTCTTTCATAAAATATTAGCAAAACAGTAGTATCATAATGATGGTCCAACATTTTAGAGGATGCCCTATAAGCATGGCCTTCAAGGATGAATATTATAGGAATATCTTAAAATAATAATTATGTACTTTATGGGTTACATACTAAGATCAAAACATCATCCTGTCTTTAAATTGTGTTGTTTTTTTCAATTCAGTCAATAAAAATCCTTGAAGTTTGAATAAGGTATTTGGAAATAAAGGTGCTTTACATTTTGAGCCACAATATTTATGGCTCTAAATGTATCTTCTGTCCCTCTGCACAAAATATTTTGATGCTTCGGTATCAATAAGCATAGTTCCTCCTTCCAGAACAATTCAGTAGAGTATTGCATGTGCCCACAGTGAATTAATAGTTTGACCAGCATGACCAGAGGCTTCTAACTGTTATGGATTCCAGACCTACCATTAAAATTTAAAAATATTGATACATGTGTATTAATATGGATGAAAATATTTTGGTGATTTGTTTAATTAACAGTTATATTTGTTATAAATAATATAAATCAGTGTAGTATAAAAATCAAGATGACTCACACATTTTATTTATTACGTATTTACTGAAGATCACACCACACAAATAGCTAGGTTGTACTTAATTCATTCAGTGGGTTCTGTGGCCAAAAACAAAATCATTGTCTTTTTTTAAATAACAGATCCACAAAATCATCCCTTAAAATCCCTGTGGACTAGGCCCCAGTATTCTTGATTAAGAAGCATAACTGGTATCTATAAAATTTTGGCAAATGAAATACAGACACAAGAAATTGTTAACCAGTAAATGTGTAATGTAGTCTCATCTGATCTTCTCAGCATCCATGAATCAACAGCTTGACTCCCTGAGGGGATTTTTGTTGAAACATAGAATTTCATCTCTGCCATTCAACATTATGTTGCCAGTAGCAGTGAGCTGTTTGGGTTGGTTTTTTTTAATGAAACCTAAAAAAGATGTAAATAATAAGTACTGCATATGAGGTCCAATGGCAGAAACCATCTCAGCCTGTTCTGGGCTTGGTGGGATGGATATAGATGAACAACTCTTCATTAGCAGTTTGTTTCCTGGTAGATATCAAAAGCTTAGAGCAGGGGTAGGCAACCTTTTTGAGCCGGGGGCTGGGTTGCTGTCCCTCAGACAATTGGGGGGGCCGAAGCACCATAAATAAATAAATAAATAAATAAATAAATTTTTAAATTTAAAACATTAAAAAAATATATGCATGCACACTCTCAGCCCCAGAAAAGCCATGGCAAAACCCCTGTGGAGATTTTGCCAAGAAAACCCCAAGAACAAGTAATAACAACAATAATCAATATCATCATGATGGGGGGCAGCTGGGGCAGCGGTGCAGGCCATGGCAGGACCGGCTTGGAGCCGGTTCAAAGGCCTCGGGGGGCCACATCCGGCCCCCGGGCCTTAGGTTGCCTACCCCTGGCTTAGAGGCTTTGTGTGGTGCTCAGTACATTTCCTTCAGAGGTAGTAAGTATGCAGACCTCCAGATGATGATGGACTCTAACTCCCAGCAGTTCCAGCAGCCAACAGAGCCAATGGTGAAGAATGCTGGGTGGCACAGTCCAACAAGACCTGAAGGGTCACACATTTTCATCCTCACAACAACCTATGAGGTAGCCTAGGCTGAAAAGTGTGACTGGTCCAGGTTCACACAGAATGGGTTCCTATGGGTAAAAACTGCTTATGGAATGGAATGCTGAATGAATGCTTTGACTTTCTCACCACTTGGTTAGGGAGTATCCAAATGTCATCTTGCTGTGTGAGTGGAAGAGCAGCAATGGATGGCCATGTCAACAGAAGGTGACAGGTAACATTGCTGATGGTTCTTACAATTGCACAGGCAATTGCCCAAACTCCCCCTTGCCTGCTGCATTGACTCTGAAAATGCAGCAGAGCCAGACATTGAGGAAAGAAGTAGCTATAGAAATAGTTGAATGAATTCCAGACTGACTGCTATCCTTGTTGAGCTGTCTGAAATGTGTATGCTCATCATCTGAAGATGACCAGCATCTCCTTATGTTTGTGAAAGACATCATACCACCTTTAAGCAAACTACTAAAGACAGAAATTTTGCCTCTCTCTTGAAAAACTTTTCACCATTGTTGGTTTTTGCACAAGCGTTTGGATTATACATTTTAGTGAGGTGGAAATAAACTGGCAAGAATGGTCTGTACTGCTTCAGCATATGCGTTGGGAAGAAACCATTTCCCTTTATGTCCCCCTTTTTATACTATGCTTGTTTATGGTACTTACTTTATTCTACTTATTCTACATTTACATGAGTTGTCTAGTGGCATTCAGTAAGATGAAGTTACCTCAGGAATCTTCTATCTTATTTATATATTTGATTTTTTTTAAATCCACTTTTCTCTTATGTTGCAAAATGGCCAATGTATTGAACAGGTCTTAACTAATTTTATTTCTAATTGCTTAGGCTTTGAAGGTGGTCTGGTGAGTCCAAAACCATGCTTAGAAAACACATTGGGACAAATATATATAATACGGAAATGATAGTGATATCCTGGTATCATATTTTGACCACT
This sequence comes from Phrynosoma platyrhinos, assembly GCA_020142125.1. Taxonomy (NCBI): domain Eukaryota; kingdom Metazoa; phylum Chordata; class Lepidosauria; order Squamata; family Phrynosomatidae; genus Phrynosoma; species Phrynosoma platyrhinos. Next base: position 282,663,664 of record CM034701.1, read on the forward strand.
GTGATGTAATTAAATCCAGGACCAATCCTTTCTATTCGGTCACATAATTTCAAGAAGATCTGTTCCTAAAATGGAGTAAAATGCAGTGTTTGAAAAAGTATCACTTTCCATTGGCCATTGCTAAGTCTGAAAATATTTGAGTTCCCATGATTGCATTTTAGTGTAAACAAAGCAGTTGCTGGGTATGCAAAACACTTGTCTTCTGTGCTGGTACAAAACTGGATGCCTATCCATCTGTGTTTTCCTTATCAATCTTAGAACACACATTTTTCTATGCTTGGAAGTTGTTAAAATTGAGTTGAAGTTGAAAAATACACAACCTACATAGTTAATGAACCTACTGTGGAGGAAGTTAAACAGTAAAAATGAGTGTTACAGTGCAAGCATACTCCAAAAGTTATAATTCACTCAAGCTTGAAAGGATAATTTGAGGAAGATCCTTCATGAACACAGGAAGGATGTAGCCATGTTCTAAAGGTTAACAAGGCCTGTATGAGCTTTCAGAACTGACCTATGACTTGAGACAGACATTTAAACCAGAAGGAGAAATGGTTTATGGCTACCTGATCAGGGCTCGTCCATGCAGAAAAAGTTTCTAGGGTGAAACCATTCTAGATTTGGTAAATAGAAACTGCTGCAAAGATTGGAGCCGGTATAATTGGACTTGAGTAAGTATAGCAATAAAAAGAAGTACAAAGTTGCCTTATAAGCAGAGCCAGTACTATCATTGGGCCAACCAGGCAGCTGTGTAGGGCATTTACACAGCTGCCTGTGTAACCAGGCAGCTGTGTAGGGCATTTACACAGTACTAGCCTTTGAGGGCA